>VWZT01000712.1:19780-46180 GCA_013397055.1 Pachycephala philippinensis
CTAATGCTCTCTCCTGTGTGTGTGTGTGTGTGTGTGTGTTCCTAATGCTCTCTCCTCTGTGTGTGTGTGTGTTCCTAATGCTCTCTCTTGTCCTGGGCAGCTGTCCCTGATCCAGGCAGAGCTGGAGTCCCAGTGTGAAGCCAAGTGTGAGCGTGCCCTGGCCTCGGCCAAGGAGCAGCACGTGCGGCAGTGCCAGGAGCTGTGTGAGCAGAGGGACTCCCTGCAGCACCACGTGGCCCAGCTGGAAGAGAAGGTAGAGGGCTGCTCTTCATTGCTCTGATGGGCACTAAATACCAGCAGCTGTGACCAACAGCTTCTCCCACCTGACTGGGGCTTGACTCTCTAATTTCCTGCCTGTTGTGGAGCTTGCTCTCGGCCATGTGCACGTGCAGTTGTTCTCTTGGGTTGGTGGGTTTATGGAGGAGGGAGAGGCAAGGTGCTGACAGAGCTGAACTCCAGCAACAGCTCCAACTTCCACTTATCTGCAGTGTCCTGAGTGGCTGCTTGTGAGCAGAGGCTGTTGGGAGTGGGTGACACTTCCAGGGGCTGTAGCTGCTCTGGTTCTTGTGTTTCAGCTCACAGCTCTCAAACACTCGAAAAAAGCAGAGGAGCAAAAATTGTCTGAGGTTCAGCAACGTTTGGAGGAACTGGAGCCTATCCAAGAGAAGGTAAAGGAATAACAGCAGCTGGGTGGGAACTGGAGTGCAGGTAACACCAGCCTAAGGCTAGTCCAGAATAAGGAGGATGGGAGTTACAAATATGGTAGGGAAGGACAATTCCATGTGGTTTCCAGCAAACCAGAACAGGTCCAGTGATGAGACCCAGCCCTCGTTTCACTGGGATCTCATTCTTGGTGGCACTTGAGGAGCTGGTGACACAACTGTGACTCTCCCAGGCTGGGTTGGGTGTCATTATTCTGGTGCTGTTGCTTTCAGCCAAGTCTTTTGTGACACTATCAGAGCCGTGCTTAAAACTCCGCTCAGCGTTTGTGCCTCGCTAAACCCCACTCAGAGTTTGTGCCTCACCAAACCCCTCTCCAGGTCCCCCCTGGAGGTGAGGCTGTGGTGTGAGGAGCTGCTCTGAGGGTGGGTTTCCCTTGGCAGTACTCAGCCCTGCAGGCAGATGTGCTGGTGCTGAAGGCTCGCTACGAGGAACGGATCCGAAAGCTGCAGCAGGATCAGGATCAGCATGGATCTTCCCCTGCAGACTTCACTGAGCAAGTGAGCTTGGCTGACTCCCCAGTCTTTCTTCTTCTTCTTCTTCAGCAAATGCATTTACCTTGAATTATTTCTCTCTGAACTGACATAAGAAGGAAAAATATAAATTTCCCCACAGAGCACTGTGTTTGTAGCAACAGTCCACAGAGGTTAGAGTGGCCTGATCTTGTGAGGATTTCTGGTTTGGAAAGTGAATTATTTGAAAAACGACCTCTCTGTGTTTGGATTTATTGTTCCTTCTCCTGGAGAAGTGCCTGATGTCGAGTGCAGTGCTTCACATGCTGATGAATTGTATCTGTTTCCTGCCCTTTTGCAGGTCAAGAAGATAATGAATGGTGTGTTTCAGTCTCTTCGGGGTGAATTTGAGCTGGATGAGATGTATAGTGGCAGGACAGTCCTGGGGCTTGTCATGAACACTATCAAGGTATGACAGGGGTGAGAGAAGAGAGAGAGCCTTGGGCTAAAACCTCAAATCTGTGCTGTGAGACTGAAATAACTGTGAAGGAGAATTTGTTGTGGGTGGCAAAGCAGCCTGGCAGGAGGAGATGATCCAGGGATCTGTGATGGTTTGTATGGGGTATAACCTGTGTTCTCTCTGCTCCCTTTTCCAGACTGTGACGCTGCAGCTGCTCAACAGGCAGCAGGAGAAATCAGAACATGGCAGTGAGAATGGGGAATCTGGCACAGGAGCAGGGAGACAGCAGGGGTCACCTGGAGCAAAGACTGAGCACGAAGAGCCTGTGCAGCACAGCCCAGCACAGAGCACTGCACCCCCAGCTGAGCCTGGGGAAGCACCCAGAGGCTCCCTGGAGTCTGAGCAGGAAGGCCAGGCTGCTCCTCACTCTGCCGGGCCCCGAGCTCCTGAGGGGGAGCAGGGGACACAGAGCAGTGGGGTGACAGAAGAAGAGAAAGTTGAGGAGGAGCATCTCCCTCCCCCAGCTGGATCCAGCCTGGAGCTGGAGAAGGGGCCTGTGCCTGCAGGACAGGCTGTTCCTGGGCTGCAGCAGGAGCTGGAGAGTGTTCCCAGCAGGAAAGCTGACCCAGAACATGGTCCCGCTGCAGTGCCTTTGCAGGCAGAAGCTGCAGAACCTTCTGCTCCAGAAGCCAAGCCAGGAGGAGTGGATGAGGCAGCCCTTCCAGCACATCCAGCTGTGGAGCAGAAGGCAGAGGAGGCTGGGGGAGGTTTAGAGCCTCCTCCCTTGAATGGGGAGGAAGGGAGTGGCACAGACCCGTGGGATGGAGCTGCCTCAGAGTCCAGCCCAGCTCAGCCAGGCTCAGCTGTCCTGGGAGGAACTCCAGGATCCCAGGAGCTGGGCTCCAGCCCCAGGCACATGGACTCCAGGTGAGGGGGGGTGCTGGGTGCCAGGGTCAGCTGGGGCTGGGCCAGGCGTGTCCCTGCTGCAGGACAGCACGGGCTGGGGGGCTGCAGCCCCCTCATGGTGCTGGCACTGGGTGGCACCGGCCAGGACCTGGCACAGAGCAGGCTGCCCAGGGCACATTCCACTGGGAACAGCCCCAGGGCAGCCTCGTGTCTGGGGGAGGCAGTGGAGGACATTCCCAGGGGAGTGTGTGCTCCTGTACGGTCTGATCCTGGTGCCTGCCAGGTCCCAGAATTGCCCTGCACTGCTGAACAGTCCCTGCCACAAAGTTTTCCTCAGGGACAAGGCTTTGCCATCTCTGTGACAGAACTTGTAAAAGCAAATCCCATCCTCTGAGAGTGAGCTGTTCATTCTTTATCTCCTTGCAGCCTCTTTGAGGATGACAACTTCTTTGAAACAGCATCTCCTAAACCACTGAAGCCTCAAGTTCCCTCTGAAGAGGAGGATGAGGAGGAAGTGGTATGTATTTGGGTGTTTTTGGGGCTTTGCTCTGGGTTTGCAGCTTGTCTGTAAAATCCTCCCTGTGGCACTGGGGGCCTGGCTGAGCTCAGAGCTTCCCATCCATTCCCTGGGTATATCAGGAGTGTTTGGGGTTGGTGACTGAGCGGTGGGAAGGGGTTGCCTTGGCTGAAGGAGGGGTGACAGACTCCTGCTGGCATGAAATCAGTGGGACTTGCCAGGTTAATTGAAGGGTTTTAGTGTCTGGCCCCTCTCCAATCCCTTTCAGCCTGTGAGCAAATCCTGGAATCATAGAACCACAGAATCCTTAAGGCTGGGAAAGACCTTTAAGATCAAATCCAGCCATCCATGTAGCACCATTCACCACTGAACCGTGTCCTCAAGTGGCACTTTTTGAACACTTGCAGGGACGGTGACTCCAGTGTGCCAATGCTTTACATTCCTTTCCATCAAGAATTTTTCCTGCTATCTAATCTAAACCGATCTAAACCTAACCTAAACCCTAAGACATCACGTGAGAAATAAAAACTTGGGTAATGAGGCTTCTTGTTCCCAGCTCCTCCCAGCTGGCAGAGATTTCAGAGCAGTTTGTGTAGTGATTATGAAATGCCAGGAAGCTGCTGGCACTGAGCAGTTTCCCTGTGGTGTTTTTCCCTGTCAGAGCATGAAGGGGCGTCCCCCTCCCGCGCCGCTCTTCGGTGACGATGATGACGATGACCTGGACTGGCTGGGATGAAGATGTGGCTGCTGAGCCCTCTCCTCTGGGCACAGCCTCTTCCCGTGCTCCAAGCCCTTGGCGAGCTGCACACCTGGGACATTGGGAATGACCAGGGACTTCCCAGCTCTTGTCCTGCAGATGGATGGGGCTGGCAGCAGGAGCTCTCTGTGCACTCGTGGGTGCTCAGCCCCGTGGCTCTGAGCTGCCAAACACTCTGGGGTTGGGCTGAGTGCAGGAGCCACCCAGGCCCACAGCACATCCCAGCACTGTCCCCCTCCCCTGAGCCCTGGATTCATTAGCCTCAAACTTTATGCAAATAGGAACTTGGTGAAGAGCTTCAGCAGAGCGAGTCTGGCAGGACCCTGCAGTGGCAACAGCCTGGTAAAAAATCAGACTAAAATCTCCTTCCCCAGTGAAGAACTCCTTGGAATACTTCTCTTAGTCCTTAGGGTGGCTCCCAGGGACCCTGCACCCTCTCCCCACTGTGTCTGAGCCATCTGCCACTGGAGATTCCCCCGGGAATCCCTGTCAGGTGTTTCTTGTGAGCCCCGAATCCCCATCAGGTGTTTCTTGTGAGCCCGAAATCCCCATCTGGTGTTTCTTGTGAGCCCCTGGCTCTGCACAAGCAGCGTGGGGAGCCCTGAGGGCTGAGGTGGTTCAGGTGGGCACCGACTCAGGGCTGGGGCACAGGTGCTGCTGGACCCTGGGGCTGTGTTAAAGCAGGGCCTGAGCACGGCTGTAGCAGCTGTGCTGGGTGCAAGGAGCCCAGTCCCTGCTGTGTGTTAGTCAGACACTCACAGGCACCTCCTCTGGGTTTTGCTGGGCTGTGTTTCCCTGTGGGAGCAGCAGCTCTGGGACGTGCTGCTTGGTTGGGAAGTCCTTCCCCACAGCCCAGCCCCTCTCCCGTGCCTTTGGCTCTGCTGCTGTTGAGGTGTGACCATCCCAGCAGAAGTTAAACTGTAGAGAGGGGTGGGACACAAGCCCCAGGTTGGGCTGGGCACTTTGGGGTGTCACCCTGCACTCTGAGGGGACCAGGAGGGGAAAGGAGTGAGGACAGAGCTGGGCAAACAGCCTGGGGCTCTCACAGCACTTTTATTCTCCACGCATGGGCACTAACTCAACTTCCCCCAGGAGTCTTTAAAGCAAATAAACCCCTTCATAAAAAGAAAGGACTTAAACTAATTCTATTAATTCTATGGTTTAGTTTCTGCAACTTCCTTTACAATCTCTGACTGGAATTAGGTCTGTGTCCCCCTAAAGGTGATTTCTTGGGAGGAAAACACCCAAAACTGCACTGGGTGTTCATGTTGGGGTGTGTGGCAGGTCCCTGTGCCCCACCCTCAGTGCCACAACTTGCCAAATGCAGCTGAAATTTGGGTAGAGACCAAAGCCTGTGACAGCCACCCTGGGCCTTCCTGGGAGTTACTCAGTGCTGAACATGAGGGTGTTTGGAACTGGATTTTCTGGGGGTCCTGGTGCTGCTCTGAGCGTCAGGGCCCCGATGTGGCACCATCCATGCAGTGGTGCAGGGGAGATCATTGCTCCTACTAACAAGTTCCACTTCTTGTTCCCTGTTACAGATAGACACCCTGAGGGATTTGCATTTCACTTCTCGGAAAATAAAGTGCAATTAAACCTGTATTTTTTTGCTTGCAGTGGCTTTACTTTAGTCTGGCCTGACCCCGGGTGCTAAGTTCTGGCCAGAGCTGGCTGAACCACGGAGGATGTGTCCGAGGGGGTGCTGCTGGGGCTGGGAAGGAGAGGATCCCCTTCTCCATCCTTGCCCTGGTGCTCAGCCCCTGCCGAGGCTCACGGGCTCACAGGAAAGCACCCGGACACGGCACTGGGCCCACGTCTGGCTTTAATCTCTCGTGTCCCTGAGGGGCTGAGCCCGTCCCCGGCGGCCTTCTCCCTGCGCCGGGCTCTCTCCTGCCGGGACAGGGCTTTGGGTGCCTCGGAACAGCTTTGCCCCAGGGCAGCAGCACTGCGGGACCCTTCCCGTCCCCTCAGCCCGGCCTCGCTGAGGCGCAGCAGGAGAACGTTCCGGTCCCGGGGCCCGCGACACCGGGCAGGGCCGGGGCCTCACGCCGCGCCTCCCGCCGAGCTGTGCCGCGGGGCCGGGGCCCTTCGGGACGGAGCGTGAGCACAGCCAGGCCCCGCGGGAGGAAAGCGCTGCAATAAGTTAATTTTTAAAGAGTCTGACGCCCGGGGCTCTGGTGCGGGGCAGCCGAGCGTCCTGAGGGCCCCAGGGCTGCATCCAGGCGGGTGCCGAGCCCCGGCCGTGTCCCTGCCCGCCGAGGTGCCCACGGCCCGAGCAGTCCCTGACCCACCAGCGGGTCCGTGCACCGCGGTGGGGTGGCATGGGATGGGACGGGAACCCCCTCCGCCATCCGGACCTACTTGAGGAAGACGAGCAGGAAGAAGGTGGAGACGATGAGCACGAGGATGCCGGCGGCGAAGCCGAGGCGCAGGTTCTCCATGGAGGCCGGCGGGGGCTGCGTGTCCAGCAGCAGCCCCCGGCCCAGCAGCCCCAGCACGAAGGCGTGAGGGGCCTCGGAGCCGCGGCGGAGGCCGCAGGGGGACACTGAGCTGCTCACGGCGAACACGGGGGCGTGGGACGAGCACAGCGCGGCCACGGAGCGCGACGAGCCCTGGCCGGGGTCCGGGGGGGCACCGCCGCCGCTCTCCTGCTGCTCCCCACCGCTGTCCGGTGCCGCCCCGGGAGCCGCCGGGAGCTCGGGCAGCAGCGTCACCATCCTGCAGAAGGGGCAGCTGACGAAGGCCACGGTGGCAGCGCGGCACACGAGCCTGCGGAGGCAGCGCTGGCACAGCGAGTGGCGGCACGGTAGCTGCTGCGGGCCCCCCCCGGCACCCCAATACGCCTCGTAGCAGATGCCGCACTCCCGGCCGGGCTCGGGCCCCGCTGCCATCGCGCTCCTCGGGCACGGCACGGCCCGGCCCGGCCGCTTTTGAAGGCGGGGGGCGGCGATGGCCGAGCCCGGGGAGGGGAGAGGGGCCCTGGAGGCCGCCCCCCCTGAACTTCAGCCTGGCCCCAGGGTGCCCGGCGGGCGCTGGAGCGGCACACGGAACGCTCCTCCTCCATCGCAGCTGCTGCCCCTGGAACACCTGCTGCTCCTTCCCTTTTCCTTTCCCAAATCCATTATATTCCTAATACTTCCCAAGCATAGTTTCTATCGTTGTTAATTGACTTTAGGACCAGGCCAGCGGTGGGCACAGCAGCCCCGTCGTGCCCCCATTTCCCACCAGCCCTGGGCTCTGTTTGTCACCCTGCAGAGGAGGTGGCCCTGGCCAGTGACCGGCACGGCCACCCCGGGGTTCCAGGGGTGGACAGGGGAGGTTTGTGCTGAGCACAGGGCGGCTGCAGCCCCCGACTGCCCGGCCCTGCTGGGGCTGGGTGGGGGCGAAGGGGGAGGATGCTTTTCTTTTTAAATTTTATTTTATTTTCCCCCGGCAATCTCTGAAAGTGCCCAGACTCCTGGGTGATGCTCCAGCTACTGAGCAGGGTTGTCCCTGCAGCTCGTGGGGCTGTGGTGGCCCTGGCGATGAAGGGCAGCCCGGATGGACACTGTCCCTGAGCAGACCTTGCCCTGAGCTCCTGTCACTCATTACCACCCCCAGCACGGCCCAGGGGTCACTGGAGGGGATGGAGGGGGCAGGGGGAATGGAGGGGGCAGGGGGATGGAGGAGGTGCCCTCATTTGGGCATCTCCTCCAGGACTCCCCTCCTCCCTCCCAAGCACCAGCTGCTCCTGCTGCAGCCCCTTGCCCTTCCCCGGGCAGGACCTGCCTGCTCTCATGTACAGCAGCAGCAAAACGTGAAACCAGAGGCTGTAAACATCCCCAGGATGTTCCCAAGGCACCGGCCCTGGTGCTGTGGCACGTCCCCAGGACACTGGTGGCACAGGGTCCACGTGTCCCACAGGGATGCTCTGCACGGGGCAGCTCATGTGAGGCAACCCAAGCGCAGGGTCCAAGGTCTCCCCTGCCTGGACATCCCCGGGGCAGCTCCGCAGTGAGCAACACCCTGGGAGAAGGGCCAGAGCCTCGAATTCTTCTCTGTCTGACAAGGAGATGAGGAGGAGGTGACACTGGGACAGCCGGGCGCGTGGTGGCCCTGTCACTGCTCCACAACCCCTGGCTTTCAGCCATCCCCCCTGGAAAAGGAAAGAGGCAGCAAACACCCCCAGCAGAAACCAGCTGCAGTTTAATGGCTGCTCCTGGGGAAGGCTGTGGTGGGACCGGGCTCATGGCAGCATTTTTATATTTCAAGGTCAAGAGCCGAGGGACAGACAGGGATTGTTACTAATTAATGACAACGGAGAAGTCCCCACACCCCAATGCACGGAGGCACCGTGGATCTGAGCTGGGCACAGCCCCAGCCCCGTGGCAGTGCTGTCCAGTGGCAGCAACACTTTCTGCTCCCTACCTCATTTTTGGACGAGGGACCCCACTGGGCTCCTCTGGCCAGGGCAGGTCCCTCCAGTCCTGGAGGTGTTACAGACTCTCCCCTCCCACAGGAGCAGGAATTAGGGGCTGGGGAGCTCCTGGCTCTGCCCTGCCTGAGGCTGCAGCCCCAGCCACGCTCCTGTGGGTGTCCAGCGCAGAAGCCCCAGACCTTTGGCATGACAGAGGTTCAAGGCACTGTCAGCACACGAAGAACAGCACGTCCTGGCCGAGTCCTCCCACAGGAAATCCCCCCACTGCTGGGAGCACTCCCCGTGTCCCCTTTCTGAAGGCAAACACCTCTGCCAGCGAGGAGGAGACACAGGTGCTCCCAGTTTGTCACCCAGTGCTGCCAGGGATGCTGGGCGGGCAGGCAGGAGGAGGGGATTCATTGAAGGAGCCCAGCTGGGTGCTGAGAAGCCATCGGGGAGCTGGGAGGGTGCTGAGGCTCCCGGGGCCGGGCAGTGCTGGTGAGGGGCTGATAACGGGGGATGAGCAGCAGCGGGGATCCCCCGGAACGCAGGCGGTGCCCCCCGAAGGCGGGCGGTGCCCCCCGGTGTGCCCGGCCTAGGCGCTACGGAAGATGCGGACGCACTGCGCGATGTCCTGGCGGCACAGGGGACACAGCCGCAGCCGCTCGCAGCAGCCCTGGCAGCAGCAGACGTGGCCACAGGGCAGGAAAATCATCTGGGGCTGGGGGAGAGACAGAGAGGGGACACGGACAGTGCTGGCCCCGAACACCGCTCCCGGCACGGGGTGGGGAGCTGGGGATCACCCGGGGGTCTCAGAGCGGGTGACAGAGCCCCGAACCCCCATCTCCGTCCCCACTGGGCTGTGCCGAGGAGGAGCGAGATGGAACACGGGGAAGGACACGATGGGACACGGCGGGGCTGAACTGGGTGGAGCTCAGCACGGTCCTGCCCAAGCCCGCACGGAGCCCTGTCTGTCCCTTCCCCTCCTTGCCCTGCCCCAGCCCCGGGCTGTGCCGGCTCTCACCTCCTGCTCCATGCACACAACGCACTCCGACTTCTTCTCCTCCCACTGCAGCGGTGGGGCCGTGGGGCCCGGGGGCTCCTCCGGGGGAGCGCTGGGCTCTGGGGCCGCAGGGACCTCCGTGTCCTCCTCCCTCCGCAGCTCTGCAACCACGGCCAGGTCTGAGCCCCTGAGCACTGCCCATGGCCCGGCCCAGCCCTGCCTGCCCTCCCTGCCTCCCCTCCTCACACACCCACGGCAGGTGTCTGACCCACAGAGCTCCCTGCCCCAGGCTCAGGTGCCTGCTGCGAGTGTAAAATGTGGCAGAAATTAACTGGGGGTACCTGGGATGTTCGTGGCCACAGCCAGGATCTCCTGAGCCCGCCTGAGGATGGCACGCTGCAGACCAGCCTCTGTCACACCGAGCTGTGGGGCAAGAGGAGGCTGTTGGCCCCAGAGGGGACAGGAGGCTGATGTCCCCAAGGGGACACTGAAAACTCCTGGGTAAGACGTGGCCATGCCAAGGAAAGCCCCTCTGCCAGGCACCAGGAATTTCCCAGTGCCATTTCTACTACAAAGAGCATCTGGAGGATGGAGCCAGGCTGCAGCTCACCCTGCAAGTCTCTGGGAGAGCCACTGCCCACGGGGACAGGCAGAGCAGCACAGGCTCCTGTCCCTGTGGGGAGGTGACACAGCAGAGCAACAGCCAGACCTGCTGGGCTCGGGGCAGGGACAGGGACAATCCCTGCTGCTGTTGTCCCCCACTGTGGCTCTGCTGTCTCATACCTTTTCCAGGTCACTGGCACTCATGGTGCTGAGCATTTCCAAGGATATTCGGTGGTGAGCAAAGACTGGCACGTACTGGTCAGCAGAGAGCTCAAGCAGGAGGCTCACCAGCTGCTGCTCCAAACCCTTCTCCTGCAAAACACAGAACGAGCTCCCAGACTGCGCCCCTGAGGCCAGGGTGTGCTCATCCCTGCCCTGCCCTGCTCCGGGTGTTCTGCATCCCAAACACACCAAAGCCTGGAAGCCCAACAGCTGGAGCAGCTCTGGCCCCACGTGTTTTATGAGCACAGTTCAAAATGTTGAGCAGAGCAGAGCCACAGTGGGAGCAGGAACAGCAGCAGCACCTGGAGTTTCAGGGAGAGGGGCTTCTGGTTCAGCAGGCGCTGGTACTGGATCAGCCAGTAGTTCTCCTGTTTGGTTTCACTCTTTGCCTCCATTTCCAGCTGAAAAACAAACTTCTTCATTCAGCAGCCCAAGGCAACGTGGCCAGGGGGGTTCAGGGGTGGGTGTGCAGGAGGGAACCCCCAGCCTGGGCTGTGCAGGGCCCAGCCAGAGCACTGTGGTGGGGGTGAAATGGGCATTTCTGGCTTCTGCGGGCTGGCCCCGCTTTGACCCCCCTCCCACCCAGCCCAGGGCTGTGCCAAGCCCTGCCCCTTTGCCCCAGACACTGTGGCCTGGATTCCTGAGGCTCAGGAGAGTCTGGAGACCCTCAGGATTGCAAGACCACAGCTCCCACCCCTTGTGCTCCTCCTGCTGACCACCCCCTCTCCAGCAGGGTCGCTGATGGTGATGATGGTGCCAGGGAGTGCTGCTGTGCCCCCAGCTTTATATCAGAACTTTCTGGGGTTATATTGGCCTCTGAACCTGGGCACAGCCCTGCTCTGCTCCACTCCCACACCGAGCCATGGACTCTCCCTGCAGCCAACCCAAATGCTTCCTCATCCACAGACAGCACTTAACGAGGGGCTTCATTACCAGGATTTGTTGCAGTTCTTCCTCCCTTTGCTTCTTCTCCTTGAGCAGCTGCTGCAGGAGGCAGCCGAGCGCCCGGCGCTGCTCTGTGACCGCCTCCTGCAACGGGAGAGCTCTGGCAGCCACATCCCCACCCTGCTGCCACCCTGTCCCAGCAGAGCCACTGCCAGACCCAGACCCTGTGGCTGTGGAATCCCTGTGCCCCACAGCTCGGATCCTCTCCCAGCAGCTGGCAGGGCAGAGCCAAGCTGAACCCACTCCTTTCAGCCCTGCACTGCCACTCTGAGCAGCCCCAGCCAGCCCTGGCTGCAGCAGCTCCTCCTCACTCCAGCAGAACTTCAGCCAAAAGTATTCATGGTCCCCCTCCTCAGAGGCATGGAATCTTAGACTGGTTTGGGTTGGAAGGTACCTTAGAGCTCATCTCGTTCTACCCCTGCCATGGGCAGGGACACTTCCCACTATCCCAGGGTGCTCCAAGCTCTGTCCAACCTGGGATCAGCACCTGGACCCCACATAGGGACAGGCCCCTGGTTAACAGGAGCAGCTGCCTCTCCCAGGCCAAACCCACCCCCAGGTGCCCAGAGATGCATTGCCCTGACAGAGGCAGGAAGTGTCAGGACCTCCACAGAGGGGACAGGGACCACTGATGACAGGGGGGAGCTGCTCCAGACCCAGCAGGGACCCTTTGGGATGCAGGGCACCAAGGCCAGGGGGATCCAGAGAGATCCAGGTGTTCATGCCTCGCTCCTTGGCTCCTGGTGCTGAAGCTGGGCAGAGCCCTGTTTCCTGCACTGCCCTGCAGCTCCTGTGCTCACCAGGATCACACTTGTTCTGCCCTCCATGAACTCTGGGTGGTCCCTCTGCCCTCCAACAGCACAGAGTGACACAGAGGAGCTGTGTGAGTCCGGGCAGCACAACCCAAATCTTACACCTGAAGGATCCAGGACAGGGCTGGGAGGCACTGCTGCCTCAAGGCAGCACTTAGCACTGCTCTGGGGGTTTGTCACTGATTTTGGGCTGACGAAACAGCTGACCTGACCTGGCACATGGCACACAGAAGAAAACAACTGATGCGAAAACATCACAAAACAAAATCTAAAGCCAAGCTGCTTAAGCTAAACCTGATATTCCTCAATGGGTGACTGCTGATGATGTCAAAACCAAAACACAACACGATGAAAGAGGACATGCAATGCACAGCAGACAGGTGGTTTTGGGACAGCCAACAGCTGGATTGCAAAATCCTTCCCCACCCAGCACACCTGGAACTGCCCATCCCTACCAGGGCTCCTCTGTCTCTCCCCTGAGGATGCCTGGGGAAGTTCAGGAGCAGCAGGATGTCCCACACTCCCAGGACACAGAGGGGTTGGTGTGTCCTGTGCAGAAGGACCTTCTGACTAAGCATAAAACCATCTGGAACCTGCCAGGAGCAAAGGAAGCAATCCCAGAGCAGAGAGGGTGGGGGGCAGCCCCGGAGCCCCACGTACCTGCAGCGTCTCTGTGTCCAGTTCTTGCCTCTTTAACTCCAGCTGTGTCAGCTGCAATAACTCTGTTTCTATTAATTTAATCTAAACAGAAGATGAAACATTTTTTACTGACATTTAAAATGGCTTTAATTTATGCTCTTTTCAAATGAGGTCTGACTGCTGCCCTGGCAGGGGCAACACTGCAGAGCACCCCGAGGTTTGGGGGAGCTGCTTGTGCCCTTTGGTGGTGTTTGTGCTCAGGGTCCCTCTTCCTTTGCCTGAGGAGCTGTGTCCCCCCCTCCAACTGTCTCTCTACTCTGAACACCTTCTGTTCAAGTCCAGAACCTCACTGCAATCAGCTTGTGCACCCAAACCTTTTGCAGGTGCTCTGGAAAGCAGAGTCAAGATTCTCCCAGCAGCACAGCTCAAACCTCAGATTTCTGGGACAGTGCCCTGGTTTCCAGGTGCTCCAGCAGTCCCAGAACAACACCTGCTCTTGCAGGTGGGGCAACTGAGACACAGAGAGGTGAAGTGAGTTGCCCAAGGTCCCACAGCCAAGCCAAGATGAGAGCCCAGCTCACCCCTCTGCCAGGCCACCAACTGTCCCCAGGCCACGCTGCTCCCGCTGACCCCAGGGCTCTGCCCCTGCCCTGCCCCTGCAGCAGGGGGTGGGAGGGGTCCCAAGGGTGAAAGGTCCAGCCCTGGCATCAAGGAACAAACTCCCTTTGTTCACAGAGTGAACAAAGTGGGAGCAAAATGCAGGGCCCTGATGGGTGAACCCAGGCAATGATGGAGAGCTCTCAGTTAGGCTTCCAGCAGAGACTGGTCATGGAGCACTGTGAATATCCAAGCCCTTAAGTTTATCCACAAAATCCTGACTTGAGACTTTCCTGCTGTGTCAGATCAGGAGAGGGAAGATTCTGGAGCACCATGTCAGAAACCAGCAACCCACCCTCCTGCATCCAGCACTGCCACCTTCCCACCCTCCTGCACCCACCTCTGCCACCTTCCCACCTTCCTGCATCATCCACTGCCACTTTTCCCTCTTCCTGCATCATCCACCTCTACATTCCCACCTTCCTGTATCATCCACTACATTCTCCACCAGCTCTTGCTCTTTCCCCCAACTACATCACTGCACCTTCTGCAGTGAATGGAATGGAGCTCAGAAAGGCAGGCTGAGGATGGGAAAGAAAAGGTGAACTTATGGCTCAAGGTGCAGCTCTGATGTGCTGGATGGAGATGCAGTGGGCTCATGTGGAAGCAGCAGCCCTGCCAAGCACACAGCCTGAAGGAAATCAGAGGTGCCACTGCAGATCACCCCCAGAGCCAGCACACTTCTCCAGTGCTTCACCCACCAGTGCTGAGGTGGCTGGAGCAATGGCAATGCCACCACCCCCAGGAATCTAAAACCTGCTCTGACACTCCCTCCCTCAGAGCTGGGAGACTGGGGTGTAACCAACACTGCCCAACTCTGTTCCAGAGCTCTCAGCAGCACCAGAGCTCTCCATGGCCTCAGACCCTGCTCTGTGCTCACAGCACTTTGTTCTTCCTCCCAGGGTCTCATCAAACAGCAGGATGTGCTGAGCAGCTGGTTGCTCCTTCCTCTGGTGCTGACTCACCTGGTTCCTGATCTGCCTGTGCATAAGATCCTTCTTCACCTGGAGAGCTTCAAAGGCAGCTTTCTGCATCTCAATCTAAGGGACAGGTAAAATCCTGCTTAGTGAGGTGCTTGGTGATGGGCTCAGAAGCTGCTGCCTTGCAGGGACTCAGGTACAAGTCCCTGAGTGGTGCTTGCTCTGAGCAACAGTGTCCTGAAACCACAGCTGAGAGCCCAGCAGGTAAAACCCACCTTGGAGACACACAGAGAAATATATATGTTCATCAAACATTCATCTGGAATGCTCTGTGTGACCCCACCTCTCCTCTTCAGCAGCACTGAGCAGCCAGCCTGTGCAACAGGGCACAGCTGCCCAGCACTTCTGAGAACAAACTCTGAAAATGCTTGTCCCAAGCCACCCAGGAAACCTGCCAAAAGACAGCACTTCTGTCTCAAAATCCCCTCTTAATCATCGTGTCAGTTTTGCTTCCCATGGTCTGTGCTTCTGTCTTTCCTGAAAATTTGCTGTCTAGATAAAAAGTAATTTTCTTTCAGGTACCCAAGTTAGTTTGTCAGAATAGCAGATATTCTCAAAGTTTAGTGTTCAATAAAATAACTCCTGCATGCAGCCCAGCCCAGCCCGGCCCAGCCCAGCCACTGCTGATCCACTCTGCATCCTGCTTTCCCTCAACCCCCAGGAGCAGTTTGCTCCTTTGCCTACCTGCTGCAAGATCTGACTGACAGCTTTGTTCTGATCCAGCTGCTGCCAAGCCAGGATTTGCTGGAACTTCTGATCCATCTCAGCTAGGCTGCAAGGAGATGGATTTGCCATGGAGTTAATGCCAGGTCTGGGGCTCTCAAGGCAAACCAGAGGAGAATGGGGAATGCGGGAGGGGAAATTTCTGACTGACCAGGGGGAAGAGCCGTGGCACTGCACAGCTGAAGACCGTGGATTTAACACCTCCTCCCCTACACCCAAACCAAACCTGCACCACAGGCCCCTGTGGAGCAGGTCACAGCTCACAAGGCTGGTTTTGGTCAGTGCCAGTCGTTGCCAGATTAAAATTTCTCACCTTGTTGTAAACAGTGAGCCAGGATGCTCTTGGTATGTGCAGCAACACTCAGGTACTACTTGTGCACACACAGCATCCTTGAGGTAGCCTGGGAGGGGAGGAGCTCTGGGCTACAGTTTGGCACCGAATTGCCTCAAAAATCAAGAAGACAACTGGTCTAACTCCATCCTCCATATTTAGCAGAATGTATAAGGCAAAATAAACAGTGCACAAAAGTGACAGTTCCCCCCAAGCGTGATTAACGTGCACATTGTGGTCATTAGAAGGGAGTTCATTTAAGGGAGTTTGACAGTTTAATTTGCACTGTCCTGTGCTGTTACAACTGTCCTGCTGCATTCCAGCAGTCCCTGGTGTACTCATGGAATCACACTGCTGAGAGAAAGGGATTTAAGAGCAGCACCAGCAGCCCCAGACACCCCCTGCACCTGGAGCAGGCCTGGCTGACGAGGTCCTGCCGACGGGACTCGGAGCTCATTTGGAGGAGCTTGTTCTTGTAGGTCTCAGCCAGCATCTGCTGCATGGCAGCTGGGGACAGAGGGACAGAGGGACAGAGGGGCTGTCAGTCCCTGCCTGGCCTGGGCGTGCAGAGCAGGGCTCACCCACCGCTGCTGCTGCAGTCACTGCACCCAACAGTGACTCCCCTCTCATTGCTCTTCCCATTTCACTGTTCCAGAGCACACCCATCACCTGAGAGCTGTGGCTTTTGTTGGGAAAAGAGCTGAGGAACCAGGTCTTTCATAGAATCACAGAATCATTAAGGTTGGAAAAGACCTTTAAGATCATCAGGTCCAACCATCACCCCCACCGTGTTCACCACTAAACCATGTCTCAAGTGTCACATCCATGTGTTTTTTCGACACTTCCAGGGATGGTGACTCCAAAAATTCCTAATATCCAACCTAAGCCTTCCCTGGTACAGCCTGAGGCTGTTTCCTCTTGTCCTGTCCCTTGTTCCCTGGGAGCAGAGCCTGACCCCCCCTTGGATACAGCCTTGTTTCAGGGAGTTGTCAAGAGTGAGAAGGTCCCCCAGAGCCTCCTCTTCTCCAGGCTGAGCCTGCTCAGCTGCTCCAGACCCTTCACCTCATCACCCCAAAGAGCTGTCTGGACTTACAAGCCACCTCCCGCCTGCGCAGCTGCTCCGTCTCCTCCTGGGTTATTGCCATCAGCTGTTCCATCCTGATTCTGCCAACAAACAACAACTACTCAGCCACTCCTTCAAACCAGGCCTTCTCCAGCTGAGAGTCTCAAGGCTGGGCATGTTCACTCAGAGACACCAAAGCCTTGGTGATTTTTTGGTGAGGAACCTCTAAGTTTTATGGGACACAACACAAATTTTGCTGAAAACCACGGGGACAATGGCTGGGTGTGCCAGACTGGGCAGGACCAGGCACCCCAAGTCCAGTGTCTGGCCTCCAGCAGTGACCAGAGCCAGCTGCAGGTATGAGAGGAACCTCCCCTGACTTAGGGTGGATTCAGACTCTGAAAGGAAGCTCCCAACCCTCTTCCCAGCTCCTTGCCCCTTTTCCAGATAAGTTTGTTTCAAGGAGACTCACCTCTCATTCTCCAAGGACTTCAAAATGTCTGAACTTCGTTTTTGCCTAAAAAAAAAAAGATAAAACAAGAGGTTTCCATCAAGCTGAGCAGGACATCCTGCTCCCCCAGAGGGCAGAACCACAGAGCCACAGAATATCCTGACTTGGAAGGGACCCACAAGGATCATCCAGCTCCTGGCCCTGCACAGGACAACCCCACCAATCCCCCCATGTGCCTGAGAGAAAACAACTTTGCTGTCATGCACAGCAGAGCAGCCCCCAGCAGGCACCAGCCCACACGGAGACCCAGCAGACACAGGCAGGGGCACCTTAACACTTCAAATTTGCACCTTCCATGAGGAGTTAGAATTTCTTCCACAGCACTGCAAAATCCCAACATCACACATGTGTGAAACAGGTTTTTTAAGGTGAAAATTCCATGTGCTTTCAATGGCTCTTTGGCAGTGCAGGGGCTAACACAGCTCCTCCAGACATCGATCCTGACCAGCTCCAAAACACTCAGGGGTGAAATGAACCACTCAAAACAACATGACAAAAAAAATGCAGAGCAAGACCTCACCTCTGGTTGTCCTCCAGCAGCTTCTGGATCCGGCTGGCAGTGCCCTGCTCTGTGTCCTTCAGCTGCTGCAGCAGCTTCAGCCTCTCCTCCTCCAAATAGCGCTGGTGCTTGGACAGACCCTGCTCCAGCCTCTGCTGCTCCTGCCCAGAGCACAGGGAAACCAGGAGAAGCTGGTGGGTTTGGGAAGGCAGCGGATGCCCTGGAAGGGCCCTGCCCAGCACACCCACCTCTCTCACTGTCTGCAGGATCTCATCCTTGTGGCTGCTGAGCTGCTGCACGAGCAGGGCCTGCTCTCGCTGCCCCACGTTCAGGCGCCGCTCGAATTCCAGCTTCTCCTGCATTTTCTTTTCCTGAGAGGAAGAAGGAGAAAGATGAACGACAGGAATCTCCTTCCCAAGCAAGAACATATTCTCAGAAAAAGGTAAAGCAAGGCACAGCAACTGTAAGGGAAGCCAAATGGCAAACAGGAGGCTTGTTTAGGGGGTGGAATCGTTCTCTCCTCAGGAACCCAAAAACTGGGAAGCAGAAGCTGCTGCTCTCATCAGGGTCTCTAAACTCTTTCATGTCATGAAGCTGAAGTCCTTGGGCATTGACTGATACCAGACCAGCCAATATAAACACGTGGAGGGAAGCCCAAAATGCACGTTGGGTTCAGTTCCACGTGGCACAGGACTCCCCTGTCTGAAGGAAGCAGCTGGCTCCCAGCAGCTCGAGCCAAAGGCAGTGGGGAACTGCAGGGCAGGAGCTGCTGGTTATCTCAAAGTGAGCCTTGCACAGGGGAAGAGACAGAGAGCAGGGAAACAAAAAGAACAAACTGAAAGTACAGCCAGGTGAGGGGAATGAGAAACCAAATAAAAAGATGGAAAACAAAAACCAGAAGCAGATCCATGCTGCAGACAAAGCATTTGCAAGAGTTCATTCTTACCTTCCTCTTCTCATAATCCAAGAATTTGTTCTGAAAAATAAGCAATATCAGCAGATGTTTACTCCCAGAAGGACTTTTTGGTAGATACTATCAGCCCTCATTACATCTTCCCCCAACTGAGTGAAGACATCAACCAAAGGCACAGGCACAGAGGCCCGAAGCCCAGTCACTCAGGCTTCTCCAGGGCCAAAGGCATTGACTCTGCACTTGCCAAAGAGCACAGGAATTAGCACAATTAACACAATTATTGGCCCAGCCTCCCCTTTCCCAGGTAGGGCTGAACATGTCTAGCACTTGGCTGGGAAGCACAAGGTTCTGCAGTCCTCAAAAACACACGTGTCACACATTGCACACCCCATGTCCCCCAGAAACACACGTGTCACACACTGCACACTCCGTGTTCCCCAGAATCACACGTGTCACACATTGCACACCCCATGTCCCCCAGAAACACACGTGTCACACGCTGCACACTCTGTGTCCCCCTGTCCCTTGGCTGCATCATTGCTTTCAAGGATGGAGACAGCTCCTTGGGATGTGTCCTCCAGGAGTCAGCATGGTGACACCAGCCCCAGCTCAGGAAGGAGAGGAGCCACCCTTGCACACACTGTGCCTGGCTGCTCCCTTGACCCCAAAAAACACATCTCATGGAGGGGAAGGTGATGAGGGATCACGTGCCAAGTGCTGTGATGGAGCTCAGAGACAAATCCCAAAGCCTCTCATGCCAGGAGCCTCACTTGCCACTCGCTGTCCTTCTCCAGGTACTTCTCCACTGTCCTGTCCACCCCATCCACTGCAGTTCCTCCTCCATCGCTCTCCAGCGTGGGGAGCAGGTACTGGGAGGGAGGGTAGTACGCAATTCCACACTCTGGAAGGCACCAGACACAAAATAAGAACATTTGGGGCTCAAAGACCTCGTTGGCAGCATGGCTGAGGGCTGGCTGGTGTGTGGGACTGCTCCTGGCTGTGCTCCCTGTGCCCACACACCAAGGAGTGCCTGGCAGGGCTCCTCCAGCTCAGGCAGGGTGGACAAGGAGCTCTGGGAGGGGGTGGTGCCCCTCCATCCCCATCAAACTCAGCTCAGGCAGGGTGGACAAGCTCTGGGAGGGGGTGGTGCCCCTCCATCCCCACCAGGACGAGGATCTGCTCAGACAAACACATCCTGCACACGGGTGCAGGCTCGGTGACTTCTGCAAATGTTCCTGCCCAGACCAAAGTAAGTTCTGACTGTGCCTTGTAAGGCACTTCCCCTGTATAAAACCTGCACCAAAGCTCCCTGTCTGTACTACACACAGTGTCTGCAAACTCACAGTAAATTTCCTTTGTCATTTGAATTTTCCATCTGGTTTCACCATTCTCATAACACCCTGCAGGGCCCAGGTCCTCCCTCAGAGAAAATGAGGGCAGAAGGAACCTTGAGTGAGTCTCTGTCCTTGTCCCAAGGCAGTGACACCTGGACAATGCCTACTCCTCCCACGGGAGAAAATCCAAATAACCACAGGAGATACACTGATTTCCTATGGTCACTGAGACAGCCTGACCCAGCCACTCTGATTTTTAACAAACCATTCCACATTTCAGTCTGGCAGGGCTCAGGGAAGGACTCGTGTTGTGCTGTTTGCCAACAAAGACAGGTAACCAGGTGTACAGGGCACCAGCAGCCACCCCAAGCAGAGCCCACACAATGTCTGTCCCTCAGAAATGCCATCTCTGAGCACACCACAGCTGCTCCTGGCTCACCCTTGCAGAGGAACTGCTGGATGGCCTCTGTGCCCTCACTGCAGATCTCAGGGGATGGGTAGGTCATGGAAGAGGCATCCAGGGTCAGCGTCTGCAAAAGAGAACACACAGAGCTCCAGGTTATTCTGATGGCCCAGGCAGAGCCCAGCTGCAGTTCTCCTCGCAGCTCCCCAAAACTTTACTTCATGTTACCCTAAATCCTGACATAAACACGAGGCTGTATTGAATCCCTGCTGGGTGTCTGGCACCTTTCAGAGGTGACTCCACTGTCCCTTATTTGGGAGCTTCTGAGCTGGCCACTCACTGGAACATTCCCCTCATGCAGACATTAGCACTTCATGTTTAGGTACCAGAGGTCCCAGCACTTCTCAGCTACAGACATTCCCTACTCCATGTCAGGGAGCTGGAGCCCTTCAGCGTGGAAGGGGGGATGATACAAGGGCATGGAGAGGAGTCCCATAAAGAATGAGGTGAAGGGACACTGTTTGTGTCCTACTGTGGCCACCAAAATGACCTAATGTTGCCTTCTGTAGGGAAGGGCACAGCAGGAATGCCTAGAAAGGAACTTTACCAAGCACAGGGGGCAAAGCTGCACAGATCCCTCAACTCAGGCTGTCCACAAGAGAACTGAAGCCCAATGCTGTGTGTGAGACAGGTGAGCATTTATTCCCACCCTCCTGCTGGTGTCTGAGCCAACCCTGTTGCCTCACACTTGCACTTTTTAGTACTGACAGGTTTGGCAGCCAGAAGGTGACATATCCATAAAAATCTTGATGCTTTTCCCAGTCTCAATGTGCACTTAGGGAGCCATAAACCCATGGAAGCTGACAACGAGTTGCAGATCTGCCAGGGTGACAGAGGCACAGTTTGTGCTCTCAGAGACAGCCCTGGCAGGTAAAATCCAGGGGTTCACTCCCTGGGGATCGCTTTTGTCATGATTAAATGACAAAATGATCAGATTAAATGGCAAAATGATCAGATTAAATGCTAAAAATGATCAGAAAAGACCAGAGCAGGTACACAGAAGTTATTTTGAACAGTGTGAACAGCCCTGTTACAATCCCCCACAGCGCATCCTGCCCAGACCCTAAACATTCCCCTCCTGGGCTGGATTTGTGCCCAGCTGAGGGAGGCAGGCTGGGAAGGGATGGAGCCAGGGCTGGTACCTGCAGGGTTCGGACGTGGGCCAGCACCCGCGGCAGCTCCTGCAGCACATTCCCACTGACATCCAGCGCCCGCAGGCTCCGCAGGCCGCTCACGCTCCCGGGCAGCTCCCTCAGCCTGTTCCCTGCAGAGACAGCAAAGCCAGTTAAAACCAGGGAACCTGCCCAAAACAGGAGCCAGCACACTCATCTGCTCCAACACCCAGCCACAAACAGGAGCCAGCACACTCATCTGCTCCAACACCCAGCCACAACCACACGGACAGCTCATTTCCACAGGGATGGGGCTGTCCCGGGTCACACAAGGACTCAAAGGATGGCACTGCCCACCAAGGGCAATTTGGGATCCAAATCTCCTTCTCAGCTGAGGTCACTGCTGCAGGCTGGGTCTGTGACCTCTCTGAGGTCAGGATTTGTAACACAGAGTCTTCTCCCCTTTGGTGTAAAGTCCCAGGGACTGAGTGGGACTGCACACCCAGGGCTCAGAGCGCAGCTGCCCTTCCAAGTTCCTCACCCTCCATTCCCTTCCCTGTTTCACCAACAACTCCATGTAACTAAATCCCCTTTTTCTCCCAGGTTTATGGCACTGCATAGCTGGAAAATGCCCAGGAGCCTGGAAAAAAGGTGTGACCTTTGTGCTCGGGCTGTGCCAACCTGGTGGGGATGCACAGGCCCACAGGACCCAGCTCTGGGTGTTGGGGACCCAGCTGTAATGTGGTTTATCTGGCTGAGTGCTCTGCTTGCTTTACTGGAGGGCTCCCTTTGAGAAGGGGCATTGGGCTGTATGAAAACATCCCATGGACTGAGTCTGACACATTTTCTGATTAGATCATTTCTCCTGCCTTGCCAACTGTTTGAATTCAAACCTTCCTTGTGTTCTTCCTCAGCTTTCAGAGTGTAAACCACGTGGTGCTTGCCGTGGTTGAAAGGAGTAATTGCTGATGAAGCTCAACATGACCAGGTAATAAATGTGCTTTGCCCAGAGCAATCCCATTCCATACCTTTCACATTGAGGACCTGCAGCTGGGCGAGGTCTCCTATAGATTGTGGAAGGCTTTTTAAGAGATTCCTTTCAAGGTTTAGGACCTAAGGTATTAACAGAAAAGATACTCAAGATATTCATCCAAGTCTCATGTCTTCTACACATCTGTGCTGCTGGGACTTTCAGGCCCAGAAGGACAACTTGAAATTGGCTTTAGACAATACTTTCTGGGTTAAAAAAATGTAGTTTCCACCAGCCCTGGATAAAGGGTTTGCCAGGCTACCACAGGCAATAAGAAACCCTGCTCACCACCCACATCTGCTGCTGGATCCCGTTGCAGGAACTGGGAATTGGAGTGTCCAGAGCAGCACACCCCAACTCCAGCTGCCATAGGCTGAACCTAAAGCTGCCCCCTGAGCAGAGAGACCCTGAGTGTGCCCTTAGACACTGCTCTGGGTTCTCAGCATAACCACACCAAGGACAATGGCAAAAGCTGAATGTTTTGGGAGATCAACAGACTCTGCTTGCTTGGCCATGGGAGCCACTTGGGCTGCACCAAGCTGGGAGAACATATCCAAGCCTGGCTTTTCCTGCTCTTCTCCTGCTCCTTTCCTCCTCTTTTCCTGCTCCACTCCAACCAGCCAGCTCAACAGCAACAGTCAGGGTGATGTGACAGATCTGACAAAATGGCACTATCATGGAAGCTGTGATTAATTCTGAACCAAGCAGCAGTAACCCCATATCCCTGCTGACCCCAAACGTGCCCTGTACAGACACCTGAGATGCAGCTGCACATCTTTTACCTGGAGAGCTGTCAGCTGACCAATATCAGCAGGAAGTGATGCCAGCTGGTTGTCGTGCAGGTCTAGAACCTGGAAAAGCAGATGATGTCACCAAAAAAGGTTGGGAACAAAAGTCATTAATTATCTCTCAGTGAAAATTACTTTGCTTATGATGGGGCTTTGAAAAGCAGTTCAAGTTTTCCAGGGGATATGGGTACTTAATTCTTGGAGGTCTTTTGGAAACTCAAGCATCAGTAACAAACAAACTAGGCTGCAGTTGAACTGTTAAGAATCACAATTACCTTCACAGTTATGAGACTCAGGAGGCTGCAGGACTTTGGAACTAAAGATGTCAGATTATTTGTATGAATAATCAGCACCTGGGGAGGAAAAACCCCATTGACACATAAACACAAGAGACACCAGAACAAGCTCTTCTGTTGAGGTTGAACTGGGGAGGCTGTGTAAGAGCTCAATATCTTATTCAATATAAAATATTAAAGTAGGAAATGGATTGTCAGAGAGGTCAGACATTTTTACATGAGATCTAAACCAGAGCCCAGTTCCTCACATGAGAAATACCCTTAGATGGGCTAAGAAAGGAGCAACCACCTCATCTTTCCTGGCAGAAGTTAACTTTAAAGAGCACAGACAGGATTAATCTGACTCAAACTGCTCTCTGTGTAGTATCACACATAAAACAACCATTTCAAACACAACAATAATAGTTAAGCATAATAGAATTAATTAATAATGTCTGATTGCAACATTACCTTTTTTTGCAAGACCTTGCAAGTTGCAAAGGCCCCATAAGGAACCTAAAAACAATTAAAAAAGAGTCATGTCAGACTTCTCTTGTAAGCAGTTCTACACTGTTCAGTTGTAAAGTGTGAACAACTTGATTGAAAATAAAAGTGATGCTTAAAATTACTGCCCCCTGATTTTGGCCCAGGACTTCCCAGGGAGCTTCCATGACACAAGAGTGTCACAGAACAGGCTGAGGCTTAGGCAGGAGTTCAAGCCTTGTGTGATTTAATATTTCTTGTTCAGATGAGTTCAGTTTAGTCATCACAGAAGTGCATTCTGTGGTTTGGCAAGCTCCCAACCACACTGCAGTGTGCTGAGAGAGAAAGGTGAGCACCAGGCAGGACAGAGCATCCCTGATGTGCCAGGAGAGGGGCAGGCACAAAAAGGAGGTGCCAGTTCAGCCCCTGCCAGGCACAGCTGGGTGCTGTGACCTTCCCAGCAGCAGCCAAACTCCTGTCCACGGTTAATTTCAAAACCAAACTGATGTCTCACTTCGTTTATTGAAACAACAATGGCTAAAATCAAACAGCAAGACAGAGTTTTATGGATGGTGCACAATCTTCCCCACAAGAGCCTGCTTGGCAAGGGCATCCTGTATTCAGGATCAGCATTTTAGAAGCATGAGACAAGGATTAAAAAGTGAAAGCGAGATGGAAATGGGTTTCTGCCTGAGGCTGGTCTGGCTGGCAGCAGCCAAGCTGTGTCTGGGTGCCTGGCACTCTGTCACTGCCTGCCCACACACCAGCAGACAGACTGCTTCCCATTTAGCTGGCTGCCATAAAAGATGCCAAGCTGGGAGTGAGATTTCCATCCTCAATCAGCAGCTTGGAAGCAGGATTGGGATTTTCACTTGCACAGAAGAACAACCACGGGTGGCAGACTGTGCAGCTCTAAGATTAGAAATACTCAGCCTTTAGCAAACCAACTCCCTCAGGACCTGCAAAATTAAGCCATGAGGTCCCAACCTAGGGTCAAACAAGGTATGAGACCACCCTGCCCTTCTCACCTTGTCAAAGGTGAAATGTTGTTGAAGCATCAGGCAGGACAGGCAAACTCCCACCAAAAAAATAGAGCAGAAGCCCCCAGCTGAAAGCCAGAGCTCAGGAGACAGAGGAAGAGGTGGACCAGCAACAATTCCTGCCTCAAGGCTCACAGGCACAAGAATAAATCTGACAGCTGGCACCAAGAAGCAGACAGAGAATCAGAGCAGTGAGTGAAGACTGGAAGGTGAAGAGGACATACCTCTGAGAGCTCACATTTGGATATGTCAAGGGTGTCATCAGCACCAGCTTCTTTCGCCTGGAGAGGGAAGAAACACATCCAGAGAATCAGACCATGCAGAAATCAGCACCTCTTGCTGCATCTTGCCCAGAGAGGTTGTGGGCTCCCCGTGGAAATGTCCAGGGCCAGGCTGGACAGGGCTTGGAGCACCCTGGGATAGTGGAAGGTGTCCCTGCCCATGGCAGGGGTGGCACTGGGTGGGCTTTAAGGCTGCCCCCTCCTGTCAGGGACTTGTGGAGAGCCAGAAGTTCCCCCTGAGCCTCCTTTTCTCCACGCTGAGCCCCCTCTGCTCCCTCAGCCTCTTCTCATCCCTTCCCCAGGAGATTCCCTGTGCCAGCACTGCTCCCCAGCTCCCACAGCAGAGAAGGTGGAATGACCCAAAAGCAGATTTCTGTCAGAAGCTGTAAACCTGTGACTGCTTTGGTCAGACACAGGGGACAGAAATGACCCTGCCAGTGCTTACCCGGCACATTTGGCACTCCAGGACCAGACACAGGGGACAGAAATTACCCTGGCAGTGCTTACCAGGCACATTTGGCACTCAAGGACCAGACACAGGGCACAGAAATGACCCTGGCAGTGCTTACCAGGCACATTTGGTACTCAAGGCGCTTCTGAGCATCATCGCTGGGTTTCTTCTTCCTGAAGAAGAGAGGCATCCTCAGTCCTGACTCTGGCTGGTCAGTGCAGGGGAAAGCTGAGGGATCCTGGGGTCTCTGTTTGCTGGGGAGCCTGGGCTGCAGAGCTGGGACCTAGTAAGTGGTAGGGGGGAAGATTAAAAAGAAAAGAATTTTACAGCGGGGAAATGCAGGACAGCAATCGAGGGCAAGACATCAGAGGCAGAAACAAAAGCAGATTTAAAGGTGAGAAAGATGAAGGACAAGGTGCCTGCAGCAAGATGGCCTTGAATTGATGGCCATGTTCACCTCTTTGCTGAGCACTTCTGCATCCCCTTGTCCCACCTCACCTTTCTCTATTCCAAATCTCATTGGGTCAGAGATCATATCCAGGTCATGGGGATAGTGGGAAATCATCAGTTTTCACCCAAGAAATGGATAAAGACATGAAGGCTAAAGGGCAGACAGTGAGCAGGAGCAGAATCCTACCAGCAGTTAGAAGATGAAGGATCCATCTGTTAAATAGACTGAACAGCTTTTAAAAGTGGAAATTTGCTTAATGAAGACACATCAAACTCAGCAGCCAGGAATGAGAAAGGCCCTTGGCACGCGACCATTGCATGATGTAATTTTTATTTATTAAATTACTGAAAGAACTGGCTGTAAGTGCCCGGGCCAGCACCAACCCTGCAGGCAGTGAGCATCCCAAATCCTGCATCCCCCCTGCTCCCTGCAGGCACTGAGCATCCCAAATCCTGCATCCCCCCTGCTCTCTGCAGGCACTGAGCATCCCAAATCCTGCATCCCCCCTGCTCTCTGCATCCACAGACACCAAATCCTGCACCCCCACTGCTCTCTGCAGGCACTGAGCATCCCAAATCCTGCA
>VWZT01000721.1:2013-12998 GCA_013397055.1 Pachycephala philippinensis
AGAAGACCAGATGGAGGGGAGCAACGAGACATCGTTGGGTCCCTCGGAAGGGTGATATGTTTCTACCTAACTCCTGTCACTGTCTCCCTGTTTCCCCACCCATGCACACCTCTTTTTCTATTTTCTTTCTTTTCTCTTTCTTTCTCTTTATGTCCATTACAATTAAATAAAATACATCAATTTTTTGGCACCAACATCTAACCTCGTTTGGTTTTAATCAAGTTTTGGGGTATATTTCGAACATTTCTGGGTTCGATCCGTTTTATTCACAGAGACTTAGTTTTCCTTGCTCTTCTGTGTTTTAACCGGTTCATAACAACATCAAAAGACCCTTTTTGGCCATGGTATCTCCAAGTAGTTCACCAGTGGTCAATTAATATTATTAAACCTTCAGCCTGGCACTGACTTTCTCCAGCACAGAGCAGCCACTTGCCAGGATGTATTTTGGCTGCACAGGGCAGGTTGCAAAGCCATAGCTCTCAGGATGTGTGGAGGGGTAGTGCCTGCCAGGGCATCATAGAATCATAGAAGGATTTGGTTTGGAAAAGACCTTTAAACACCATCTAGTCCAAGTCCCCTGCAATGAGCAGGGACATCTTCAACTAGATCAGCTTGCTCAGAGCCCTGCCCAACCCAATCTTGAATGTTTCCAGGGATGGAACATCCAACACCTCTCTGGGCAACCTTGTACCAGTTTCACCATCACAAGATGCTCAGAGCCTTCAGCAATGGCACCCCAAGGACCACGATTGTAGGCAGCTTTGGAGCCAACTCTGACCAGAGAGGGGTGATCCCCATCTCTGGCTGGCTCTGACCCCACTGCCCCTATCCCTCTGTACACCCACTCACCCAGAAGTGGGCCCTGAACCATGCCTCCCACATCCTGCCACTGCGCTCCACCACCAGCCTGCCCAGCAGGTCCCACTCTGGGGCACAGTATCCCCACCCACATATGGTTACATTCATCCCACTTGCCGCATGGGCTTTCACTGTGCACTCCTGGGTCTCCATGGGTTGGGGGAACAAGGTGCACTGCTGTAGATGGGTGAGATCAGAGGGAACACAAGGTACCAGCATCAGCATGCCATGAGAGAAACCCACTAGTGATAGCCAAACTCAACCCACATGGTTTCCTAAAGGAAATGCGGAGCAGAGGGTGAACAACACAGCCAGCAGCTACATGGCCATGCCCATACAACCTGCAGTGCTTTCCCAATCTGGCTTGGCACAGGATTGCCAGAGTATTTTGGAAAGGTTTCATAGAATTACAGAATTGTTTAGGTTGGAAAAGACCTCCAAGATCATTGAGTCTAACCATTAACCCAGCACTGCCAAGCCCACCACTAAACCATGTCCTCAAGTGCCACATCTACATATCTTTTAAATCCCTCCAGGGATGGTGACTCCCCCACTCCCCTGGGCAGCCTGTTCCAATGTCTTACCTCCTTTTCAGTGAAGAAATTTCTCTAATATCCAATCTAAACCTTCCCTGGTGCACCTGGAGGCCATTTCCTCTTGTCCTGTCACTTGTTACTTAGAAGGGACCAACTCCCACCTTGCTACAACCTCCTTTCAGGTAGTTGTAGAGCACAAAAAGGTGCCCCCTGAGCCCCCTTTTCTCCAGGCTAAACACCCCCAGCTCCCTCAGCTGCTTCTCATAAGACACAACCCTCCTTCACAATACACATCCTGCTCTTACTCATAGCTTATTATGGGCCACTGACCAAGAGGAGATGCCAGGTAAACAACCTCAAGCAGTACTTAAAGATGAAAGCAGCTGAGATAGGACACTGCTGGAAAGCCTGAATCACACCTGCTGCCCTGACCTACTGCCTGCTTTAACATGTGGATAGCTAAAACAGTACAGTAATGTAAAAAAAAAAAGGCATTTTCCACTTACTGAAACAAATCTGCTTAATTGTAACCTGAGGTTGATTTAAACCAGACTAACCCTGTCCACACTCCCAAGAGGTCACAAGCCATCATTACAAATCCACGCCCTCATGGCCTAAAGGGGCTACAACAAATGACTTTCCCAGGCCTCCCTACTCTAACATGCCAGCTCTTCCAGAAAGACGTCTGACACTGCTGGACTAAAAATAAGTGTTCTTTTTTTTTCCTGTACTGCAGAGCTCACACTCAAAGCACTCAAGCCATTAACAGATATAATGGGCTAACCTTGGCTGAGTTCCAGGTGCCCACTAAGCTGCCTTCCTAATGGGACAAGGGAAAGAATAAAATGGAGGACAACCAGCGGGTGAGATAAGGCATTTTTATTACAGTGAAAGGAAAGAAATAAGCAAGAGTCTGCATGCACATAAGCTAAAGGAAAGTCAATCTCTACTTCCCATCAGCAGCAATGTTCAGACACTTCCTGGGAAGCAGGGCTTCAGCACATGTAATGGTTCATCCAGAAGGCAAACACTGAGGAATCACAAATGCCCCCCCTTCCTCCTCTCTCCCTGAGCTGACATCATATGGTATGGAATATCCCTTTGGGTAATTTGAGTCAGCTGGCCTGCTTGTGTCCCCTCCCAGGATTTTGCCCACTCCTATCCCTTTGATGGGGAATGTCAGAGGGACAGTGCTGCTCAGCAGTAGCCAAAGCACTGGTCTGTTATTAACACCCTTCCAGCTACCAATGCAAAGCACAGCACTGTGAGGGCTGTGAACTTTACCTCAGTCAGACCCAATACAACAGAGCAGCTTGTTAGCCTGGAACTGTGTGAGAATGCTTCTAGCTGCTTGTAACACAGCAGGTTTGAACTGGGAGGCAGGATGCTCCTGTGAAGGAAATTAACTGGGAACAGAGCAAACAGCCTCAAGAGCAGTCCTGATCACAGGTAACTGCAGTACAAAAGCTCACCAAGGATTAAGGACCAAGCTCCAGTGTACCAGGTGAAGTTGAATACACCACATAAAGTAGAGCAACTTTTAACTTTCCTACATCCCAGATAGGTCCAACACTGGGATCTCATGCCTCACATGGCATGCAGAAGTTGGGAAATGAAAGCATTGTTCTGGTATATAACCTCCCTCCCACCCACTAACGATTGCTGACAGTTTACTGACAGAATTAGAGTCAACTACAGTTGTCCTGAGACGCAAGGACCTCAGTTCTGAGAGAACCCATCTTCCAAAAGCCAGGCCCCAGGACAGGCTAGACAGCAATTCCAAGAAATACTCTGTAACAGTATCAGGCTGTTAGAGATTCCTGTGAGGTCCAACTAGTTACCACCCATGACAAGACAACATAAACTGTTTCTCCAGCTGAATGCCTTTCTCAGAGATCAGCTGCCTGGCAAAAAGTATGAAAACTGCAAGAGCAACCCACAACTCTGTCAATGGGAACTGTGGTCATAGCTCCAGAAACTTATTACTACACCTCCTCATTCATGTAAGGGGAGTTTGATCCAGCTGGGGAGTTAAGATGACCCCAATTTTTCAGAGTTCCTTTAAGCGAGCATGTGTCACAGGGAGTCCTCCGTACTTTTAAAGGTGAAAGCAGCTAACCAGAAGGCAATCAGAATATACAAGCCTTTTTACATGGGAACTTTTATTCTCATTGAGATCTGTACATTCAAGTTGCACATACTTTTAAATCTTTGATGGAACTGGAGCACTGGATCACAAGAGCCTGGTCTGTTTGAACAGTTTTAAGTTTATGCCTCAAAAGTAGCCAGGAAACTTGTGACTATTTCCTTCAACTTAGCTTCTGTCTGGTCAGAGATCTTCCCTTCAGTCCTGTTGAAAGAGTTTAGTTAAACTTCTGACACAGAAATAGATAGATGGCCAATCCCTAAGACAAAGAAAAAGCTTCACAGCAAACCTTCCCATTTCTAACAAAATTAGCAGATGAATTAAAACATTTCTGTTTGATGCATGAATTTGTATTACTAACATAACACCCCTTCTCCATTTTAAGCATCAACTATATTTCCTAAGAACTAAAGGCATGAAGCTGAGCTCTGGACAGCTGGAAGGCTGATTTCCAGTTCTGGTACAGGCAGCTTAAGGCCTGATGTTCTGGGATACACTAAATTAACAGTTCAGTGACCATTATCTGCACTCTAGCCATCAAGTCAATACCCTTGGGATGAAGCAAGATAAATCATCATACCTGATTGTGGAGAGGAGGGCCTGGTGCTGGCTCAGTACATGAGCTAGGAAAGCACTCTCAAATTTAGTAATTTTGCTGGGCTCCAGCTTGTCCAAGTGACCTCTTACACCGGCATAGATGACTGCAACCTGTTCCTCGATAGCCATGGGAACTGCAGAAAAGAGAGCACTCATGCCATCAGTAACTCACATCAGGACACATCAGTACTACGCAGTCCGTTCTTTGAAGATCAACTGCACATATACAACACAGTTCAAGGAAGTCTGCATTTACCATGTGCACAGAATGGACATGGTAAATGCTGCCACAAAGACCAATCTTGTTAGCACAAGAGACTGATGTGAAATGCAGACTTTTTAAGTTCAAGACACTCACCATACTGTCCTTGTTTTAGAAGTTCTGTCAGACGTACGCCACGGTTCAGCAGCTGTTGTGTAGCAGCATCCAGATCAGAGCCAAACTGGGCAAAGGCAGCTACTTCACGATACTGAGCCAATTCCAGCTTCATGGTACCTGCCACCTACAACAAAAGATACAGGTCAGACTGAGTTCAATCACCTTTTAAATGTATCTAGGAGTTTGCAGGTTATCTTCAGGTGACAGTTGTCACAAGTCAGCTTTGCTTTCCATACCAGAAAAGTGAATCCCAAGATTCTGACAGATGATTATATGCATTTCTAAATGTCCCACCTTTTAATATAAGCATGCTTCCCTAAAACAGTGACCATTGATATTAAACCTCTAATTCCATATATGGACTAAAAGCACAGGGTTAAAAGAGCATTCTTTATTTCTAGTTAGATCAGTACCCAGCTCAGCATACTGAAACTTAATCCTACATCTTAATGCAGATACTATTTTCCTTTCTCCCCCACCTCACTCAACAGGTAATGAAAATATCAAAGAGATTCACAAAGTTTGTTCTTTTATGTCGCTGCTCTGGGTTCGCTTTGCCTCTGTCTCAGGAGTTCTTTTCTTTGGAGTTTACATTAAAAGACAGGAGACGCTGAGTTGTTCTTCTAATTTGATGTTTATTAATTCTTATCTAAGGCACGGCTGCACGGAATGTGCCCTCTGGTTACAAGATGTAAAAATGGCTGCGGGTTCTAACTTCCAAGGCCTTTTAAAGCCCAAACTATCCAATTATCAAATGCCAACTAATTTATTTTTACTTATAATCCAGTAACCATTCATCTACAAGCCGCATTGTGGAATTTTTACACCAATACCCAAACACCTAGGTTTGTGAAGAAGGAAGGATGAAAAAGAAGAAACCTACACCCTAATCCTCCATCTTGTTACTAAATCCCATAAACCTAATTTTCTATACCTCTACATATTTCACCCAGTGACATAACAAATTTCTTTTTAACTACACAGCAACAACTTCAGTGCTATCATATAATAAAGGGAGTTTTTTCCAGGGTCTCAGATCAAATGCAGTGTGTCTTTGGGGGTCATTTTCTGAACTCAGGGTTCCAACACTTTTATAGTTTCATAACACTAAGGAATCCAAAGCTTTATTCCCTCTCTATTCACAGCTCTTTAGAGTGAAATGGGTTGGAAGGCCTACACACTACTCATCTCTAGCAAGAGGAGCAGCAGTTTCATGCTTACCTGCTTCATAGCCCTGGTCTGAGCAGCAGAACCCACACGGGACACAGACAGACCAACGTTGATGGCTGGACGGATACCTTTGTAGAACAACTCAGTTTCCAAGAAAATCTGTAGGAAAGAATTGTTTTATTATCTTGGTCAGAAGCTTGGAAGCCTCCTCAGAGACCTGCCAGTAAATAACACAGATGTACACTGGGATGTGAAGAAGTCCTACCTGTCCATCAGTGATGGAGATGACATTGGTTGGAATGTAAGCAGACACATCACCAGCCTGAGTTTCAATGACAGGCAAGGCGGTCAGAGAGCCGCCTCCAAAGGAGTCATTCATTTTGGCTGCTCTCTCCAGCAGGCGAGAGTGCAGGTAGAACACATCACCTGGGTAGGCTTCACGGCCAGGTGGACGACGCAGCAGCAGAGACATCTGACGATAGGCAACTGCCTGTGTGGTATAAAGCAAGCTTTCAGACCTCAGTAGCTCATTTAACATTTTGGATTTCTAAACTTGAGGTGATCTTACAACTACAAACACCAATGTTAGACTATGAGGCCTATAAACAATGTTTCCTGACCTGCTTGGACAAGTCATCATAGATGATTAGTGCGTGTTTCCCATTGTCTCTGAAGTACTCCCCCATGGAGCAGCCTGAATAGGGAGCCAGATACTGAAGGGGTGCTGCATCAGATGCTGTGGCAGACACCACAATAGTGTACTTCATGGCATCTAGGAAGAATTGGAGAAACACACCACTGCGATATTACCTCGCCATGCCTGTAATCAGCAAGTACAACACACACGTGAAGTACTAAGTTGCTGAAGCAAGCCCAGGCAGCATCACTACATTGTTACCAGAAAGCCCACTGTACTAGATTACCGTGTCTGTTAGCTCAACTAACTCAAGAAGTTTCAAGAGCAAGTTCACAGCCGCCTAACACTTGCAGGCTTTTTTCTAATTTAAAACTAAGTTTAAACTTTAACCAAGACACACTTTTGTTCTAGAAGTAACTCAGCCTGAAAGTCCATGGTTTCCTTGCTGCTGCAAGGCAATACTATCCTTTGTTTCACAGTCCCAAACAACTTACTGCCCTAAAATGTGGGGTTTTTTTCCTGCTAGTTATGACTCTGCTTGACCAGCAGGCAAGAGGTAAGGTACCTGATCTCTTGCAAGCTCTGTTACATATGCAGCCTTGGTCAATGAGATCACTGTTCCTGAAAAGATGCTATCATTTAATCCCTTATGTTTGGGCAGTAAAGTCGCTCCACTTAAATTTTTAACTGTCATTCACACGCTTACATGCATATGAAACACATCAAGTCCATATAAATACTTGTAGGCCATAGCTTGTCACCAGGCCTGCCAAGAGGAACCTCTCAACTCTGCTAGGGAAAAAAAAAATTAGGCTGACTTTTCCAGAAGAAATTCAGCAGTTTTGGGACATCAAAATAGTCTTCTAATGTGATGTAGCAAAAATAAGGGGTTGTTTTCCCCCCAGATACCTAGAAAGATTTCTTGTCCACAAAAGTAGTTCATTCATTTAATAAAAAAAAATAATTCTGTCTATACTTGCAGCTAGGAGAGATCACAGTAGTATTCAGCGTTATGATGAGAACAGGATGTCAATAGTTACCAGGCTCAACCATCTTCAAAAATCTGTACCTGCATCAGTGAGCCTCTTCACCAGCTGAGCAACAGTAGATCTCTTCTGGCCAATTGCAACATAGATACAGTACAGCTTCTTCTTCTCATCTGTCCCATCATTAAAACGCTTCTGGTTGATTATTGTGTCAATTGCAATTGATGTTTTCCTGGGTAACACAGAGGTTGATAAGTTAAGCTGCCTGCAGTTCTCCCAACCTCTACACAGTTTTGTGTTCAGTTCTGTACATTGGTCTCTGTTAAAGGAAACATTTTTGGCTTGGGCATTTAACTTACCCAGTCTGCCTGTCACCAATTATCAGTTCACGTTGGCCACGACCAATTGGCACCAAGCTGTCTACAGCCTTAATCCCAGTCTGCATAGGTTCGCGCACAGAGATTCTGGGAATGATCCCAGGGGCCTTTAAGCCAACTCTCCTACGTGTCTTAGATGCAATAGAACCCTTAAAAAGAGGAAAGAAACTGTTGCAGTCTGTATCACATAGATATAAGCAGAGGTAGTAAGCACCTAGTTATACTTACCTTCCCATCAATTGGATTACCCAGGGCATCTACAACACGGCCCAGCAGCTCTTCCCCAACTGGAACATCCACAATGGCACCAGTCCTCTTCACAACATCCCCCTCCTTGATCAGTCTGTCGTTACCAAACACGACAACACCAACGTTGTCAGGCTCCAAATTCAAGGACATACCCTAGGATAAAGGTCACATTATCCTGAGAAAACCCATACCAACATCTACAAAAACTGTCACAATTTAATACCAATGTGATCATTCTACAGTGTAGAGTACGCAACATAACCTACCTCAATCTTATTTGTAACAATAGTCAATGTTCTTCTTTTATGAACAATGCATCTATTTCCATATTGGTTAGAGAACCTGCCTGCCTAAGCCTTCAACTTACCACATAATTATACTGCAGAGGTCTAGCATTGTCATTTATCTCTCTAAAAAGAACAGAAAGGATAAGCAGGATTCAAATACAACATTTATCTCTTGCCTAGGAATTGTATGAGGGAAAAGCACTAGCTTATTCTCTGGCCAAGGCAAGTTAGGTCATTAAAAATATTGGAAGAGCTTTTACAGTACTCTCAGAACAGTCAGACAGCTTTTTAATTCTAATGTAGAATGAGGCTGTTATTCAACAGTAAACAAAAAAGCCAGCATGAAACCAAAGAAAACAAAATCCAATAGCAGATTAGCTCTTCTGCTTCCTAGATGAAGACACATAAAATTCAAATGTTAGCCAAGAACCAGATACTGAAAGCAAAGTGTCATGAATTCAAAGAATATTTGCTTTTTGTAGTATTATTTCAACTAGTTACTACTTATTAAAGTTGAAATGAAGTTTGATAGAGGTTCATATGGGTACCTCCAAGAACAGTCTCATTCTCCTTTAAAAGTCTTTATTTTTTTTTTTAAATATATTTCTAGGCTAAACAAACTGCTTTAGTGAAAGCTTACCTTCAGTCCAGAAGAGAATTCAACCATTTCTTCTGCTTGGACATTTCTTAGGCCATACACACGGGCAATACCATCACCAATTGAGAGCACACGGCCAGTCTCCTCAAGTTCAGCAGAGGTGTCAGCTCCCAAAATACGTTCCTCAAGAATAGAGGATACCTCAGCAGTACCTGGAAAGAGACATTTCACACCCGACTTAGCATATTAAGGCAAGATATGAATTCAGTAAGCTTGTATTGAATTCACAGGCCAAGGTGCCCTCTCTGGTACGCCACGAGGTCTAGCAAGCAACGTGCTAGATGCATAAGATAAATAACAGCTTCTGTATTCCCAGCTAATAAAAGCAGCTTCAACACATCATTACAAGACAGCTTCAATTAAAACATTGATGACTGTTTAGTTACCAGTTTCCTTCATTATGTCTTACACTATTAACAATCTCTCCCCCTAGAAAGAAATTAGATTAAATAATTAGTCTTAGGCTCAGAACAGACATTCTCACTCCACTTGCAGAGTGGTTACTTGAACTGAAGGCAACAAAACACTGTGTGATTTGTAATCCAAGATCCAAATATATTTAAAGGAACTTGATACATTTAGGAAGCAAGTTGCTCAGTATAAGCTGTAAAAATGTATTCTCCATATTCCTCAAATTTGTTTGGCAGTGTACCTCCAACAAACCTTTATTTCCCCAGCCAGGAAACAGTAAATAAAATTGTGAAACTTTTATTTCCTAATACATTTAATAACCCCAAGCCACTTTGAAAATTGTATATGAACCACTATCAAAAACACAGCTATGCAGTGACACTGTTTTCTCTAAACACCAAAATGCTGGCAGCAAAAAAGTTATGCTCAAGGACAGAACACTGGCAGGCCTGGGAAAGTCATCTGTTCCTTGATACTGTTACAAACAAGACAGAAAACTAGAATTTAAGGCTTTTTTTTTTCCAAAAAATTCTGCAAGAGTTCTGAATATCAGAATAAGATAATTCTGAATGGAATCCTTGCAAAGCAGGTAAACTGCATAAGCTGACATGTGACCACTCCTTTGGGCAAAATCTGAATAGTTATTAAAGTGAAGTCTGCTGGATGTGACTGTGCAAAAGTTCAGTTAAATACTGTCAGTACATAAATGTCCTCAAGCATTCTGTCGACTGACACACACACCATATTCAAATTCCCTTTTGTCTGATAGAGCAAGTTCTTAAACCACACTTATATGAAGACCTTTCTCAGACTCACCAGTTTTCTGAAAGCATGTTTTGGAGGCATGGAGGTTTCTTGTAACAACAAATGCTGCACCCAGGGTATTGCTGGAAATCTAAAACAAGTAATTGTTTCAGTAACAGTGAAATTTCCTCATTCATTCAAAAAAAAAAAGGTTGAGAGATAACACAGTGACATTTTTGATCATGAGCTTATACATTTAATGTGTCTCAGTTTTGAGTTTAGCTCCACAGCACTCCATTCACAAGTTTTAGTTATGGAACCAAGTCCAGCACTACTAAGCAAGGACAGATGGTAAAAGAGATTGCTCTAAATTATTTGCTGCATTTTTCTGCATTGCACTGCTGTCACCACCACAGTACCGAAGCAGATCCCAAAGCAACACCTCCTCTCGCTTGCCGCCTTTGTGCTGAACATCAAATGCTTGGGGCGGAAAGAAATCACCACAACCCTCACGGTTCTCCACAAGGGAGAAATAATACTGTGTCTTCTAAGGGTTGGCCTTCCTAAAAAAAAATAATCTGCAAAATTTCTGGTATGGCTGGAACATAGACGAGANTGTTTTTCTCAACATAATCACCGTTATTTAATTTTACATAATAAAAAAAAAAAAAAAAGAAACAACAAACTGTGATAATGAATGCAATAAAATGTTATAATCCTATGCCCTAAGTATAGCTCCCAGTGCAGTTCCAGGCACCGTTAATGCTATTTCTCTGAACGCCTGGGCAGGCCTCTCCTCCGTTCACCTTCACAAGGGACACCAGCGGGAACGGGTCGGGACAGATCTTCACATCCTCGCTCTCCCCACCAACACGGAAGGAAAAAAACACTACCTGGCAAAGCTTTGCAGACCAAATCCCTCACCTTGATTGGGATCTGGCAGCTTTCAG
>VWZT01000733.1:904-11210 GCA_013397055.1 Pachycephala philippinensis
GGAGCAGGCTCCCTCTAGGGGAGCACCGGCGGAGGCGGAGGAACGAGAGGGACTCTCGACATGGGTTTCCAAGGCTTTATTCTGGTGGCGGTATGGTCCCGGGGCCACCATGCCCTGAAGACCACCATGGACCGAAGAGCACTTGCGAAATGGGGGTACACTACTTATACTAGGGGGTGGAGGACCAGTCGGTGGGGTGACAGGATACAAACCAATGAGGGAAGAACAGGGAGGGACAAGGGATCAGGGGACCAATAAGGGCTTAGGTGCTTTGGTGTGTCAACCAGTCGAAACCACACCGCCACACGGAGTTGCTTTGGAATGGCAGATGTTGCTATACCATTCCGCCACAACTTAGATTAGATATTAGGATGAAATTCTTCAGTGAGGCACTGGAACAGGTTGCCCAGAAAAGTGGTGGGTGCTCCATCCCTGGGAATGTTCAAGGCCAGGTTGGAAGGGGCTCTGAGTGACCCGGTCTAGTGGAAGGTGTCCCTGCCCACGGCAGAGGAGTTTGGAACTAAATGATCTTTAAGGTCCTGTCCCAAACCATTGTATGATTCTATAAGTTCTTAACGGAGGAGCCATGGAGCCAAGTTGATTTGAACTCTGATACTGGGGCTTTGATAACATAATACAGTTTCAGGTTTAGCTTTAAGGTTTGGTTGGCTGTCTCAGCCATCATTTCTGTTGTTCCTTGAACTCTAATGGCAGAGTATTTTTGGAAAAGTACAAAACATCAATTCAAGGGATTTGAGTTATTGCAACATTTCAACCGTAAAGTGCTGATGAAACTTTAGATGTAGCTTTTTCCCTACTATTTTCTGTATGGAGAATGAAGTGACAATAACTTTATCACAGTGTTTTGGGGTTGTTGATTGAAACAAGGTCCTCAGTGCAAAGAATATGTGGTGTAAAAACCAGTAGTACATTTCCTAATAGAATAGGACCCAAGTTCTTTCAGAGAATCCAGTCTGAGGAGTTGTATTTTTTAAATGCTTGCACAAAATCAGGGTGACCTCATGCTAAGTATAGATCACCATTTTAAAGTTGTTTTTCAGTGAATTCTTACCACAAAGCAGAAGAAAACTAAGGAAAAATATTTACTTTTCATGTAGGCATATTAGAATATGTTTTTTAATATGTTTAGACCTAAGTGATTAAATCATTGATTAATTAATCAGTTGTTGATTTAACCTTTAAATTTTAAAAAAATTCTTTTGGGATAACTAGGAAGTAATAATAATTTCATTACTGGCTGGTATCCATCTAACTATAGTGATGTACAGGTGAAAATTCTACCAATTACCCTCCTGATAATTAATAACTTTTCTAATAGAAGAAAATTCACGTGCTTTTTTCTGCACTCCTCCAAAGGAGTAATTATAGAAGTAAAGTTCATAAGAAATTAGTATTGTCTCCAGCCAGTGTCACTTTTTTTGTAACGGAGCAGTAATCTGAGAGACTTTAGATCTCCAGAGTACAACAATTAGGGAAGACTTAATGATTTTCATGAGTAATGACAGAGGAAGTGGTGTCTCTGGTTTTGTCTCACTTTTCAGAGGTGGCTGTTCAGGACATGGCAGATGGACAAATCCTCAACTTCAGGTCATTTGAGAGTAACAACCGGGCAGTGAATTTGACACTGATCAAAGCGAATTCGAGGGGTGGCAGATTTGTGCTAAATGAGCTGGAGCTCAGTGTGTTGCAAAGTGTTGCTATAAAATAATCCGTGATGAATTTGCTGTGGAGGAAATGGCAGGAATGCAAGTGCTGTGACTGCTCAGACAAACAACATCCTTCTGTGCCTGTGCCCTGTCCCAAACAGCTCTTTGCAGGGCTGGCTTGCTCTGGGTGTGACAGCTCACTGACATCCAGGGGTTTGAGTCACTGAAGAGTTGCTTAGACTGCAATGCATGTGTGGTTCCCCACCTGTATGGATGTGATGTCCCACCCGTAGGAGTAAGGAAGCACCTAAGATTTGTAAATGCTCGTGGGCAAAAGGAATGATGGAAGTCAGAGGGTCTGCAAACAATCAGAAAGTTTTATTAGTGAACTGCACACTTGGCATGGAAATTGGTGTGTTGGTCCCTGACCTACTGTGTAAGCACATGGTGTGGGTTTGGGATAAAGGGATGGGGTGAAAGGGAAGAGAGGAAGGACGAGATTAATTAAAGAGAGAAAAAGAGACAGAAAAAGAGATCACCAGTGCTGGTTCCAGCATTGATTCCTGTCTGTTATTAATTACTAATAATTACTGGGTATGTCAGTTTTTTCATAAGTAGCATATCCTGATAATTTTGGCTCATCCCATTGTATTATCTGGTTTCACCCTATCAACTGCGTACATTTTTCTCTTTAAAAGCTCTTTAAATACATCCCTTAACTGTATTCCTAACACCTCATCCTGCGTTGTTACCAGTGAAGTCAGCAATTGCCTGCCTTCACTTCTTCACTAAATATGGAAGACTTAACCCATTCCCTACTCTTTTCATACAGATCTTTCAAGTTTGTAAGGGTCAAGCCCTTTAAAAAATTCATTACTTAATATGTAGCAGTGACAAAGTTGATTTTTCCAATTTAATTACTTCTAAATTAATATGGCTAATACTTAGTTAAAAAAACCCATCCTTGTGTTTCCTTTCTATTTCTTCATCTTGTCTTCAGATTTTTGAGTTTATAAGCCCTTTTGTGCTGATTTATATTTCCAAATAAGCTGTATTTTCATATACAAGAAAGAGTTTAGATATGGCAGTAAAGACATGGAATTTTTAATGACAAATACTGTAGATATTACTAATTTCTACTAGTAAAGTTAAACATTTGTTTCTCCTTGCTCTTACATAAAGATCAAACCACTTAATACTAGGATTTACAACTGATTGTCGGGAATTTTATATCAGTATTAACTGGGAGCTCTATTTACTATGCAGATAAAAATAAGTAGTACAAATAGAGTTAAGGTTAAAGAAAATATTTGAATAAAAGATAGTAGACATGAAAAGTACATCTCTGAATGGCAAAGCATTGGAACGAGATCCTGGGTTGACACAGAACATTATAGCTTCATGGAATTTAATAGACCTATCCCAATTCACATGTAGAGTTCAGAAACAAAATAATGAAGTGAAGCCTCAGAGAAAAAGTTAGAATTGTGGGTGGGACTCTGAGAATGCAGTGAGGAAGTCTGTAGGTTGCATGAAAAGTGCACAGCAGAGATGAAAGTCGTGCTTCAGCCACTGGAATATTTTTTTCTCTGTTTCTGTGTGTCTGATAGTTGGCTCATAAATATTTTCTTATACGCGCAGCGTCATGGGCTAGCTAAGAAGGTTGAGTTTGTCTCCAGTTCTGGTTAAAAATGCACTTAAACGGTGCAGCCGCTGGATGTCTCTCTTGCTCCTCTTTCATGGACAAGGACCGGAGACACGAGCCCACATCTGGGAAAGATAAATGGGTCAGTGTGGGAAGCCAGCTGCTCGCTGCTGCCCAGCTGACTGGGATGATGTGACACAACTCTCAACACAGGAGACTGTGAGGTATCAGCAAGATTAACAGATGAGAAATGCATTTTTCTTCCATTACAAGAGCACTTTTTACCCACCCCATTCTTCTCAGTTGTGCTCTGTACCACTGTACTAAATCTGCTGCCAATAACAGAATATTATCTGAGAAAATAAGTTAAAATTGGTAATGCCTTTCTCAATAGTTACCATATGTAAGCAAGTACTCTGGTAGGCTGGATAGCAGAAATACACCAGGTAAATGTTCTTTTTTCATACCAGGGGTTTCCGGCCCAGATCAGTTAAGCTGGCAGCAACTTCATGTAAACAAGAACTAGATTTCCCTTTTCTGGAAGAGTCTGCACTCTCTGCTTTCTCTGTTCTGAAACTGAATTGAGAGAGACATACATTCAGAACTTCCAGTGAAATCCTGCTCTGAACATGTAAGCATTAGGAGAGAATTTTGGTTCCCTGTGTGAGTCAAGGGTACAGGACCAGGTCTTTGTCTTGCTCAGCTGCTGCATTGCTTAAGCAATGGAAATCTCTCTGTGTGCACATCATCAGCTCTTGTTTGTTCAAGGCATCAAAAACACATGAATGCAGGAAAACGCTTCAGAAGCTCTTTGGAGGCTGAGAACCTCAAGGTGTCTGACTTTTGCAGAATCGAAGAGTTCTGTACTGCTTCACAGAGATGTGGAATAACAGGGAGTGACACCTCAGGCAGTGCTTTCAGAAGGACCCATGAAGGTGAGTGCAGGGAATTCTGTGTTTCAGTGATCTAGCTCGGCTACTAAGGGAATTTGGGAGTAGGTTGGAATGCAACAGACATCTCTAAGTTTCAGGGTAATGTGATAACTAGATAATGTTTTCCATTCCTCAGTTCTCCACACTATTTTCAGAAAGTTTCATCTGTATATTGTGAAATAGTATGTTTCCTCATATTCATATTATACCTTTAATTCTTTAAGTTAAAAAATTACTTAGATTACAAATTCTGAATGCTGAAACTCTGAGATATTTCAGAATTTTTCTGGATTTTTTTCCTGTATATTTTTTTCTCAGTATATATGAAAGGAGTTACATAACTTTTTACTTTAGTGGTTGGCCAATATTTGAGCTCCTCTAGTTTATTTATGTCAGAAATGTTTATACAAAGTGATATATCTTTGTGTACATTCTTTGTAATCAAAGTAGGATTAAACTGAGGTCCTGTTTTCCTGAATGTAGCAGGAAAAAAGACAATAGGAAACAGCTCCTTTGGCTGTAGTCCAAGCCTCCCTTTCCATCAGGGCTGCACTCAGAAAACCTTGCTCCCTTTTTCCTCTCTTTGTGGTAATTCAGGATCATTCTACAAAGTGCTTCACTGGTTTGGGGTGTTTTCTTACCTGCATTTGTAACATTTCTGACTGGGCCACACATTTTTGCTAAAACTATATACACACACTTTTGTGTTTGCATCCACATGGCTCAGATGGTTTTTTTAATTTGCTTGTCTTGTGGCTAGTGCTTGGGAGGCAAGTACCTATTTGTCTGCATCTTCTGTTTGCCGCAGTTAAATTTCAATCCCATTTTCTTCTCTAGGGCTACAAACTGGTTTCATTCCACTCCATTCTCTGTTTGGTTTCTCTGAGGCCGTTCAGGAAAACAAGCAGGGAAAGAAGTTTTGGTCTCTCTTATCTCAGACAGTGAAATTTAAGGAATATCAAAAGTGTTGTTTAACAGTCTAAACTAAGCATTAAACAGGGGAGGTGCTCATTGCCATGTTCTTAAAGTCTAGGGCAGACAAATCTGCATTTCTCTGTATTGAATATTTAAAGGCCTTTAGTCCTTCTGAATTTTAGCTTTTCCAGGCTCATATTGAGGAAGATGTTTGCCTAATCCTGACTATGAATAAAAACAATAACCAGAAGTGGTTATTCTGTGCAAGAGCCAGATTGCATAGTTGTTATCTTAGACTGGCAGTGAAACCCCTGGAGAGCTATTTAATTATGTAAATTAGCATGAAATTAGAAAATTATGTTTACTTTGAATTTTTGGGGGGCTGTTTAGGTTTTTTCCCTCAGCAAAACTGAGAATAAGCATCATCAAAACATACGGTTTGTTTCTATAGCTTTTAGCTAGATTTAGCAATTGCTTCAGGTTCATGAGTAGTTATCTCATCTGTATCTTGCAACAATATTTGTCAAAACTCCCAGCAGTGTGGATGGTATTTGGCTCTTAATATTCTTCAAAAAGAGAAATGAAGGGAAAGGGATAACAATGTACACAGAGGTACAGTGAAGTACAGAGCTCTGAAGTTCCAAAGTTTTTTTTTTAATCAAAAGCAAGTGTCCATTTAATTCTAGAATTGCGGGAGAAAAGTGGATCTGTAATTATGTTCATAATCAGGGAGGTACTTTTTGGTGCTTTATCTAAATAATGTAAAATATATAGGTTTTTGAGCAGCATGCAAAAGATGAAAGTTGATAATGTAGGAGGTTACTGTGGTCTAGGGAAAAGAGTGGGGACTAAAATAGTGAAATTCCACATAGCTCAGTTGGAGCTCTGTATTTCTATTGATGTACACTAGCTGAAAATTAGTTTATGATTTCGAGTTGCATAGAAACAAAGCAAACAAACAAAAAAGTACTGTTATGAAAGCATCCATCTAGGAAAACATTTGGGGAAGAAAAATACAGTGAAAACAGCACCCTTTCTAAATTAAATTTACTATTACATTTAATAAAGTTTCCTAGTAGGGAGTTCCTGGAAAATGTGGACTGAAACGTGAAGCAAACTGTCAATGCTCTTTTAGCTGCTTTGATTTTATATTTCCAAGAACTAAATTTCTTAACTTTTTTTTTCATTACTTCTAAAGAAGCTTTCTAGAGAAAAAAAAAAGCTTCATAATCACCTGGAGGAGCATTTGCTATGATTGTTTCCAAAGGAGCAGCTTAAGAGTTTCATAAATATCAAAGTTAATAGGCTCCTAGAAACAAGCCAAATTGCCTGTAGGTGATTTCTACTTATACAGAAACAGCCACTCTCTGAACTGCAATCTTCTCTAAACTTTCTCTCCAGGCCTGTTGCCTATTACTGCATATTTTGCTGTCCTGCTCCTACTTCCTTTAGCTGTTTTGAATCAACAGTGGGCAGAGCAATACTTATATGAAATGTACTTGAGGGGTAAAACATGATCTCACAAATTACAGAAAATAAACATTTTTAAGTGTAGCTTGTGGCTATAGGCAGATCAGAAACAGTCTAATGGGAACACACTGGTTTTTTGAAAATGCAACAGCTATGCCACATTGTGTAAAGCCATAGTGCTGGCTGGGTTTGAAGAAGAGAAAATCTTAAAGTGGCTTTCAGAAAGAAGTCTGAGAAATGTATTTTTTTTCTTGTATTGAGCTGCCATTTGGTATGCAGTAGGAGATGCTTCTCCTTTATTTTTGCTGCCTTTTTTCCCCCCTCTTGATTATAATTTTAATGGTGTTAAGGCACTTAACGCTATTGGTAACTTTTACTAAAAATATAAAATCATTATTTCCTGCAGAAACAGGATAATACGTATAAGTCTCATAATGGTCATACTTGGAATAAGAGCTCTTTCCTCTCCTTAGATGTGCAGGAAAACCTTGTTATTAAACAGCTCACAGAATCGTGCTTAGGAAAGGACGTGCAGTGTGACAAGACGTGCTAGAAAATTGGGTCTTGCTGTTGGGATTTAATGACAGGGTTTGAGTCCTGGTGGGCTTTCTGCTGCCAGAGCCTGAAAGCAGCCTAAAGGCAGTAGAGTTAATTATACAGAAGGCAGCAGGAGGCTGAAACAAGGGTGAGCAGTGCTGGTTTATAGCATGGGAGGAGTCTGGTGAAAGCTGCTGGGGCTGTTCCCATCAGGACTGAGCTGGTTCCACCCAGGAAGGGCAGGTGAATTGTGATTTAACTCACAATATTGCATCCCCACTTGGGATGCCCATTAGATACAAATGAAGAGGGCCTTGCTCTATTCTTCTTTACTGTTCCATGTTTTGGTAATTTCATTTGATGTGTAGACAGCTGTTCATCACGTTAGATATTTGTATTTCACATTCCTCACATTTCCTACATTCTTTGTCGGTGGGGAAGAAACATTCATAAAGTTGTGGCAAGTTTCAGAAGTCTGTTATCTGAAGTTTTACGTCGGAGCTTTTGTACAAACCTTTATTTTTGAAAGCTAACTCTGGAAGTACATTGTTGCTATTAACACCTCTGGGGGACCCGTTCCCTCTCGAAAATAAATGTATGCTTCCTTAGCAAAGATGATGTTGTAGTCTTGATTGAAGAGTGAGCTCTTAATTCCCTCAGCTGCTGCTTTTTGACAAATCCATCCCTGATTCTCTGTTGCAGGGTGTAGAGTAAAATAAAGAAAACACTTTTCCTCCCTCAGGCAACAAGTAAGCCTCTCCCTCCTTCTGTCCATTCAGCTGCAGTTGGACAAAAACCATCACAGGAACTTAAGGGAGAAACACAATCCAATTCAGATTTCTTCTAATCACTATGTACTATATAAAATAATATCTAATTCCCAACAGCTCACTCTAAATCGTGGGTTTCTTCTTTCCCCACCTCACTAGTCTGAAATAATGAGGCAGGAACCAGCCACACAGTGAGGCTGGCTCTGGACTTCTCTTATCTGCTGTGGCTGTCAACATCAACATTTTTATTACCTCTCTCTCTTGATTGTGGAGGTCCTTCTCTCCTCTTGCTCTCCTTTTATCACTGATTCCTCCCTCCTCCTTGTGTCACTCTTTTGTTTTCTTGATTCTCCAACAGCTTTTCAGTTTGCCCTACACTGGCAGGATGGAGTCCTACTGTATATTTTGTTCTGCCTGACTGGGGAAGCTGAAACTTAGCATCCCTTGGACTTCACCAAGTTGCTGTGTGTAATTGATTTGTCTAGAGTGTTAATCATCATTGGATTATTCTGACATTCTTGATGCAAAAATATGTACATTAAAATAATAATGTAATTACAGAATTTGCTTTTAGCATGAATATATTTCTTCTTAGTGACACTGAAATTATTTACTACTCCCAATATTTATGTATTATTTTGACAGCTATGCAGTGGGCTATGAGTAATTTTAAGGTGGCACAGTTTATTCCATGCAGCTTAAAAGCAAGGATTTCCCCCTCCACTTTTGCCCCATCACATTTTATTATTAATGGACACATTTGAATTGTCAGCTTTCCCAAAACCTTGGTGTATTGGCTGGAATGATCAGATTAATTGCTTAACCATGTCATCGCTCACTAGGAGTACTGAACACCCTCTTGCTCTTGCTTTATCTTTTCCCTAGCAGTTCTTCTGTTTTGTTGTGGTTTTTTTTTTGTTTTTTTTTTTTTTCCCCTTCTTCTAATTTATCCTGTTAGTTTAAATATAAGAAATGCAAGCCAAAATAGCCAGTAATGTGGAAATGTAGGACTTCCAGGAGCTGTGTGGGCTAGGAGTAAACTTTTGACTTTGTCTGGAGGCAGGATGCTAAGGCAGCTCAGCTGGCAGGTTAATGGTGATTGTCATGAATATTAAATGACAGAACCAAAACAAAACTCCCAGAGAGACACTTATGCACAAATCTTACATAGCAACACAACCAGCTCAGACAGCTGGCTCTCTGTAGGCTTTCTTGAACGAAAACAGTGCTAAGGCACATTAGGATGATTTTTATAAACCGGAAAGCCAATTTGTGATGCACTGTTTGAAAGTTAGAGGCCTTAATGATTTATAGCTTGAGGCAAAAATCTGTTTTCTGAAGTAGATGAATAACAGGTAAATTATATCTGTGCTGTTCTCCGTTGGATTAAGTGCTTCAGAATATTTTTGAGTTTTGTGCTGTCTGAAAATGTGTAAACAAATGTGTACAGGCCTTACTGTTTAAGTTCATACCAACTCTCTGGTGTGCAGGTATAGTCCCACTTTTCCCTCTGAAGTTCTTCTAATCCCTTTTTGTTTTGATTTGTTTTTTTCTTTAGGTTTGGGTTTTTGTTTAGGTTTGTGTTTTTTCTATTAAAAAAACCACATTGCAGGGCACAGAATAATTAAGTACATTTGGGTTTGTTTCTGTTTTGTGATTTGTCCCAGACAGGGCAAGAACTTGCTATTCACAGAGTTCCTCCTTTGGCTCCTGTGGTGTAAAGCTACCTCCTGCTACATGGAAAAAATTGCACAAGAATTAAAATTCAAGAAGCCTGGATTTATTTGAAGTAACACCAACATAGATCTGGGATGATTCCATTAACAGCACTGCAGTCATGCTGTTTCTAAAAGGGTATCTAAAGGTGAGACGTTCTCTAGGGCCTGGAGACTCATCTTTGTTAAATTTTTAAGTTGGGATCAGATTCTTGCACATACCTTCCTTGACTTTTACGGTTATTTAAATTTATACTGACTTAATATGTGGTTCAGTGATTTCCATACTCCAAAAGGAATGAACTGAAATAACAGAGTAGGTTTCCTCAGAGAACTGCATGTAGGCATGATCCATTTTGTGGTGTTAATCTGAGTATAAAAAAATAAAAGTAAACTATTTTTAGGTGCAATGAGTCAGTCTAAATGAGCTGATGGAAAAAGATATAAATGAAAGGACAGTCCAGTTAGAGGAAGTTATGGAGAGTAATGCTTTTATATAAACATTCTACAGAATTCATTTGGCTTTCCAAACTCTGTCTATAAATCAAGAAGTGCTTTCCAGTAGCTCATGGAGACCTCTCAAGTCACATGGTGCTAGCTGTCTACTTCTAGTTCAACTCCATTGAAAGCAGAATATTTATATATATATATTTAA
>VWZT01000734.1:274-16055 GCA_013397055.1 Pachycephala philippinensis
ATTATATCCATATATGAACATATATATTTTTATAACTACAGGTATGTAGTTACAAAAACTGTAACTATATAACTATATATGTAGTTATAAAAACTGTAACTGTGTAGCTATAGTTATAAATGTGTAACTTTATATGTTATATAAAAAATATAACACATTTATATGTGTTTCTATATTTTTGTAATATGAATTTTAATCTATAAACGTATGGATTTTATATATAATTCTATAAACTATTGGATTGTGTATATATACAATAACTTGATATAGATAATAACTTTATTCTGGACACTCCCTGTTTTTGCAGAACCCAGCCAGTTTTAGCCGCGGAGTTGTTCCAGAGCTGCTGGAAGCCACCGGAGGGGTCAGCAGCAGCGTGGTTATTCCCTGGCTGTCTCCACACTCCGCTGGCCCTCTCCCTGCAGACCTGATCCTTGGCTGTGCCCCACTTTGCATCGCTATTTTCCATCTGTCAGGTGAACCTCGTCCCAGTTTTGCCTCCAATGTTCCCGTTGCTCCTTCTCCCTGAGCCACGCTGGGCCTGCAGCCCTCTGAAAGCACAGCAAGAGCAGGGACATCACTCTGCACCCATTTTATTTTAAAGCTGCTGCTTGCAATCTTTAGTACTGGCTTTTATTTCAGTGAGATTGAACTGTTTTGACAGTCAACAGATGAGAAAATGGAATTACAGACACACTGTGCTTCAAATGGTTCAGTACTCCCAGTGCCACAGCCACGGAAACATCAACCACTGCTTTTCTTTCCAAAGAAATTTCACAGGAATACAAAATGTCGCACACACACACTGCCCATGAAAGACAGACTGATTTACACAAAGATCATCATAAAGAAATTATTTCTAACAGACCCACACGTTTTAAAATTTGAAGATCCTGATCTGCCTCAGGACAGTGTTACCACGTCTCATTGGGTTTGCTACATAAACCAAAATGCAGCTTCACAGCAGAGAGATGATACCTGCAAGTGCCACAGGGATGAGGAAAAAAAATACATATTTCATGTAAGAGCAGCTACTCTGGTATCTGGAACAGGATGAAGCCGAGTTTTGAGATATCCCCACTTTAGACAGAGTTAGGAAAGAGAAGCTAAACTTGGAAATTCAGGATTTATTTACAAAAATCACTAAGAAAAAAGGAAACAACATAAAAATTTCCTCCTGGATATACTCTACTCCGTGAAAAACTGTGATTGAAGATCACTAAATGCATTTATGTGTTTTACAGATTGTTCTTCATATTCAACAGCGTATGCTTTAGTCATCAAGACATCAGAAGAGATGATCAACTAAGCTGCTTTAAGTTAATGAAACTGCCAGGTTTCCCTTGGCCTCCCCTCTTTAAAATTAGGGTAGAACACTCTAGCAGAGGAACAGACAAAGGATTCTAACTTTTCTAAAAAGATACATGAGAATCACTTTTTCCAATTCAGACCTAACTCAGCAGTCTTAATTGAGACAAGGTGGGTACCGAAGCCATTAGGAACATTCTCAGCAAAGTCACACCCACAGTTTCACTTTCAAAGCTGTTAATTTAACAAATGACTATGATGGAGGGCGGGGGAAGGAGCAGTAACAGAAGAGGCTGCAAATTCGCAGGTTTTTCACAAAGAAGTGCATTTGAAAAGCGCATGGTATCCACCTCCCATGGTATTCCCCTCCCACGTTTCCCAGGAAGCTCAGAATACAAATGGATCCCCACTTCGACCACAGTAATCACCACGCAGAAGTTTAATACATATTTTAAAAAGTGTAATAACAATCCTTGACAGAAGAGTAACAAATGCTAATCACTAATATCCCCAAAGTTAACATAAGAGTTGCCAGGCTTTAGGTACAGCTTTTTTTTTTTTTAATTCTTTAATTTTTTTTTTTAATTTTGCACTGCAATTGCACCCATTTTCAACTGACTTTGCCATCAGTATGAAATACTGGTTTGAAGACAAAAATCCCCAATCAAAGCAGGAAAATTCAGCTTTCAATGCTAACCTGAATCAGGACTTTAACCAGCTGGTTTTATCTCCCTCGATATCGCAGCTGGACTTCAATCCTTTATAACAAGTATTCGTTACAACATGTTTTCAGAGCCTAATTCATATTCTCTTAAACAGTTCTGTGGTGGTAATTGAAATGAAATCAAACACATTGCTGTTTTCCTCAATTTAAAAACAAATTGGAGAGCGTACTGAAGGAAATTCATCCCTGAGTAACGAGACATTTAAAAGCTGCATCCCATTGCCAGTCACTGCAACATCCTATGACATTTACTCTAATAATTAATCAACACTATGAACAGGCAGCAACAGAACTGGTCACAGTCCAATGTGTTTGCAGCGTTGTTGCATTGATCCCGTGATCCTGCTTAATGAAACTGCAAGGGAACATTAGGAAAGGGGATAAATAGAAACAGTGTCTTTTATTATTTTAAGTTGAATGTCAGATTGACAGCTAAACCGTGCTGGATCCCAGGAAACTCAGAGCAGTGGTGGTCAGCAACTGGCGTCTTTGGATGTCCGAAGGATTTTTACCAGGTGTCTTCAACCGAACAACAGGAGGAGAACGATTGTGATGGAGTTCAGGGCTATTAATGGCACTGCAGAGGGGAAAAGAAAGAAATTAATAGTGAAAGTTTTCCTTTCCACATCACCAAATGACAGAGCTTCATATAATCTTGGGAGAAGAAAAACCTGTCAAAATTTTAGAAATACACTTAATTTTCCTATGCAAAGCTGGGACCAGTGGAAGGAGCCAGGCTCAAATCCTAGGATACCAGACATTAGTAGGAAGCAACAGCAGAAATATTTTTCCACAGCCTGTTTTAACTTTAACCCAGAGACTTCAGTTCCGTTTTAACTTTAACACAAATAACTCTTTCTCCAAATGAAACTAAACCATCTAAAAGTCAGTTTTATCTTGGCTTTATGGTGCTTTAGAATAGAAGTTTTAGTTTTTACTCGGTGGTGGGCAAGACAGTTTAAGATTTGTTACTTCCTCTCCATCATCATCTACAAAATGAATTTTTGGTGTGCTTCATAATGAAGAACTACCAGTAACTTAAAAATTAAGTATATTTTTCTCCCCATCTTTTGAGGCACATAAGCCTGGCTTGCCTTTCAGAAACGCTGGAATTACATTTCCCTCACCAGATACTTCCCATAAAACTGGATTTAGACAAGATGATGTTAATTGCCCACTTTGGTTGATCACCAAGCTTCCTCCCAGCTGCTGAACTCCAAGGGAAGGCAAAGGTCACAGCAGGAGAAACACGAACCAGAGTCAGAGAATGTTTTTACACTCTTAGCAAAATTAGGGCACTTTAGGTGAGGCCTGCACCCTCCTACAGGGAGCCCAGGCCCAAAGGAAGTACAGATTAGTGCAGAAACAAGACGTTACAGATTGTAGTAATAATAATAATAATGATAGTGATAAATTTCATGCCCTTACCTCTCATAACAGTTCGTATTGATCGAATAAGGTTTGTCAGCTGTGCTTTAATTCCTGGTTCCTCTCCAAATCCTCCAATCCCTTGGTCGCTTCCCCAGCCAACTGTGTCACATAAAAACAGACACACACGTTAGGAAAAAAACCCCAAAACCACACGGCAAATGCAATCTATCCTGAATGTAGCTTATACTAACATAGACAGATAGCCCAATCAGCCTTTTTTCACGAGCAGATTTTAATACAACAGGCTGAAAACTGTTAAACCTCATGTGATGCGACGACAAATCCATGTTTCTGTATGGAAAACCGTCACCTTTTTAATAAATCACCCTTCCCTGCATGCCCAGAGTAACACATGAGTTCATCTGGGCTTAAAAAAAAATAGCTGTCAAAATAAACCCTAAGCCAACTGCAATCTGCTCACAGTCCTGAAAATAAAACAGCAAATAATTGCTGGGTGTGAAGTGATGATGTTTCAGCACTGAGAAGGGGGCCACACGACAGAAAAACAGTCAGCACAAATTCCAAAATCAGGGTGACGATTTTTGCAACCGCTGTAAAAAAATTAGAACTTTTGAGGAAAAAATTGGGAACTTTTCTGAGCGTGACAAAAGTCCTTAAGTTTTATGAAGGCCTTCAAGGAAGAAACCCTTTCCACCTACTGCAGGGACACAGCGTGATGGGACCAGGGATGTGTCCAGGGATTTCTAAGACCTGCTGGTCACAGCCTTACCCCTTAGCGGATGAGGAGAGCAAGGAGCAGCTCCCAATATCCCAAGCTCCACTGCCCAACCTGTGTGTTTCTTTCTCCAGAGACCACTTCTGAGTGATTTTTGTTTCCCCTTTCTTCTCTCCCTGGCTCAGCTGGCACCAAGCTGAGGGTGGTGGGCGAGTCCTCTCCCTCACCAGCCTTGCCAGCTGCTGCTTCCCACTGGGATGAGCCTGGAGCTATTCCCAAGTCTCACAAGGCAGACAAGTGGCTTCACCCATCCCACTAGTCCCCACATCTCCCTTTTTTAATTCCAGCTGCTTGTCAGGAAAGCAAAAGAAAACCCCAAACCCAAACTGAGCAGACGCCTTGAAGCAAATCCAACTGGGGAGCGGGAGAAAGGGATCCCTTTCTGGACTCCTGCCAAAAATCCTGGCTCAGCCTGACGTGGAGAAGTCAGGATTCTCCACACCAATAAACGGGGAAACCGTGGATCATTGGCCATTTTTTTTTCCACGGCTTCGCAGATGTTTGTGTCGGTGGATTTTCTCTGTTTTGCAGGGCTTTGGCTTCTTTTGAAGGGCAAGGATGCCCGGCCCTGGGAATCCCACGGACCGTGAGGCGCCATCTCATCAAGAACCCGGCACGACAAGAGAAAGGAAACCTCTGCACGACACCGAACACTCCGACGCGCGGCACGAATGGGGCGTGAAATAGTTAAAAATAGTCAGGAAAGAAGGACAATTATGGGGGGAAAAAAAGAGAGAGACAAAGGTACGACGGAAGCGGCCGGGAATTCATCCCCAAAGCCCAAACCCACCCCTAATGCCAAACCCCTCCCCCGCGCGCTGATGCTCCCACCGGCAGGGAGCGGCGGCGNTGGCAGGGGGCGTGGCACGAGGGGGCGTGGCCTCCGGCGGCCAGCAGCCGCGTCCGAGTGTGGGCTCGCTCGCGGATCCCTCGGGATCCCGGATCCCTCGGAGCCCCTCGGGTCCGCCGCAACCCTGTGCATCCCTCGAGTCCCTGGATCTCGCAGAGCCCCGTGGATCCCTCGGTGCCTCTGGGATTCCTTGGAGCCTCTTGGGTCCATTGGATCTATGGATCCCTCTGGGCAATGGATCACTTGGATGCCTGTGGATCCCTCGACTCCCTGGATCCCTCGGAACCCCGTGGGTCCCATGGAGCCCCTTGGGTCCATTGGATCCGTGGATCCCTGACGCCCATGGATCCTTTGGAGCCCCGTGGAGCCCTCGAGTCCGTGGATCCCTCAGAACTCCGTGGGTCCCTCGGAGTTCCTTGGGTCCATCGGGACCATGGATCCCTCGGGTTCATGGATCCCTCGGAGCCCCGTGGTTCCATCAGAGCCCCTTGGGTCCGTCGGATCCGTGAATCCCCTCGGTCCGTGGATCCCTTGGAACCCCGTAGACCCCTCGGGTCCGTTGGTCGTTCAGAGACCTTTGGATCCCTTGGGTCCATTGATCCGTCAGAGGCTCTTGGGTTCATTGGGTCCATGGATCCCTCGTGTCCACGGAGCCCTTGGAGCCCTGTGGATACCTCGGGTCCATGGATCCCTCGGAGCCCCGTGGGTTCCAAGGAGCCCCTTGGGTCCATCGGATCCATGGATCCCTCGGGTCCATGGATCCCTCGGAGCCCCGTGGGTTCCAAGGAGCCCCTTGGGTCCATCGGATCCATGGATCCCTCGGGTCCATGGATCCCTCGGAGCCCCGTGGGTTCCAAGGAGCCCCTTGGGTCCATCGGATCCATGGATCCCTCGGGTCCATGGATCCCTCGGAGCCCCGTGGGTTCCAAGGAGCCCCTTGGGTCCATCGGATCCATGGATCCCTCGGGTCCATGGATCCCTCGGAGCCCCGTGGGTTCCAAGGAGCCCCTTGGGTCCATCGGATCCATGGATCCCTCGGGTCCATGGATCCCTCGGAGCCCCGTGGGTTCCAAGGAGCCCCTTGGGTCCATCGGATCCATGGATCCCTCGGGTCCATGGATCCCTCGGAGCCCCGTGGATTTCTCAGGTCCGTGGATCTCTCGGAGCCCCATGGACCTCACAGGGTAGGCTGTGACGTGGGAAGCTCCGCTCGCAGTGTAGCAAGTGGCCTTTGGATTCGGAGCAGGAGTAAGGCTCATCCTCATCCTCCTCCGTCGGTAACGTGGTAGCGTGGCGTCTCCCGGTGGCGGGAGCCGGCAGGGAGACGTCACCCGGCGTGGGGCAGCCCTCGTGGCCATCCGTCATCAGCAGCCTAATTCTAGTAGAATTAATAAAAACCCATAAACACTGCATATGCAAAAATACATGAGTTTATACTTATATTTAATCTTACCGGATAGAGGGGTTTTTTCCGTGTGTTTTCTCAATACATTGGTTTTCCCTCTATCCTGTCTAAGGGTTCTAGCAGGAAGTCAGCCCAGATCCCAAATGCTGTCTGGCCTACACGTAATGCTGCAGAACCCAAAGCAGAATCCTGAAGAAAACAATTACCTTTTATACTGGATTGATCAGGGCTTCTGGGCAGTTCCACAGTCAAATAACAAAATAATAACAACTGGAGCTCAGGGATACTGTATCTCCTGTTATAGTTATTGTGGTTATATCCTTATCCCTGTTACAGTTATCCCTCTATTGTAGTTACAGAGTTATCCCGGTGTAGTTATTGATGCACAAATAGACATTTTTTCCTCTTGCCTCTTTCAGTCCGATTGTCTGAAGGGGGTGATTTGTATAATCCCTCTGATTTTATTTCTCAATAATCATACAATACACAAACCTCCTAGCTCCGGATGGTTGGTAGCTTTTATTGCTCAATCAGGGCACAATGATTTGCATAAACACTGCGTTGTAGTGGTTATTAGACCCCGTCCGCTGCGATAGAAATGAAAGCTTTGTGCTCAGTGTGGTGGACTGGAGAGACCCCATCTCGATTCTCTGCCCTGCCACAGACTTCCGACACAATCTGGGCAAATTATTCATCGTTTATCAATATTGTGTCTCCACACTCTGTGTGAAGATCCACTCACCAGCAAGTGATGATCTGATATTTCAGCAATTAATTAATTAAGTGTCAGGAGTATATAATCAATAGATGCTCAGACACCACGTGAATCAGCTGTGAAGGAACCCACACCTCAGCCTCTTCTTGTGTTCATCTTTACTTTCCAAAACACCCACTTTGGTACAGTCAGTGTCACAATATTATGCATCTTAATAATCATTACTATTAAATAATTACTGTTATTGTTACATTTTAATACTGGAACAAAGATAAAGCACCCCACCATCAGAACCACAGCGTATTTTCTTAATAATTTACTCCCAAAATTACTGCTATTATACAAGAGAGATAGAGGATCAAGGATATTCATCAGAGTTTTCTCATCTGGTCAAAAGCATTTGTCATTTCAGCCTCAAAAAGGAACATAGTCCTGATTCAGGGCAGTGACTAAAACATCTACTGCAGCTCCAGTGAGCACAATATTTTTGAAGCCTATACTGAAGGGTTTACTGACATGAAAACTCTTTTTTTTTCCCCAGACGCTGAAACTGAAAACTCTTATGTGTATGATCACCTTCACTTCATAAGTCAGGAGTTAGTGGGAACACTTGAGTGTAGTGGCACATGTGAACACACAATTGCAGGCTCAAGAGTTCCAACACAGCTTCTTCATCTCTCATCTGGAGTTTTAAATTTGGGTTAACTGTAGAACTCCTAAAAAACATCATTTTAACGTGTTAAGATGGAGCCATTTCTAGTTGACCAGGGCCCGCCCAAAATTTGGGGGGGTTTATGATTCAAATAACCTTTTTCCATCTGTAAATAATTTTTAAAAAAGGTTCACCTTGAATTTCCAAAACTCCATACAGACAGAGAAAGTCAGTATTGAGCTTAAAAAATTTCATCCCAAAGGTCACTACTAACTTTTAAGAAGTTCTGAGTGGTGGCGTGTGCTGGTCTCACAAAGAGAGATGTCTTTTGTCCTCAGCATAACTTAGGTCAGTAATTCTATAATCAAATACAGATGGATACGGGGGTCACTAACACAGATATCTAATAACCACCATTATCAAGCATCATTTCCTAGGCTACCTCCTTACGGTATCCAACCTATAAATAAATGCTAACCTCAGTGAAGAGCTAATGCTTAGAGTTATGGCCCTGAAAAACCCCGAGGTTTTTGCGATAAGTGTACAAGTTATGGCCTAGTATTTTTACCCATAATTAAGATGTATCTCCAAAGAGCAGCTGCCATCAAGCTGACATAAACTTGACATGATTTTCCCCTTAGTAAAATCCATCATGTCAACTTAGCAACCACATGGGTCTTATCTCTGAATCATCACGTTACGTGGTTGAAGGGAAAACCAGATAAAGTTGCTTGCATTAGAAGGAAAGGGGCTTTTTTTCTTTGCTTCATTAAGGTGTTGTGTTTCAGTACAGTAAATTCCTGTGGTGTCATCTGCAGGGTGCAGTCAATCACCATAAAGGAGAGTTTTAAACCACCTTACAGATGTCAAAGGATTAAACTTCAGGCTGGTGAAGTATTGTGAAGGCACTGGTGTTTTTTGCTCTCAGTTTGTCCTTCAGTGTTTTCAGACAGAGCACATCTCCTTGGGTCTCGCTGTCCCATACACTTAATGAGAATCAAGCTTGTTGCAGGGGAGTTTTTGGGGTTAACTGAGTTTAACCCTGATCAAAAAATACCAGGACAAAGGAAGACCTGTTATGACTTCTGCCCCTATACCCTTCACCTCCCTTGCCACCACCATCTTCTGACTTTATTTTCTGAACTCTCTTTAACCATTTCCTTCTTTAGACGTTTTACATACCCAGTTATACACATACCAGTTCCAAAATTTTGGGGACACAGAGAAGTCCGGAAATAGGGCCCAACTATCCCAAGCTGAGAGTGAAGAAATGCATTTTGTTGGTGGCAACTTTTTTACCGGCTCCTACCGTAAGTAACTTCATTAACCGAAAAACCTGTGTTAGTGAAAAGAATTAGGTTCTGTGGCTCAGCTAGGTGCTATAAATAAACCCAATAGCTGAATTTCGACTAAAGCCTTTGTCATCCCTTACTCATCACACCTATAGCACTGTCAAAGAGCTGTAAAGGTTAATGGTGCATCCGACTGACGTAACACATCCCTGGTAAGCACAAATTGAGTGGCTGGTTTAATGTCCAGATGGGGTTTTTTTAACCACCAAAGCTGGGAATGCAATGAGATTTTGTACGCTTTGGAGCATGTGTGTCTGGTCCTTACCTGTCAGCAGCTGTGTGCAGAAAAGATCCTTGCCTCAAAACATCCGTGACTCATGGGTCACCTCTGCCCTTGCTTATTTGAGAAGTGAACAGCCATCCCTTCAAAAACACAGCCTGACAGCCTTCCTGAGATTTGAGAGGACATTAATAGGTGTTCATACACAAAAGGACTGCCTGGGGATTGAGGAACGAAATGAAAAACAATACACAATTTTGGATTTACACCTAAATTTATCGATGCTGTTTTCCTAAGTTACTTGACTCCGTAAACATAACAGCCTTTAAATGTCATTTGTTGCCTAGTTCTCTCTTTCACATAGAAACAGACACAGACACACACTTGCTGTTGTTCATCTTGCTATCACCAAGAGTACAGAATTGTCATGGAATCAGGGAATGGTCTGAGCTGGAAAGGAGCTTAAAGATCATCTCTGTGGCATGACATTGTTCTGTTATTGTTGACACTGTTTGTGTTGCGTTTGCACTGGAATACACCAGTCCAGAACCAAATCCTGTCATGCTCAGTGCCATGCAAATATTTTTCAGAGGCAGGCATAGGGATTTTCCAATCCGTATCTCAGCTGGAAGACAGTGGATATCAAAAGCAGGCCAGCCTGAGGAACAGGGCAACGAGGAAAGTAATGGATTTTTTCAGGGAATTACAAGTCTCTGCTTAGCCCTGCCCCACTGCTGACAGACAGGCAGGATTTCCAGGCACAGAGGCAGCAGAGAGTCTTAGGGAGGGATTTAGAGGATGGGGAAACAGCTCCATGAATTTTGAAAGGTGGGGGATTTAGTCTGTGTGCAGTGAGCAGCATGAAGAAAAAGCAGGAGTATTAAGGAGTGCAAAGAGAAGGGTGTCTGGGGCTGGTGCTACAGCAGAGGACAGGCAGGAGCAGCTCCCTAAACACAGGTGTGGAAGGAGGGAGGGAGACCCAAGGGACACAAACAGGCACGGAGTTGGTGTTTGCCACCATGAATTTGCACGGTGTGTTTCCCTTGGACCAGGGGAAATGGTGCCAGTAGAAATATTTTGAGTGGGAATACAGCTAACATCAACGGACCAGGGATTGCTGACATGTGCCCACAGCTTCAGAATCAGGTCTGGCTCCCACCTCTACTAACAGAAAAGTCACTCAAAGAGCTCTTCGGGGACAAACACGAGGAGCTGCAGGGGTGACCAAAGTCCGACCGCCTTTGTGGCACAGATTTTCCCTCAGGTTTGTGAAAAGTGGATCTGTGTGGGGCAGTCTCACCTTCCTGTGCCTGCCCCAAGTCTCTCCTTTGATAGGTATCATATAGTGGAGGTGACACGAGCGTTTTGGTGTCCCACCATGTCCCAATGGGGCCAGGCCTTCCATCAGCAGCTTCCCCAGGGGACGGTGGCCCCATCTCAGCCTGGAGAAGGAGGAAATCCACAGGCTGTAGCCTAGGGGTTCCCAGGAACAGTTAGCAAAAGGCATGAAGCTGGAACAGGCTGGCCAGATCCAGGGATCACACTGATGCCTCTTGGAGTCAGATCCCAGCCCAGCCTGATCCCTGGAACCACCACCTGGATGAGAGGGACAGCCAGGAGAGCTGGTGTCATGCCAGAGGTCACCAGTGCCTGGAAAGTCACAGCACTCAGTTTAAAGATTAATAAATGGCTGTAAAAGTGGGTGGGTAAAAACCAAATCACAGACCTGGTGGCTCTGGAGGCTTCAGCCTGCAATAATATTAGCAATAGCAAGCTGGAGTCGTGCAGATAATAGGAAACCAGAAGTTTAGGTCTCAGCATAAGGTCTGGGATTCTCAGTGAGTCAGAGGGATTGGGAAATCTTTGTAAAAATAACCAGAATTCCCCCTCCTGTATTTTTTCCCATGACTCACCCCACAGAAAAGAGACAATATGAAAAAGACGTAAATCCCTGCAGTAAATTTTTGACACAACACGTCACAAAGATAAGGTACATGAATCTATGCTTTTTCTCCACTTCCATTAAAAAACTCAATTTTCCTGCATTTTCTAATACTTTTTTGGTATGAGTTCACAGTCCAGCATTATGGTGGAGAAAATGAAGTGCAATATGTCAGTCCATCCACCCACTAGTACGTATCCGCTGAGTCCTTTATCCCCTTTTCTCTCCAGAAGAAAGCTGCAGATGGAAGAAGCTGTGGGCTGTCATTGCTCTGGTGCTGAATTGGAGGGTGTTGTCAAAGGAGAAGCATCAGAAATGGAAATTATCTCTTCAGAGATGGCAAACTCTGGCTGGGCACACATTTTGCTTGGAAGAAATGTAATTTATGCACATCGGGCCAGTCAAATCCACCGTTGAAATCTTGTCAGAGCTGCAGTGTGTCGCTGTAACTTTTTCCACCACCACAGGTGTTCTGAGGTTTTTGGAGGAGTAATTTGATGTGCAACGCCTGGCACAACAGAAACGGAGAAAAATGAATGACTGGCTGTCTGATACCAGCATGAAGAGCTGTTGGTATCTTGAAGCCAAGTCAATTAATAACAGAATGTAACTTATGGCAGTACAAAACTGATAGCTGGGATAGAGCTGATTTAATTAATTGTGAAGGTGACATATTCCTCTCCCCTTAATCTTCTGCCCTTTAAAAAAACACATCGTATGACCCCATCGCTAGATGAGGCTAGATGCATTCAAACTAAAACTGAACAAATTTTTTGCTTGAAGAGACTTTTCAAAACTTATCATTTCCCCTCTCTTTATAGAANCAACTATATATCTATATATCTATCTATATCTCTATATGTCTATATCTATATATAGATATGTATATAGATACAGATACATTAAAAATCTGGAGGTGGGGAGAAGAATTTGGACCAGATATAAAACAAAACCAAATGTTATTGCCCTAAATTTCTGTTACCCAAGCACCCAGCCTTGTGATTCTCCAGGCACTGTTACCCATCCAGCTGCAGGCTGATGAGGGAGCCTGGGAAGACCTCAAGAAGCCCCACTAGGGCTCAGCAGCCTCTTCCCAAGGGCCGCCTGATCACTCTTGGCTGAAGCAGGAATTCATCCCTGCACACATTCCCATGGCAACCCCGGTTTCTCTCTTCTCCCCGAACACTCACCTCCGGAGAACACTTATTGCCATGCTGATGGCAACCAGCAGCAGGAGGCCTCCGCTGAGAGACACCATGACAATGGCATAGGTGGAGTGTGGCGAACCTTGAAGAGAAATCATGGGTGAGTTTTGCCAACAAACAGCTCCAGGAAACGCAGCCTTTTATGAAATTACAGGTTGTTGCAGGCTGAAGATACTGACAGTCCTTCTGCTGCAAACCATGGGTGGAGGGGAGTGACCAGCTCTGTGTTAGAAGGGTGTTCCTGGAACTGTCTTTTCTTCAAAAATCTCATAGCTCAGTTAAATAACTCGTGTGTCTTTACCAAAGAACAAAGCAAAACTGCTTTTCAGGGCTGAGACTGAAATGCAGCCGTGTGGATCTTGGGGTGGGAAAGTCTGCCCTGTGCTGTTAGACTACAAAGTTGTTCCACGTATTATCTTCCTATTTATAGTAAAGCAAGAGCAGGATCCTGAATCTTACTGCCTGTGTAGCCAGCACTTTCCATCCACTTCCACCTTTTCCAATCTGTTTCCATTCTCTTTTGCTCTTGGAACTTTAAGGAATGAAGACTGGCTTACATCCCAAATCTACCCCTGCCTCCAAAGCTCCCACTCCTGTCTTCTGCTGCAACCCCTCCTTTTAGTTCCACCATTCTTTCCACCCTAAAACCCCAACAGAAGCATGTCTACCATGGCTGATTCATCCACTGCTTTTGAGCCCACTCAACACCCTGTATCTGCTAACCTGACAGACTTGGTAACACTCTCAGCAGTGTCACCACACAAATAAACCCTGCAAAACCGATTTAAAAACAGGAGAGTAAAACACCTTCTTCCTGGAAAATTGCTGTGTTGTACAAATCTTCACCACCAGCACGGGCCATCCTGAAAAATTGAGAAAAGACATTCAGATTGCAGCTTAATGTTCAAAACCAGCACATTTAGTGCAGATTTCTTAATGACACCTGAGTATTTCACTATCTCTAGCGTGAATTATCTTTACTACTGGAGATTAAAGCAAGATGTGCTAAGGGACAGATCCAAAAGACAGAAGTTAATTGGACACAAAAAATCTGAATGTTTCTGTTAAGGCAGTGAGCTTCCACTGTCCTGGGTTTGACTTCATGTTTATCCACGGAATCTAATCTTTGTAGAATCACAGAATTCTAGAATGTTTTGTGTTGGAAGGGACCTTAAAGCCCATCCAGTTCCAACCCCTGCCATGGGCAGGGACACCTTCCACCAGACCAGGTTTCCCTAAGCCCCATCCAACCTGGCTTTGAACACTTCCAGGGGTGGAATTTTGGTATGGACAATAACATTGGCATCACACCCTGACACACATAGCAGACACTTTAATCTAATCCTGGCCAATTTGCCCCAGGACACAGAGCCTTTTCTTTTACTCCAGAAGTGGTAGCTAAGGGGACTGTCCAGGCTTTGCCTCTTGTCCATTAATGCATGTGAATAAACTGAAATGTCAGCCCAGAATATGATCCAGGATCTCATGTGGAATTTCCCCTGGAGAAATTCTCCCTCTCCCCAAGGAGAGCTGGGCTGAGTGTTACTGAGAGTGGAAAATCAACTTGCTTGCTAGAGAGTCCTCCAGCCCTCCAAGACACCAACTCTTTGTCCCATCAATAAGATGTCCTAAGGAGAGCCTCAGTGTCAGCCTTGCTCTTAAAAAGATGTCAAGAAAATATACCATGGAAATTAAAATATAGAGCAGAATTAGATTACAAATTTATAGATTACCTTGTGACTGCTGAAGATCCTGGTGTCAGCATCACACTGCTCAAGCCTTGCCTGAAAGTAAAGCTGTTCTGAAGGGTTTGAGACTAATTGCTCACTTCAGTTGCCTCTGCTGATTGCTTCCTTCTCTCCGTGGCTTTTATGGGGCAGGGTAATCTCTTCCGTGTGTGGACAATCAATAAAGCGTGGAGGTGGATCAAACAGAGGCTTTACTCACCATCCTCTGGATAAGCAATTATTTTCACAGTCTTTCTGGTGGAGCAGGAGGCCCAGCTGGACTCCACCCCGGAGCCTGACAGGGCTCCCACAGGGCACGGGACACCTCTGATGTGCATGAACTCCTCCAGCAAAACTCTCTCTGCACCTGGTGCCCAGGGCTCACTGCAGAAATTTGCTGTGTCCCAGGAGGGGTGTCTTTGGCTCTTCTCCAGAAGGCTGGGTGGAGAGGGCAGGTCTGGGTGCTCTCCAGGCAAGGGAACCCCAAGCTGACTGCAGGACCACAGCAGGTCTGAGCCCTGTCCTTGCTGTCTGGGGTTGCACAGTCTGACCTGGCTCTCTGCACTGAAAGGAACCAGGCAGGAGTTTAGGGAGCTGTTGCTGAGCTGTCCAATGGAGATGGCCAGTTTAGGGCTTCGAAAGTGCTTCATTTTGGTGTTTCTTTCGGCCTGGCTTCACTGCACCACGGGCAGGAGGACAACATCGATTTATCTCTGAAGCACCTACCCCTTCCCATGCCTGTGTTAGGGAAGTCACATCTGCACAGCTCTGGACCTCGTTGTGCTCTGCAGAAGCCCCCATTCCCTCTGCCAGACTGGGGCTGAGCTGGCAGCTGCCCCGAGTTATCTCATGAAAGGCTGCGGTTGCCTGTGCTCTGTGGTCACAGAAGGAGTGGTGCTCCAGGGTGGAGACCCTTTCTTCGTTAATGCAGGCACAAAGAAAACATTAATGAAGTCCAGATTGGCAGGTATTTCAAAACAATAGAGATTGACAGGGTTTTTTTGCTGTGCCTAGACAAATAGGTGCACAACAATTTCAGTGCCTCTAACGTCACAGTCACAAACAGGACCCAAGCACCTCTCAGAGTCCCCTGGAGATTGTTTGGAAGGGTTTCAGGTGTCCATAGTTTAGGGAATGACCACAACTGTGAATTTTCCTCTGTGGCTTAAGAAAGCAGCAAATTAACTACATTGAATAGATTTTGCAAAGAGAGGAACAGCAGAGAGCAGCCTGCAGACATATGCGTGTATTTTTTTTGTTTAAGCCACACATCAACTCTTCATTTTTTGTCAACCACAGACGAGGACACTTGGTCTGTATGAACCTTCTCTCCCTCCTGCAGGGCATCTCTTGACTTGTGTTTGGCTTTAAGCGTGAACAAGCCCACTGTTAAAATAGTTTCTGTGCTGGATATGCCACAAAAGAGTTTCTGAGCAGGAAGGACTTTGTATTCAGGAAGGTGCCAGTGTTTTCCTTCTTTATCAAACAAGGGAAAGCTCAAATCAAAGCTGCTT
>VWZT01000734.1:16064-29094 GCA_013397055.1 Pachycephala philippinensis
GAATCTCTACTGATTTCTCTGGTATCCAGGCCATGTTTTTAGAGGAAAAGCTGCTAAATACACAGCAGACCTCACTCTTGAAAGCCACTGAACATCTACATGGTGGATCTGCATCCCTTGTGCATGCTCAGTGTGAAGATGTGGTGGAAGCAACTGGGACTTGTTCTTCTCTTGTGAACGGAAATTCACTTTTATTGAACTTTCAGAGACAAGAATGAAAAAAGCAATGGATGCTCTCAATATTCCTAAAGGTGAATAGTCTTATTTTAAAAAATTTAATACATTAATACATATTCTTTTTTCTTTTTTTATCCTGGTGTCACTTCACCCCAAATGCAGTTTCGCGGAGAAGATTGAGGTCACAGTGTGGAGAGCTGTGGTGGAGGAGGAGGAGGCAGCTCTTTCCTGCAGAAACACCTTATCTCACGTGGATTGGGTGCAGTTCTACCACTGAAAACTGCCAGCACAGATAACAGCAATCCCAGTGAGACCAGGGCAAGCAGCAAAATGTGCATAAGGCCACAGAGGCACACACCACAGGTCGCAAGGGTGCCAGCTGAGTGCAAGGCCAGAGCTTCTCAGCACCACTGCAGGTTTTTCACCTGCTCTGGGACTTACTAGTGAATACTTGGCTAGCGGTTTGGAGATCCAAAATTTTGTATATGAGGGTACGTATCAAGGACAATTTTACTACAGTGAAAAAAAGCCCCCTCAAAATTGTGCTGAATAATCCAAGGCGGTTGGGTAAAACAGTGTCAAAATAAATTTAGAATTATAGAATCACAGAATCATATGGGTTGGGAGGGAACTTAAAGGCCATTTTGTTCCAGCTCCCTGCCATGCTCATCTGGACATAAACTCCATGGACAAACTTCCTGGAGGAAAGAAAAGCTGCTGGAGATGATAGGAAAATAGTGTATGTCCTACAGGAGCTCTCCCAACAGCTTTTCTTAGCAGAGTGATTCTGCTTTAAAAGCCAGCAGCGTGAAAGTGTTTATCAAAGAGGGTCAGAGGAAACACTTCACTTTGGTTTTGTTAATTCCTTGGTGATATAGCCTGAATAACACAGGTTTTCTGAGGAGGAGCTTTTTATTTGTACGCTGCAAAATTTATACCAAACCTCTTCTGTCACAGCTGCCTCAAGGTTTTACGGAATAAAAATTACAGAAAAGGAAAAATAACCTGAGGAAATCTGAACTCTAAATGGCACAGAAATTAAGTTATTCGGTAATACAAAAAAAAAAGGTGCAGCGATTTTTTTTTTTGCTATTAATAAGCAGGGCCTTATCCTGCTTGCCATACCCAGCTCAGACAAAACTTCTCGATCTTTACTGTAACACCCTGAAGAAACCTATTCTGGCAGAGGTACCTTTTTTATAATCATCAAGGTTTTATGTTCATCAATGTGATCAATCTCAAAAGCAGTAAATGCTCAGATATGCTGTCTGCTTCAAATAACTTGTTCATGACTCACAAGGCCAGGTTGAATGGGGCTTGGAGAAACCTGATCTGATGGAAAATGTCCCTGCCTATGGCAGGGGGTGGAACTGGATGGGCTTTAACATCCCTTGCAACCCAAACCATTCCAGAATTGTGTGGATCGCACCTTCCATTTTAGAGCAAGGTCAGCAAAAGGTAGAAAGGATCTTTGAGGCAGATAGCTCAAAGGCATGTAAAATCATGGTTCTGAGAGAAGGTCTGTTCCCATGTCCTGGAATAAGGGAAATACATCTTCCTGCTTTTGCTTAGTGCACTTCTTCACCAGCATAAACAGCTGTGCTAAAGGATCTCGGAAGCAAACACTGCAAGCGCTAGGTCCTGGAGAAGCACCACCATGTCTCGAGGACAGAGCCCACTTTGGAGGTGTTGTTGTTTGGAAAGACAGCTCTCTGGGGTAAAAAATAATACTGTCAGACCATTTAGAAATTCAAATCACAGCTCAGTGTGTAGCCTGTGCTGTGAGTTGTGCCATTCTCAGGGTATTTTGGTGTCCAAAAGGCTAAAACTACAGTCTGTGAGACTGCTATTGCCCTTTGCCCCTCGTGATAACGGCTGTAGAGGTGATATTTGGTCACCTACGCAGGTTTCTTCAAGGTGTTGACAAGCTGCACGTCATATGTTAGAAAAGCTTAGTGTTTATTTTCCACAGCAACACGTCATTCATTTTGTGTTAAGGGCAGCAACAGTGTGTGCTGTTCTGTGTGAGCAAATCAGCTCTGCCTGGGACCATTCCCACGTGGCACTGGAGAGCTCATCACGGCACTCTCACCTTCCAGCTCAGCGTGGCCACATCCAAACTGCCATCAGGAGAGGCTCCAGGTCTGGGACACTCCCCATCCATGCTGGGAAGTGCTCCCCAATGGGCTCAAACACAGCCCTGCCAAGGCTACTGCAATGAGTTAGCTGAGTTCAAGACAACCTGTGTAGACACAGGGTATGTGTGCTGCAGATACAGCCATATCAACTGCTGGGAAAATCTTCCAGTATCCTTTTTTTTCCTTTTCTTTGCAATGCCAGCTGGTGGAAAGGTTGAGTTGGTGAAACACAAGTGTTTAATGGAACTGTTGTCACTTTAATGTGTACAAGCTTCGGCACAAGAGGAAAGCAAACAAAAAGCGACTGTTGATAACAAGCTTCCCTGGATATTTATCCAAGTGATTTGTTTAGGTGGAGGCCTCTCTTTGTTTGTTTTCCAGAATCACGTTCTTGACCTTTATCAGCGTGAGGAATTATTTTTTAATTCAAAACACCTCATTCATGCTTAGTTCTGAGATATATGTTCCATCACAGCCTTTGCCGTTGTGGTCTGTGAATCAGCTACAAACCAGGCAAATGGTGCTCCCATTTCCTGAGTGGGCATAAATAACCAAGTGGAAATTGGACATTTCGAGTTCGAGTGTTCAATTTGAAGTGTATTTGTTGCTTATTCAATCTGTCATTTGTGCGAACTGTGCATTTAGTGCACATCTCCACAACTCCAGCAGCACACTCGCTGTGCTCTGGGAAGTCCCTCGGGAACGTGGCGGTCTGAACGCTGCCGAGCTGGGAGCAAAAAACAAATAAATCTGCTTTAGGTGCTTTGTGTCTGCTCCTGGGCCTGAACGGGCTGGTTCTCAAATGGTGAGGGACAACGGGTTGCTCTGCACGCCTGACCACATCCAGGAGCTCTGGCACTCAGAAGCCATTAGGGCGGTAATTTCTTATTGAGCAACAGGATTACTTTATGTCTGGGCAAAATTTTTGATCTATGGCGGTAAGAGATTTTACCACCACGCTGCAGTCGGGTTCATTCATCACAGAAAGCAGCACAGTGTCACTCTGTGCAATAATCTATAGAGTATCCTGTATCCTGAATATTCCATGCAGCTATTGCTCCATCTCATAAAGCTGATTGGGAAGACGTACATGAAGACTACAGAGCTATGGGGCTGCTCATGTTGGAGGGATGACTACAACTTAGTCTGGAAAAATGACACCCAAAAAGGCTTGATAGATGCCTGTGAAGTTATGGCAGACATGGAGAAAGTGGACAGGGGTGGCCAGCAGTCAACAGGCAATTTGTCTCATCCAGTGCAAGAAGCCCAGGGCATAAAATAAGGCGACATTTAGCAGCTCCAATCATCAGAAGCTGGTTTTCTTTTTTTTCCCCACAAGCTGTATTTAAGCTGTGGAGTTTATTGCCACGAGATTCTGTAAGCTGCTAAAAGTGCGCCTAGGTTTTAGGTTGTGTTCATGGAAGAAAAAAATCCATTGAGGGTTATTAAAAAACAAGACATCATGTCTAGGTCAGAAAACCCACAAGCGGTAAATCATCAGTAGCTAAAACAACATTCTGGGAACGTATCTCTAATTGCTGGTGTGCTTTCACAAAGTATCTGATTTCTCGTGTGACTGGGAACAGGGTGCTGGGACAGGTGAACTTAAGCTCTGACCTGGCCCAGCTTTTCTGGGGGTTTTGCTGCTTTATTTTTTCCCACGCCACAGAAGCCATAATTCTGCTGGTTCCGTGAGTCTTGTCAGCTCACCTAATACCTGAGCAAACTCTGCAGGGTAGGGCACGAAAACAGGCTGTGCCCTTCCTCCCCTGCCTCCCAGATCCGCCAGCTGCACCAAGGAACTGCAAAGCCAGGTGATTTAACCTCACGGGGGTTTGCTGGGAATGAGGGGAATGTTGAGAGAGCAGCTCTGCTGGGCATGGCTAAAACCACTTTTGGATGCTGGTTGTGCCATACTGGTGTGGGAGATCCTTTGTGTTTGGGATCCTTTAGCAAGGAGATGGATTCCCTCAGGAAAGCCCTGACACTCAGGGTGTTGCAGGTCACCAAGGAAAGACCTGGGAGAATGCAGCTGCAGTCTTCAAAATCAGCTGACTTGGGCACATCTCCCTTTATTTCTGTGGATCCACAAGGCACGTCCTGAAATTGTACTAAATCTACTTCCAAACATTCTCAAAATAACCAGAGGCAGAAATTTTCGCCATGAAACTCTTCAACAAATTATTTGTGAATTAAAATACTTCTAAAAGTGGTATTCTTGGGGATAAATTTCCCAGTTGTTTTCTTCGGTGGAGTAAGCATGGCATTAAATTACAGGGAAGCTCAACTATTATCTCATACTTTTCTTTTTTTTTTTTATTATAGACTTTTTATCCACAGGAATGATAAAGAAACTACAACAGAGTTAAATACCTTTTTTGATAACAGTGATTATATTCTTAATTACACTCAATATTAAATTGTAAAATATTTCCAGAGGAGTACAATCGTAATTCATACAGCAGGCAAAATACCAGAGGAGGAAAGGGACGAGGGAGAGGGGTGTGAGAATCTCCAGACTGCTTTTAAAAAGCACTGTGTATGGCTAACGCTGCTCTATCCATCCATCCATCCGTCCACCCGTCCATCCAAACGTGGTTCTGGCCCATCTGGTGAGACGTTCATTTCCTTCCATAAAACAATCACTATTCCAAAGCAAAAGGTGAACTGGCAGATGTTGTCAGTGTCTGTGGCATTGAAAGGACCAGCAGTTCCTTTCACAGCTTATCTGCACGATTCAAAAGCATTTTTTTTTCTATCAAGCTCAATAGTCCTTCTAAAAACACAAAGACTTAAACTTTGGTACCACCAAAAAAAAAAATATCAAGGACAGGCATTTTTTTTTTGTTGTTTTGTGTTTACTAATAAATGGCTGCTACATTCTATTTGACATGGTTGTCCATGATACTATGAGGTCACTTGTCCTTAGGTTCAGAGGAACCTGATTTTTTTTTTTATTTAGATCCCCAAACACTTCCATTTCACAGTCTATATACAAGTCAGGTTTCTGACTGGGTTATAATTTATAAGGTAACAGCTGCAAAAGCTCCTGTGCTTCTGGGAATTAAAAAAAAAAATAAAAGAGAGAGGGAGAAAGAGAGAGAGAGAAAGTGTTATCAACATGAAGCCAAAGTTTGAGACACTCACAGAATTACGACATTTGTTTACAACCCTTGAGAAAAGGACACACATAGGTCACCTGCTCTGGGAGCATCCCCTGAACTTTGATAGTGAGGATCTGTGGGATCATGTGGAAATATTCACAATAAAGGTGAAGTGCAAACTTTAGCTGGCTGCAGTGCGATTAAACACAACCAGATCTGCTGTGGGAAGGAACTCAGGGCCCAGCAAGGGCAGCGGAGGGGCTCAGGGCAGGAGCTGAGGCGTTGCTCTGCAAGGCAGAGGGTCTCCAGCCCCCGGCAGCGCAGCGTGGGCAGGGATGTGCAAACACATCTCATCCCGAGGAGCCTTTTCCTGCCTGGCACATCAAGGACCTGAAATTGCTTCTGAACAACAGAGCTGCGGCTCTCCGCCTGGCTGGTTCGGCTGAGCAGTTAAGTAACAACTAATCTTTCCAAAGCACCGGGGCTGCTTAGAGAAATCCCCGCTGTCTGCAGGGATGGCGTGCCGCTGCGAACGAGAGCGGCGTGAGGAGCGCGTCCATCCTTCGCTCTCTCGGCAAACAGGCTCGGAATGCTCGCCGCTGTGGTGCCAGCACTCTCCTCGCAGGGACTGGGAGCCGATGGAAGCCCGGTGCTGGGAACAAACTGTTCCTCTCCTCCGATGCTGCCATCCTCAGGCAGATTTTTATTGTGCATCAAGCGCTGCGGACAAGGCGCTCAGGGCAAGACCTGCTGCTCCTCATCTGGGGAGGCGTGCTGCTTTATTCGGGGTATTAATGCCGCTGAGTTTGTTTTAAATCAGTGCTCAGATCGGTGTAGACTCGACTGGAAAATGCTGGCAGTCGTGTAAGGAAGTGTGCATGAGAGGGCAAAGGAGACCAGCTCGATGCTTAGATTAATCTCCTTATCTCAGCAGGCAGAGCTCAGGGCCACAGATACTGGTGATCTGGTTGCTCTGTACTTACTCCTGCCGTTTTTATTTTTAGGAATCTGCCTCTTCTACAGCTTTGGCAAACCTCCATCATCTCTACTATCAAGCCCCTCTCGGATGTCCCAGACTCTCTTGAATACCTCTATTTTGTGCATTACTGAGATCTCTGTGTATGAATAGCTCTTCTTTTTCTAATCTCCCTACTTCTCCAGGATTTTTTCAGTGAATCCTCAAGCCAGATTTTGTGGCATAACACAATAGCAGGGCTACCAGCTTTTGGCATCTGTCTCCAATCCCTAATCTCCTTGTTTTACCAGGGAAAAAAACAAGAGAATGTCATTTAAATGTTACGACTTCAGCACCCAAAACTGGAATCTCCCAGGCCACTGATGATGGAGGTGGTGTTTCTACTAAATGAATGCTCCTCATAAACAGTCCTGAAAAATGTAGTGTTTGGTTTAGGAAGGCCCTGCACATAGGCAGGAGGATAATTACCTTCTGTAGGACACTGAACTACAGAACCAGTCAGTGGGGTTCTGTGGAACTCCCAAAATATGCTGATGTACTGCATTTTCCTGGAGCTAAAGGAGTTCCATTACGGGCAGAAAAGCTCCTCCCTACCTGGAGTGTGAATATTTTTTTTTGCACTTTGAATGCCAAGGTATTCCCCTCCTTGCACTGAAAGTACCTGACCTTGATGAGACTTTCCAGTGCCAGAAAAAGCATGTGTTCAGGCAATTAGAGTCATGGAATGGCTTGTGTTGGCAAGATCCTTAAAGATCCTCTCATCCTACCCCCTGGGACATCTTCCACTGTCCCAGGCTGCTCCAAGCCCCATCCAGCCTGGCCTTGGACACTCCCAGGGATGCACCAGCCACAGCTTCTCTGGGCAACATGTGCCAGGGTCTCCCCACCCTCACAGGGGAGAATTTCTTCCTAATATTTGATTCGAAGCTACTGTCTTTCAGATTGAAGCCATTGCCCTTTTTCCTGTTACTACAGGACATGGGTCAGGTCCCAAAACCATGTCCCACCCCAGCCAGGCCTCGTAATTTGTGCCACATGTTATTTATCAGCTTTAGACTGTAGCACAACACGTGCACAGAGTGGGCTTTGAGACCAGAACCAGCAACATCAAACAACAGAACGATCCTCTTAATCCTTGCAATGGCTGCAGAGGAAAGCAGGCAGCCAGGTCAGGTGGAATGAAGTCTCTTTTTCACACGCTCACCTTTAGCTTTTGCTGAGGTGTGCACCGAGCTTTTCTTTCCTGATCAAGCTTGCTGCATAGGGAATCTGGAATGACACAGAAACAGAGACACTGCTCAAGCCAAGGTCTGCCTAACGAAACATCCAAGCTGGAAATCCCTGCAAATGAAAGGTTTTGTTTTCCTCCTTGAAAACAGGGAGGAATTTTAGAAGACAACACTTTAAAATAAAGGGTTGAACTCTTCATGAAACTGCAACGAGGTTGAAGCAAAAATAAAATAAAAATGGTCAGATTTAAAACAACAGATAGAATCTTAAAATTCATTGTTAAAGATGCCTTCTGATGCTTTGTTTATATCAGAGGCTTGCAAAGGGTAAAGGCAGTGGTGAGATCATAAAAAATCAGCTGTCTGTGACAGATCAGGCAATGCACACTGATCCCTGCACAGCCAAAATACAGCAGGTTGGGAGCGTGAGACTTCGTGTATTTATATCCCCGTAATTAGGAAGTTCATAATAGTTCTCTCCAGCTTGCACCAATCTGAAGGGAAGCCACTGAAGTGGAACAAATAATTAAAGAAAAACAGAGAACATGGGCATATTAGGGAACACAGTTACATTTAGAAACAAAGTGGGATGATGTGCTCATCAGCCACTGGGAATACATTACAGGGCTGCTCTTCTTCAGTGCTGGGCCCTTAGAATGCAACAAAACTAAATTGCTCTGAGATTTCCCCGTAGCTGGGAATCCAAGTGGCTACAAATTCTTTGATGATGACTGTTGGAGGGACCGCTGGAGGAATTCAGACTGGGAGATCAAAAATTTCTGTGTCCCTACACTCCTAGGTGCTGCTGCACGCTGAGCTGACCTGCTTCTGCTGCCAGGCACTCCAGAACATGCTCACAAATAATGTCAAATACATTCCTGCAAGCTGAAAATTATGTCAGCTGAAGTCAGGATCAAGGCCTTAACCTACACAAACAGCAGAAGGAACAGATGGGCAAATGCACAGAGTTCAAGCAACCTGCCCCACACACCTAATGACACAGTGAATTTGCATCCGTATCCACTGACCCCACACGCTCCTGTACATCTCTGTTTTGATTTTAAATACGTTATACCCACAGAAATGTTTACATGAATTGTGCCCAGCACGTCTCTGGGCTGGGGTAAAGCATCATGTCTGCAAAGACATTGAGAAACTTATCCATCCCTGCCTACCTTAATGAGGAAAAGAGGAGGGAAGGATCAGAGTGTGAGGAAAGAGAGGGGCTTCTGAAGCTCGAGAGCTAACCCTTTCATTTCTTGGGAAAGGAGGTCAGTCTGGCTGAGAGCAGCAGTACCAGGAAGCAGCAGTGTCTGTGGCTGAATGAAAGCAGAAGCCTTCCTCAGGGACACTGCTTCCCCCCTACACAGCCCTGGAAAAGGGGAAATGTGTGTGCTCAAACCACTGATGACCAGAAAAGACCAAGTGTTTTGTCTGAGTACTCTTAATAACCCCTTCCCATGACAGAAGATAAAAGGTATCAGGAAGATTGTGGCCAGATCCCCCCCAAGAAATAGAGCTGTCCCCTCCCCCATGTCCCCAAACACTGCGCCTTCAGGACACAGTGCTGGCAAAGGCTAAAATCTCTGTCCCAAGCTGCAGCAGAGAGGGGGGTGCGGAGAAGCTGCCTCCCTGATCACCCGTGGCCATGGTTTGGATGCAAAAGGGAGCCACAAACAAACTGCACAAAAAATCAGAACATTCCAGCTGGGACCCGTGGTGCCTCACCAGCTGATTCCTGCCTCTCTCCCACTCACGAAGGCCAACTTGGGTTTGCATGGCCACAAATTATGTAGGACATCTCCCAAGCTGTACTGACCTAGATAATACAACGGGGTACATTCTGTCAGAAATTAACTGTTCTTAATCCACTTCTCTGCTATATTTGGCACACTGGCGTCTTTCTAATGTGTGTTGTTTCACCTGATCTCCTGGTAATAGATGACAGTGGGAAAGGTGGGTGTTCAACAGGGAAATGACTACTTTCTCCATGAGTTAAATCACCTGCAATGTCATCTTCTATTTCCGTCGTTGTCAGAGCATTTGGTAGCTCTGATGCTGTGGTGGAATAGGATTTAGGGCTCTTCATGGCAAAGCAGTCACCCTTTGTGCATCCGTGGGAGCTGTTGTGGTGAGGGCAGGATCAGCACTCAAAAGGGGCACGGAGATGCAAAGAGTGGCTCTTTTCAAAGGGTGTACAGAAATAACAAAAGTGCAGGCATTTTGGTTTTAAGCAGCAAAAAACCAGTTTCTCATTCCCACATTAGTAGGAAATACAACACAATGAGAGCAGATCTGAAGAGAAACCCCAAGAAAAATGCAATATGGACTCTGAGTCCTTTTTCCTACGGGCTGACTCCAGCCTAGCCCTGGCACCCAATAGGAACTGGAGCACACTCCTGTGTACATTTCTAGAATACACCCCTTTTCCTTCCACCTGGAAGGAACCCACTTAGCAAACCCTGAGCCTGCTCCACAACTCAAACCAAAGCACAGATAATGGGTAGGACTGGGGAGTCATTCCTGAAGTTCCTGTCTGATCCTTTTTATGCACATTAGGATATCGAAGCTTCAGCACACCATCCTCTGTCAGAGACTTCACCTCTGCATCCCATCTCTGGTGAGGTACACGATGATACATCACCCTGCCTTCTGCTGCCTAGAAGAAGTATTTTGCACTCAAGCAGTAGCAGAGGCTGGCTTGTGACTCTCTGTACATCTACACCCATTTTTGATCAGAATTTCTGCAGGTTTTAAAGGAAAGGAAGCTTCCTGTTTAAATTTCTACTAGGCATCCTTTTCTTTAACATTTGAATTTACTGGAGAAAGAGGCACAGCTCCATCCTATCAACTCGAGGCATATCCACATCTGTTGTCAAGATGCAAGTTTTGCTCACCTGTCTTAAAAAAAAGAAGAAAAAGCCGACAGCGGGAAATAAAATTCTGGCGAAAACAGCTCACTTTCCTGTACACAATGAGGGATGAGCCTTTTCAGGACACAGGACACAGCGTTCCAGAAATGTTCTTTTACCTGTCATTATGTGTGTGCCTGTGAACAGGCACTTCAGCACAAGATGCCACTCCAGAAATCCGAGAGCCATTGTGCTGAACAGCTGTTTGTGTTCTCGCCAGGGTCAATCATCCGACCTGCACCACTTGAGGCCGAGCACAGAAACCACAAATGGCACTGAAGCACTGCCATTTCCCATTTCCTGTTTTTGAGAATGGAGACAGGCACGCAGAGACCCAGGTCTCCACACAGAAAAATGTGGATGCTTCTTGTTTGGATAATGAATACATTAGATGTACAAAAGCACCAGCTTTCTGTAAACAACATAAACTAGGAATTAAAACCTCTGGTGCTCTTCTGAGTTACAGTGTGACCCAGAGGAACACGCTCTCATGCCTCTGAAGATTTATCAACATTACCACATGGTAGATTTTTTTTTTCCTTCTTTTAAACATCCCCTGTCAATCTTTAAGGATCAGGGTGAAAGATGATGCAGAGATGGAAATCAGTTTTGCAGAGAGATAGCTCCTGATTTATTTTATTGCCTGACTCTGAAGAACAGAGTTGATTTAAAGGAGCACTGAGAGCAGAAACCCATAAAACACAGAGGAGTTCCAGATGGATCCAGTTCTGAGCTCTGAACATTATTATCAGCCCGAAGTGAGGCTAGTGAGGAGGAAGTCAGTTCTTGGGAGCATAACCTGATTAAAATACCCCAAACAAAACCAAACCAACATTTTTCACCCCATCTGGAAAGACAAAGGCCTGCCAGAGTATTTCACATTTCTAACACACCTCAAAAACCTATCACCTTTTACCCAAATGTGAAATTAGTGGGATTGATCATCACCCGATGACCTAAACCCCAATGGGTGCCGAACACCACTTGAACTTTTCCTGATGGATAGGTCACCACTGAGGTCAATGCTGCCTGAGAACCCACAAACTACTTCTAAGGGACCTCTGAGAGAAAATTCAGAAAAGCTCCTTGGTTTGCATGAGGCTTAAATTCCCTGCTTGGTATTCTACTTCCCCATGGCCATGTCTGAGAGGGGTTCATGAAAATATTAAAGGATGAAAATCATCATGCTGGCAGTGCTGCTTCTGACCTTTTTCTCTCGGCAGGCAGCTGGGAAGAAAGTTCATGGTTTTAAGATTTGTTTCACTAACACAGTTGCTCAGAAGACAATATCAGACAGATGCAGAGTCTCAGGCAGGAGTTGACTTGATGCTTGCTTACAGTGCTGGGCTGTCCCAGCAGATGAGTTCTGGTCTCATTGGACAGAAACCAAAAACTCTAAAGGCAGCTGAGCTCTTCCAAGGCTGCACCATCTGTGTCAAGTCAGAATTCAACCCATCCTGCTGGGCAGCAATTCCTTCTCACTGGCTCTTTCAGTAACAAAAGCCACATGATCCTCAGAATCTCAGAATTTTTTAGACTGGAAAAGATCCCTAAGATGATTGAGTCCATTCCCCCAGCACTGCCCAGGCCCAAGCCACCACCAACCCATGTCCTCAGGTGTCACATCCACACAGCTTTTAAACCCCTCCACCACTGCCCTGAACAGCTGACCTCAGTGCTTGACAGTGAAGAAACTTTTCCTAATATCCAGTTTAAACCTCCCCTGGCACAACAGGATTCACATATTATATATGATCTCCACCTAAACGCCCTGTACTCAGCCAATCTGGGAGACAGCACTTTGCAAGAGGAGGAAGAGAAAAACGCATTCAGTGGTCTAAGATCCATTTTTCTTGTCAAATATGATGATTGATTGTTTCTTAGCACTCGGCCAAGAACCTGGCACAAACAGGTTGCTAAACTTCCGGGTAGCTGCTTCAGGCACTCTGAAAACTCTGAAAACTGAAACACGTGAAGTTCCACCAGGGCATCAGGAAGAAATTCCTTAATGGAACACTCTGCATGGAGAGGCTGTGGAGTTTTCCTCACCGGAGGTATTCGAAACATGGCTGGAAAACTGTTTTGAACAATGCGCTCCGGGGCACTCTGATCGAGCAGAGAGGTTGGACTAGATGACCTCCAGTGGCCACTTCCAGCCTTATCCATTCTGTGATTCTCATCAGAACTAATGGCCACATAGCATCCTGCTGCTCCAGCAACCGGCTGAGCCGGGCTGCCTCCACAGAACCACTGAAGATACAAGAGAACAGCTCCCACCCCGTTTTCCCAGTGACCTCAGCCTTACTCCTGACTTTCAGAAAACCATAAAATACTATTGTTTTTCAGTTCCGGAGCGGGCAGAGCACAGAACGGACCCGCACTGACTCAGCCCTGCTTTAACCCAGGCTCTGAACGCGGAGTCTCCAGCCCTTGCCCGCTGCAGTGGCGGCCGGGGGCCGGCAGAGGGCACCCGCGGGCCGCGCTGGGACGCACC
>VWZT01000738.1:8252-18430 GCA_013397055.1 Pachycephala philippinensis
GCTGACAGGCGGCAGCTGCCCTGCGAATGGGCCGCGGGGCCGTCTCGGTTCGGGGGCGGCCGGCGGAGTGTGTGGGATGGTCTCGAGGTGGTGGGGCCGGGGGTCGCTCCGGGGGCGCCTCCCACCCACCGCCCTCCGCAGCTGCACTTTCGGTTTCGTGCGGGGCGCAGCGGAGGAGCTGGGGCCGCCCCGTTCCCCCCGGCCCGGCTCCCCGCGGGGTCCGCGCCCGCCCGGGGGGGCGGCGGGAGGGGGCTGGCGCTGTCAGTGTAAACAGCCCGAGGCAGTGCGGGCTCCCGGGCCGGGCCCGCAGCCTCCCGGCCCGGGCCGGGCTGTGCTGGGAGCGGGGCGGCGGCGGAGCGGGGAGGCGGCTGGGGCAGTGCCAAGGGGCAGCGCCTTGTTTACACAGGGCGTCGGGAGAACATGGCAGCCCGGGCGTGCTGGACACTCGATGTCATGCGTGATCGCTCCTGCTGTGCCTCGTCCCTGCGATCGCGGTGCACCCTGCGCTGCTTGCACCACGGATAGACAGCAGAAGTCTGGCGTACTTTTCATTATACCGTGACTGTAAAACGTTGTGCTGAGTGAGCCCAGTTCGTGTTTATCTGGTACCTTTTTGGATGTGTTCCCTCTTGTCTCTTCCCGGTTGAATAATTCAGTTTTTCATTCTGCCTGCTCCTTCCCTTATGGCTAGTCGCTGTGACTTTTCTTTTGTCATTTAACTTCTTCAGCAAAGACGGCACAACCTTACTGTAAATTTAAAAACAGGTTCTGGGTCTAATCCTTATTGCTTTTCCTTCTCCTCTCACTCCATCTCTTATAGTGGACAGGATCAGTTGCTTTAGGAAAGGTGCTGGGAAAAGGGTGGTTCTTTTGTGTGGTGCCATCAGTGACACACTCTTCGTCTCTCAGGTTTCGGTAGTATCTGGTTCAGAAGGTGCCTAAACTTTAGACTGTTACACACATCTTTATGTTCAACAGTCGTATAAGCCATTTAGGGTCTTTACCTTCATAAAGCTGTCTAACTTAAATCTTACAAGTTTTCGACCTCAAGAATATCCTATCAAAGCTAATTACGGAATTTGCGCACACTGCTTCCTTTTAGAGTGTGTGTGTTGGGGTTTGTTTTTTAAACGTACATCCTCACCATTTAAATTAATCGTCTCTGCTACTTCATGATGTAAAATGATGAATAATTCCTCACTACTCTGGCTTGTGGGGGAGTGGAAATGATTGTTAAGGACAAACAATCAACTCGCTGGAAAGAGAGTTACAAATTAAGGGTAAGTATGTGAGACTTCTGTCAGAGGGAAGAGAAGGTTTCAGGGTATCTTTAAATAGAGAGCAGTGGGAAGAGAGCCTGCTAATAGGATGAGATACGGGAAGGTCCAGAAGAAGCCTGCTGAAGCCACAAAGCTTTTTGCAGAACGTTAATAGTTTCTAAGTGATTATAAGCTTACATGTTTTGGGGCTCATCAGCTTTAGCTATTGAGGTTTCAGAGCAAACTTTAGATGTTCAGATTATCAAATTAAATATGTATGGGATTACTGGATTTGATACATTGTTAATTTGATCCAGCATAATAATTTCTGTGCATTCAGCAATAAAATTATTGCTTTTTTGTATGAAAACTTATGAAGTATGGTGTGGCTAGAACTACTTTGCCCATTCCTTATTTTTTGATCTGTGTTTTATAAATTTTAGCGCTTGGTGTAAATTGTAAGGTACTGTAAACTGCATTGGATTGCATGTTCCCCTGACCTTGTGAATGCAAAGATTTACTTTGTATCCTCATTTTGATATAACCCCTGCAACAAACTTCAGCAACAAGTTTAGGGGCTTTTTTCTGCTCAGAGAAAGTTTTCAGTAACTTAATTTTTCAGTTTTTAGACTTACTGAATTTCAGAAAAAGAAAGCCAATTTGCCATTTCTNCAGCTTTTTCAGTAACTTAATTTTTCAGTTTTTAGACTTACTGAATTTCAGAAAAAGAAAGCAAATTTGCCATTTCTTCTGCACATGCCAGTGTGAATCAGATAGCCAGAGCTGTAAATATGATCTGGGAAAATGTCTTTAGAAAGGCTTTTCAGTCAACATGAAATGTTTTACAGGGTGTGCTATGGTTTATATGTATCAGAGTGATAGTGGCATTTATTGCTGTATTTGAGGTTCTGCCTATGAAAGAACACGTTAGTGCCCTTAGGAAGCCTTGTTCCTGTTGATGGGATCTTGGCCAGTGTATTTCTGCACATATAACTACCTTCGTTTTCAAGCCAACATTCTTAACTTTTCTTTGATTAAACCGAAAGAAGGCTGTTTTGAAAAAAAACCAACTGTGTGTGATGCTACTGCTAGCTGGAGTCCTGCACTTCTAGTTGCATCTGTTTAGGTATCCGCATAAATCTCTCCTCAGGATTTAGGATGCCAGCTGAATAAAAGGGGGACGTTGTTCCAAGTACTCTAGTGATGGTTCTGAGTGCTGTGGGAGCAGCTGCCTCTGGTCACTGCTGCCCAGACTTCTGGGTTTTTGTCTTGTTTTCATGTGTGGGCATCTTTTTTCAAGCATTGTGTTTTGGGTTTTGTTTTTTTTTTTTGCTAGCTTCTTTTACAGTTAAAATGAAAGTGTATTAAAGCTATTTACAGACTTACATTTAGAGTTTTGTTTTGAAACTAGTCCTAAATAACTTCACTTGAAGTCTGGCCTAGAAGAGATGACCTTCTCTGCCACCCTTTCCATGCTGTTTTTCAATTATTATCTTTTACTCTGTTGATCTGCATGTTTGCTTCCCTCTTAACTTGATAGGTAGTTGTGCACAGGGGAATCAAGATACTGTTTTTTGTGGGATGTGTTCATTACAGTTGTGATTTGCAGTAGTTTTAAGCCAGCAACACATGAGAACAGTTTGGATTTCTTGTAGGCACACACTTGGATACATAATATAGGTCAGATAAATGTACTATTCAATATGTGAATGAACTGGAATTTTGCAGCCTTTAACACAAGTGCCCTGTAGCCTCTGAAGACTTGCTCTAATTGGTTGTCTTGACCAGTGAAAGTTGTAAAAAATTTGAGTCTTTGTTGTGTGTTTTGTAGTGGTAAATAGAAACTTCTTGCTGTTGAGGCAAAGTATTCAAGATTCAGAATTTTTTGTTTGGTTGGGGTTTTGTTTTTTATTACTTGGTGATGGGAGCATGTAGACTTATTTTTGTTTTCCCATGAGATATGTATAAAAATAACAGATGATGCAGCAAGGATGTTTTTGTGGTTGTAAGGGTTTTTCCTAATGTTTCAGAACTAGTTTTTCTCCGAATTTTCCATTACCAGGAAGAAGAGGAGTGGATGTCAGAACTGTAACAACATGATTTGGTAATTTGTTTTAGAAGTGTTAAATTTATTTTTTCTCCTCTGATGTTATTTTGTGTTTTGCTTTATTGTAAGCATCTATCCAGAGAGGAATTAAATTTGCAGTGTGCGTTTTTTGGTTTTGTTTTTAATGTTTCTGCAGGTTGTTCTGTAATTCAAAACTAGTTGTATGTTGAACCAGCTTCCGTGCTGGCTGATTATATCACTGGGGACAGTCTGGTCTCTTACAAACCTGAATCATCTCTTACTTTAAGAGTCTGAGTCTAATTGTCTTTTGGCCTTTTTGGCTCATTTAGTCTTGGGAAATGTGAATTTCTGAGCTGATTCCTGGAAGTGACCAGGCAGGCTTTTCCTTTTACAGGAATCAAATGAGTTGGGACTTGCTACAGAGAAGATGGGGAATAGATTCAGTGTCCTACTGAAATTTGAGGGAGAAGCAAAAAGTCTTCCATAGAGACATACTACTTAGGGAAAGGGAAGAAGACAAATGCTGAACATGAAAAATGTTCATTCAGAAAGGGCTGTGTCTGTGGGAATCTCACATACATGTAGGCGTGTGGGTGTGTTTGAGTGTTTGCTTTAACTTAGAACTTCTAAACCAGACTGAACTGAAACTCTTTTACCTTCTCACTTGCTGATGAGTGGGCTTGTTGTTTTCTCTACCCTGGCAAAGTTTTGAAAATGTTGCTGACTGAATGTCAGTATGAAGTTCAAATCCTGTTATATAGAGACTTCGGGTTCCTTGCTGGACTGTTCCATGTATTCAGTCTGAAGATACCATTCTTCTAATGAATGCTGTCATTTAGCATCTCATGCATTCTTCTGTGTACTTCCTTTCCCCTGTGAGGTCCTTACTAGGATTTCTGCTCCTACTGGAAAGTTAGCATTATAATTTATGTTGCTGCATCACCTTAACTTAATTTCTGTAGGAAATTGGTGATTCATGTAGAGATAGATCAGCATGAAAGTAATCTAAACCTTGGAAGATGGAAAAAACATGTTTTTGAGAGAACCCGATCTTGTAAACAGTACTGAGTGTTTTCAGTGTTTTGAGTTCCTGCAATTGGGCAGTTACTTGGCCACCTGTGTGGGATTATAGTACGTAAAATATAAATATACAGTAGATGTGGTCTAGTATATGTTTATTTGCATTAATGTTTATTTATTATTATTGATTGTTCGTTTGCATTAATATTCTGCATGAGAATGAAATTAGCTTTGTGACGTGATTAAGCAGGGGTACCATATGAAGCACTGTATGTTATTACGTAGCTACAAGTCTCACTTGCAGGAATAATGCTGATGTTTGAAACGTGTTGGAATGTCTGTGCTTCAAAATTAAAATGCAATTTAATTTCTTTGGACTTCTATTTTGGGTTATGATTCATTGGCAATATTTCTATTGTGTATATAAATGAAAAACTGTAGAAGAAGAAAAGGTTTTTGCAATAAAACAGGTTTTTAAATTTTTTCTTCTGATTGATTGTTTTAGTGCACTCATAAACAGTTGTTTTTCTACTTTACATATTTCTGAATTTAAAAATTTTTGGAATAATTGATAGGTAAGGAGTAGGCTTTTTGTTCTACAAATCTGGAGGGTGACAGGTGTGTATGGCTCCAAGGGATGCCTGTTAAAGGCTTTCCAGCCTGAGTCTTGTTTGGGGAGCAGAGGAGGTCTTGGCTTTCTTTTTTCATCAAAAAATTGTGCTAGCTTTACAAATGAAACAATGGAAAATAAAGTAGTAACTGTGGGGGGTTTTTTGTGCTATTAGTAATGAAATATAGTTAGGTATGAGTCGTGCTTTGTAATGTGAAGTGGACCGCCTATGTGAGCCAAAAAAACCCTTTTTTTTTTTTCTAAATTGTGTATATTTTTTCTTTCTTTTGAAATATATCTTGTGCTTATTCCTTGCTTAGTTTGCCTCTGCCTGGGGAGATCAGCATTTGTAATTTTTGTTAGTGTAACCTTGCCCATAGGAAGCCCAGTTACTCTGCACGAATCCAAACAAGCTTTTCCCTAAATGTGCAATTGGGAACTTTCTGCTTCCTGCTATTGAAAAGCAGACTCATTGAGTTTGCCCATTGGAGTATTGATTATAATTTTTTTTCTTCAATATGTATTAGATGATCCTGTTTTCTTGCAGACCTCAGTGATTGTTGTAGCCTTCTAACGGACGGGTTTTATTAAAAATGTTGGGCCAAATTCTGACTTTTGTTATAAAGCATCGATCTCAGTGTTTGCTGATGCCCTATTTTGATGTAGAGATGCAGCATGCAAGAGATTTCATAAACATTGAAAGACTTTTGAGTATAAATTATGCAAATAACTTAAAGTTATTTTGTGTTTCAGCAACCTCTGCCTAGCTGTTTAAGAGCAGTGGACTGTGATTTCAAGCCTTTGATATCCTGAGGTTATCAGCATTACTATCTTCGAGAGAGATAAGAGTTCTCAAAGAATCTTCGGGGGATGCACCATGACATCAGTAGTGGTTGACACTGGAGGCCCTACGCTGGAGTTTGACAGCAATGGAATAAAAAATCAAGAGGTTAGAAAAAAATAGCACTTATTTACTATCAAACTTTGAAACCTTTTATTTTAATTTGGAAGAAAAATTCACTGTGAACTTGCTGTGAAAACAAATGGATCTGAGCTTGTTGGGTAAGGAGGAAGAGTGCAGCCATTTTTCAAATATCTTTTAATAGAAGATTTTGTTATCACAGAATTGGAAGCAGGAAGTTTTGAAGTCTGCAGTACAACTGTAGACTGGGTTTACAAAATTATGTTCTATACTAAGCTTTCTTTAAGGATCTCATACGTATTTTGAGATACAGAACAAGTTGAGCAGAACAATACATGGACCTCTTTTAAAGTTAGGCAGTACAGCATATTTTCTTGTGTTTTGTGTTATCAACAAATAATAAATATATTCTACTCTCCTGTAGCTTTTAATAAAGAGAATCTGGCTGGGTTCTACTTCTGCAACACTATAACCGATTATATATGCTTTTACAGACATTTTGATCCTTAAATAAGTAAAGATGAGCAATACTACTACTTTGAAGTAGTCAGTTCTTCTGTAATAATTTATGCACTTAACCCAAAACGTGTGTTCGTAAGACACAGGTCAGATGTAGGTATCTTGCAGTGCATAATCAAAGCCTTTGTTACATTTCATCAAGCAGAGGGAGGAGAAACACTTCCCACAGCTGAGTGTCTTTGTTAGAAAGTGTGCTCTTTTCTAGGATCTTAAAGCTGTCTGCTGCTTTAAATTTTAGGTCCTTAAACCCAGGAAAATATCTTTGAGATTTAGAAAGCACCTTCTGATGGCTGATAGCTATCTTTTATTCTTTTAATCTCTTGCTTTGGAAGAAAATAGCCTTTAAAAATATTTAAAATTATCATTATTCCATAAAGAATGTAAGAACATAAGAGGAAAACACTGACGTAGAGTTCAATAGTGCAGTATTTAGAGCATTTTTTTCTTTTCTTTCCTTTTTTTTTTCCTTTCCATAGGAAAATGAGCCAGTCTCTGAATTCCCAGCAGTGATTGTGGAGCCAGTTCCTAGTGCCAGACTAGAACAGGGTTACGCTGCTCAGGTCCTGGTTTATGATGATGAGACTTACCTGATGCAAGATGTAGCAGAGGAACAAGAAATTGAGACTGAAACTGTGGAAACAGGTAGACCTACTTAATTTTTTTCTTCCATGAGGTTTTTGTACTTTTAGAAATCTCCCAGGAATGTGACATTGTGTTTACACACAGGATGGAGGTCTTGACCTGAGTTCTCATCTCTTTGCTCTAAGCTTAGTTTTGCTTAGGCTTCAGTGGTGACAGGATTATCTTGGCAGGTAAAACTGTCACATTACATTCATGGTGCTGCATTGTAACACTGTGTCTCCTCCCTCATAAGCAGGCAGATCTTGTCTTTGCTATGTACTTATGCAGGGAGTTTGCTAGACAACTAAACTTGGAATTTTTAAAAATCAGCTGAGCCAGGAAGCTGGTTAGAATTCAGTTTTACACTATGTGTGAGCCACACAACTGCAGGGCAGCTGGAAATAGGGACTGCGTGGTTCTATTTACCCCATCTTCCAACTCTTGCCCCTTCCTGTCTGTCCCTTCCTATCCTGCCTTTTTGGTGCAACAGTTGTATTATGGCTGGTTTGGTGGCAGCAGTGGGTGGCTAAGGGGAATGGAGGTGGGTTGTCCCATGATGGGCAAAAAGCCTAATAGATTGAAATTAAGTCATCTATCTATAAAATAACAAGTTAGGAATGAAGAAAGGAGTGGAGCTTTGCTGTGAAAGGTGAACTGTTTAGCGATAAGCACAAATCTTTCTGTACACCCTGTCTCCAAAGAACACAATCAGGAGGTTTTCGTTTTCTGAGGGGCAACAAAGTATGTTTAAAGTGTCTGTGGAAACAAGAGCTGTGCTGCTATAGCAGCCTAATTACATCTGACTGTTGGACTGTGATTCCTGCTGTCCTTCCCTCTTGCTCTCTTGTGCTGCTGGTAGCAATGGGGAACAAAGACACACTGACCTCCTTGCTTGCTTCAAAGAAGATAATTTATTGTAAAAAAACAAGCCTTTTTATGTTCTAAACTTAACCAAAAGAAGCACACCTTTGCTGCCTGCTACTGTGGTGTCCCTGCACGCATCCCTTTACCCAGTCATCTCTCTGATCATGTGGTGTCCACGCATCTCCCCAACCAATCCCTGTACCACGCACGAGGCCGACCACGCACCAGCCATACAACCTGATCTCTGGTTATGTGATCTGTTTTTTACCTCGCTGTTAGCTGAACCTTTTCCAGAGTGCTTTCTGTTGACCAAGAGCAAGTAGAACTGAACAGGATTTATCTCTCACAGCTTCTCATACTTCTCTATACTAATTATGCAAGAAGAAAAATAGCAAGGAGACCCTCAACTGTTCTGTATTTTGGTTGAGTTAAATTTCTGCTGGCTTAGCAGAGTGTTGGGGTAGGGAGTACGGTGAAACTGCAACCAAAGGACAGGTCCTCTTGGGCACTCCATACTTAACTGGTGAGACCCACTTGATGTGGGTAGCATATGTTCCTATCCAGGGGCTGCCTAATTTAGAGCTGGAGTTTAAATTCATGATGTCAGGAAAGCAAAACAAAGGTGAGAGACTCTGTCTCAGCTGCTTAACTTGGCATCCCAGTAAGTCTATATGCATTCCCATCACATTAGGCACTTCAGTGCAGATTTATCAGTAAACAGTGGATGCAATTGCTCATACATCCTTCTCAATTCGGATGTTGTCCTGTAGCACTGCAGCAAAAATCACAGGCATCAACTTCGCAAGGTGAGCATGAACTAATAATTCAGGTTTTGGGACAATACTTACAATTCCAGTTTACTGAAATGTGTTTTGAAAGAAATATGCTAATTAGAAGTTCAACAAATTAATGTAAAGAGAAGTTATGAAATAATGTATTTCTTAAATTTAATTTTTGACTATGGTAATAAAACTTTCAAGTTTAACGTAAGTGAGAAGTGAGGGTATTCTTCCCAAACTGAGTTTTAAAACTTAAGTTTCTATTTGAAAACCTTTAGAAGCTTATACTTTGAAGGTTTTTGTATTCAGAAGTTGTTTCTTAAACATTAAATATGCTGTTTCTTGGAAGATTTTTGTAGATTAATGGCTAGCAGAACAGTTCTTTTAGGCTAAAGAGCTGCTGCAAATGAACTCTGTTTTTAAGCATAATTTTATGGCCATAATAAACTGGAGGAAATTACAATTAAAAACTTGTAGCTCTTCTATAGGAATAGTTTTATGTAAGCTACCATTCAAAGAAAGGGACATGGGTGCTTCCAAGCCTTGATATTTGAAAGTATAGTCTTAAAATTTATAGTTTAAGGGCAGTTGATAAGATAATTTGGTGTCTGTGGCTGGAGATGGTAAGAGATGTGTCTTGACTGCATGTAGTTTGTTGATGTTTTCTGTGTTGCTTTTATTTTAATTGCACAGTTTGACGTTAATATGTCCGTAAAAATTTAGTATGATAAGATAATGATCTATTAAAATCAGTTCAAATATTTATTTGTTTTAATAGTTTTGATCTAAGAATTAATGGGCAGTGAAAAGCCAATAAACAGTGGAGGAGAAATTAAAATTAATGAAGATTTTAAAAACTGAATGCACACCGGTTCCTACAGTCCATCTTTTAAGTATTATTTGTGTAGTGTATACACCATTAATCCAGTGTGGTTTTCATGGTGTAATTATACATGACAATCAGTAGAGGTCTTTGCACAGAACTTGTGCCCAGTGTTGGTGAAAGAAATGCTTGATTGAGGCTGTTCTGAGGGAGGCAGTCTTATGGGGCGTGTGTTGTGACTGACATGTTTTGGCACAGCCAAGAGTCGTTCTGATTTCCTTACAGAGAGGTAAGATGGGTGGAGAGAAAGTAGGAAAGCCTCTAGAAACATTCATTTTGGTAATGCACCATTATAAGCAATGAATTGCAGGACAATGTATCTGAGTGTGCTGGTTTTTAATTTTGTAGTGGGTTTTGGTTTGATAACTGGGCAGAAACACCAATTAAGTGTAGTGGTTTTAGTCCACATCTATTTTTCTCTGTGAGATAAGGATTAGAAGAGAGGCAAAGCAGGCTTAAATCTTCAAAGAATATAAAGAAAGCTTTATTAACAGAACTAAAAAAAAAAATCAGAATAAACTTTCAGAACACTCCTCCCCCAACGTCTTCTTTCCTTTCCGACTGACAGCATAAAGAGACAAAACTTGGGATTTTCAATCCAAGGTTTACCACCTCTATAATAATCTTCCTTGA
>VWZT01000738.1:28758-43816 GCA_013397055.1 Pachycephala philippinensis
GGCGCGGGAGTGGCGGCGCGGCGCTGGCGGCGCGCGCGGCACCGGAGGGAAGCCGACTGTAAACACGGAAGTTGCCGCGCCGCCCTCGCACGTGGCCGCGCCTGCCTGCGGGCGCCCCCGGCGGGCGGGGGAAGGGCGGGCAGTTGCGCCGTCCCGGGCCGAGCCTCCTCTCCGGGCAGCCCCGCGGCCCCGGGAGAGGCCGATGGAATTCCGTGCCCTGCCGCCGGCCCGTGCAAGTTCTGCGCTTTCTCTGGCCGCTCCTCCGCACCGTCAGACTTTGCAGCCCCCGGGCCCAGCCGCTGCCGGGACTCGGGCCGTTCACCCGAGCTGTAGAGAACTTTTTCGAGGTTGCATTCAGAGACCTGCATGGTTTGGCCTCTTTCCGTTTGGTTAAATCTGTTTGACAACAGGATACTGCAGTGATCCCAGAATTCGTCTTAATGTGTGGTAAAGCCCTGGAGAACCAGCACGGTTACAACTGACCCAAACCTCAAATGCAGTGTCAAGCATTCAGTTCTCCACCGAAGTTGTACCAGATCTGATTTTATTTTTGCCTTTACAACATGGAGTTCAACTTCTAAAAGTAGTTCTTGGAACCATAAACAGTACAGGGTAGGGCATTATAGGTAATGAACTGTGCAGTAGCTGCACGTGAATTTACAGAGAGAGAGTCAAGCATAATACTGCCTTTGCATTGACATGGCAGTGGGTTTTTACATGCCTAAAGGTAAATGCTCTGTCGTTTCCCATTGTATTAAGATACTCTTTTAAAAAAGTCGCATAATCTTCATCATCGTTTATTTTATTTTAATGTGGAAAAATACCCAGGGTTTTTTGGAGGGGGGTGACCCAAATCTCAGACGCACAAAAATACCCCACTACGAAGCAGTGAAGAACTGTTGTGCCGCGTAACAGAAGGGGAGTAGGTCCTAAGCATTTGGACACTTGGGTCTTTGAGGGAGCAATAGCTTCACTTTGCCAGTAGAACAGACATCCAATTTTTGCAGGTCTCACTGCTGCAGATTTCAGTGAGTTGTTTTTTACTTTTGATTGTCCATGAATAGAGAACCTTTAAGTAGTTGATCATTGTGTCAACACCTTCTTAAGTCACTGTAACTAGATTGCTTGAGAGCCAGCCCTTACATAAATAATGAATGACCTTTGCATGGCTCTTTCTGATGTCCTTTGTCATACTGATCTCATTAGCCCAACGAACTTTATTCCTTTTTTTTCCATATTTGTATTGCAGTGAGTGATACCTACGCATGTCTAGTATTCCTGTCGTCATACTATCGAGATACCGTATCTGTTTACTTAGTTTTGTATGTAGATGATATCACGTGGATTTAAGTGAGGAATTCTTTATCCTAAGGGATTATAATAATTATATGTTGCCTTTTCCAGTGGCTGCTGGTTTCAATGTTGACAAAACTTCAGTGTTTGATAACTGTGGGAAGTAAGGTGGACCAAAATTGTTACTGCGTAGTGTTATCTTAATTGCCAGTTGTAAGAGCAACTCCTAAATGACTTTACAAAGACACGTTTTGGCTCTGTGGCTAATATTTCTGTCAATATTGGGCTGATAACATATGGCTCACAGTGAAACAAGTGTTTTGAGATGTTCTCATCTTTGTTATTGATTTGCCTTTATGCAGTGGGTTAGGCATCATCCGTAAATTTTATGCAGCTGAGAGTCTTGAAAAGAGCCAGGCTTAGGGAAATACTGAAAAACCCAAGGAATTGTTTTTCAGTTTCTGAATAAATATCTGCCATAAAACAAGCAGTAAACTGAGAATGCTTTCTTTTCCAGTCAAGTTTTGCATACAGAAAGATTTCTGGATATTACCTGTAGAGGCAATTCAACTGCTTTTAATTAAGATGTGGCTTAAGCACTGTTACTTCCACTGCTGTTTTTAAATGCTGAAATAAAACAAGCATGTGAATGCCAGTAAACTTTAATGAGGTTTGTTAGCGTATGTGTAGTCACTCTTGACTGAGTTCCATGCTTGGAATTGTGAATTCTTCATTAAAATGTTGCTTTGGTTGCCTGATAGTATTAAAGGGTAAGCTATTGCAGGTGCTACAGTTAAGTGTTGGCCTTGTAAATGCAGAGATTGATAGCACCTCAGGTTGAAGGGATGGAGGGGCTGTATTGCAGTGCAAAAGAGTACCATTTTGAAAATTTCAGTCTGTTTTTTTGGTCTCATTAATTGTTTTCATTAATTTTGTTAGTCTTATGTTAAAACAGGGGACATTGTTACCAAATCGATATGTTGCCACTTTTTTTTTTCTGTAAAGCTAAATTACAGCACTGTCAGGCTTAATTACCAAGGTCGGTATTTTGTAACAGCTGTTGAGAACCTTTAATAGTCTACTGTACACACTATTTGGGTAGAAAGTGGAGCTAGAAGACATTAGGCCAACAGTGAAGATAGACATCAACTAGCCTAGTTATCTATTTACACTTCAGATTTGAAATTGTTTTCTAAGAGAATTTTTTTTTCTGTAAATAGAGCAAAAATTTTTAATGTTATATTTTAAAATAAAGTGCCATGGACTCCGATTCTTTCATAAACGCAGTAAGACGAGATTTAGTTTAAAAGAATGGAAGCTAAGTGGTGGTGTTAGCTCTGATGTGTTCTAGATCAGTAAATGGCAGTTCTTATGTTACTCAGTTACCAAAGTCTGGAACATTTACTTCCATCCATATAAATTACTTTGCTTCATTTGGGCAAGCGACAGTTCTTCCTGAAATGATTGTATACTATTATATTATTATACACAGAGCTGTTGTTTTGTCAAACAGTACAGTCTGCTTTAGCTTTGGGGTCTTGCATATAGTTGATAGCACAAATATAATAGAAACAGAATTGGGCATTTTTAGAGAAATGGGTGATACACTTCAGTCTTTGGTTAGAAATGTTTGTGCCCATTGTGATAGTTGTGTATCAAAGTCTTGGAAAGTTGGTTGCTTTTAATTGTGGAAGACTACTCATTTGGTTTGCTTTTTCCGCTGTCTTTTTTGTGAGAAGTGTTACCAAGTGTTGTGATCCAAATCTAATTTAGTTGATGACACTTGATCTAGTCATCTGCAAGAAGAGCCGCCTGTTTTTTCTTGTCCCATCCCCTCTCTGAGAGAGCTTGTTCCCCCACTTCGTCTTTCATGATGTCTTTTTTGGTATCATGTTTTCTGTCTGAGCACTCTGACATGCTGTCTTCTGTTAGACATTTTCTAGCATGTCAGAAAGATATTTTACCTAAATTTGTGTTGAGGTACAAATTTCTACTTTTTTCTTCCCACTGTGTTGGTGCAGTAACATTGCCGGTGAGCAAATGCAAACTCCTGATTTTCACTGGATTGACAAATGCCTCTGAGGCTAAAACCATGTACTGGTTAAAGGAGAATTAGCCAGCTGGGAAGACTTGAAACTTGGTAATAGAACTGAATTTAGTAAGTGTTTTAATAGCTATCCTTTTGGCAATGTTAGCTTAGTTTGTTAGCTGTCATGATAGACAGCATGTGTTGTTCCAGCCAAAGCCAGAAGTGTTACTATTTTTTGCTTGATATTTTTTAGGTGACAATTTTAGTGGAGTCCCAAGTAGCTCACATTGGAAAAGCATTTGTGAACTGTGTATTTGCCAACATCAGAGGTTTTTGTGGAGTAGATAATGCTGTTTTTATTGAAAATGGAAGGGTTGCTTAGGGGAGAGGTCGAGTGGCTCCTTTGCTCTGCTGTTATGGTTTTGCAGTCTTAGTCCGTAATGCTGGTTATATTTCCTTTCCCTCCGCTCTGGTCCTTCAGTGGAATGCCCTAGTACTGGAAAAGTACATAGATGGCTTTCTGCTATCTTTCTTGCCTTGTTCCTGCCCTCTGCTAAGTACCTCTTAGTTGTGGTGCAGCATCTAAACTGTTCCCTGTAAGAACGTTTTGTATACTTTTAAGCATTTAGGAGTAGTGAATTCAGTACCATCTTACAACTGAAATTTGTCAACTAAGTTTGGACTTCTTTACAGAAGTCCTTTATATGCTGACTCTAACGGCACAGAAGCAGCTATCTGGTTGGAGAAGCTTTGCTGACATGCTTTGAATCTTACTGCATGCATTAGAATAATAACATGTTAAATAATGATTCAGACTTTCTAATTTCAGTAGTGTTGTAGAATTGATACATTTTTAACGACTATCTGAATATTGTTCCTGTATTTTGATAATCAGTGAAAATTTTTATCAGGTAGATGAGAGAAACTTAGTCATCAAATTCTGTGCCACTGAAACTTTTATTTAGAGAGAGAAATGTTTAGGCAGAGGGTTTCCTGCAGGGCCACTCTGTTTCAGTGCAGGTGGTCAGCCTCTGACTTTGGACATGCTCAAACAGCTGCTTGGGAAGGAAACACTTGGCTGAGCATGGGGAGCACCCAGGATTTGGAGCTGGGGAAAAGGCTCATGGTGCAAAATTCGTGCTGGTTGCCACTGGTTATCTAAGGAACAGAGTGCACAATAAAGACCCGTTCCTGATTTTCCCTTGCTCCTAGGTTGGCTTTTATTGTTTGCAGCCTGGGGTGAAGCAGTGTTGGAATGTCACCTTTAACAGGCATCTACTGTTCCAAAAGATAAAGCCCTCTAAATAGCATCCCAGGCCATAGCTGATAGGCCATGGTGGGAATCCCATCAAACAGACAGCAGGTGGGCAGCAGGCTGGTTCACTTTCAGTCACCCGTAATTTTGCATTTGTGCATCTTCCATATTTCATCCACTTCCAGCTTCTGGTTGATATGTTTAATCTGCTGGCTAGTAGGTTTTTTAAATTTTTAATCCCTGCATTTGAAAAAACTGTAGTATGCTGGAAGGCTTTCACCCCCATGTGAGTCTGCAGGGAATCTGTGTGTATCCAGTGTTTCATTAAGTCAGAAGCAACTCTGGCATTATTTTTCCCTGCTTTTCACTAAACAAACCTTGAGTTATTTCTTAGATGCTTTCAGTAACAACATAGGTGCCTTGAAGTTTTCGTAGAGAATTTTTCCCAAATCCTCTTTGGTTCTGTGATACTGGAGATAGGTGACTCTGCTTAGGCTAAAGATAGATCTCCTGGTTGCTGGCTGCCTTGCTGGAGTGGTTCAGCTTAGAGCAGATGGCCATAAATGGAAAGAGCAACTGGAGAGAGCCAGCTACCTTGGCCAGAGTGTGGATAATGGGCAACAGGTGTTTCTGCAGTCACCGCTTTTCAAAACCTTTACAACGGTGAGGAATATGGAGTTAGCTGTGAATAGAATTGTAGTTTTACATGGTACATTGGGGGTTTTTTAGTGTTGCTGCTGAGTTCAAGGTGCTGTGATCTGCACTTCATCAAACTTAACTGTGCTCTCTTGAAGTTGCGTTATTTTTGATTAATTAGTTTTCCTAAACTTTCAGAACTTGAAAAAAGAGCTATTTTTACCTTCTTCCCTTAATTTTTGCATAAAAGCACACCCTTTATACTATTTGTTGTGCTCTGTGGTTTTTTAACAACCAAGCTGCTTAAACAAACTCACAAGTACTTTTAATGTCAGAAATCAAAACAGGATATATGTTTTGAAAACTAACCTTGTATTTACACACACATACATATATATATACACATAGACATATATATGTATATATTTATCCAATAGACTGAAAATTTTAAGAGCGGTGGCCTTTAGGTCAGTGTTCTTCAGAAACAGTTCTGCTTGTCTTGTGTCTTCCCTAAATATTTCTGTTGACGGGAAGGTGTAAAAGGTGTGAAGACATCTGATAATCTTGTGTTTTTCGTGTTAAAGTTTGAGAAGTACAGCTGTACAGGGATACATGTGGACTTCTATAAGTAACCTGTTCTCATAAATTTTTTGTATCCTTCTGCAGTGGAAGCATCAGTTCATGGCAGTAATGTGCACAGCACAGATAAAACAATTGAAGCTGCAGAGGCCTTGCTTCATATGGAGTCTCCTACCTGCCTGAGAGATGCCAGGAGTCCTGGTATGTCAGCCACAGTCTCTGCTCTGGGAGCCATTTCTCCTCCTACTAATCAGTAAAACAAGCAAAGTGGGAAACCTGTTTCTGTGGAGAGCTGTATGCTGTTTAAAACATTTGCCTGCATATTTAAAAACTGCTGATTTGTTTGAGTTTTCCATGATTTCTCCACCCTGCAACAAGTGTACTTACAGATTAAATCATTTATCTGAGAGGGGTTGTTGGGAAGAGATTGCTGAGTAGCTAAATATTTTAAATGAATTTTTCCCCTTAAACATCACGGAATACTTTTTCACTGTGTGGGTGACAGAGCTCTGACACAGATTGACCAGAGAGGCAATGGAGAGTCACTCCATCCTTGGAGATATTAAAAAGTACAGGGTCCTGGGCAACCAGTTCTAGGTGGCCCAGCTTGAGCAAGGAGTTGGACCAGGTCCCGTTTTAACCCCAGCCATTCTGGGTTCTGTGAATCTGACATTTTAAATTGCTAGAATAGCTATTTTAAGGGAAAAGTATTTCTATTCATCTATTTTAGAAAGAATACCTGAAAACAATGCGTTGCAAAGTGTTACCAGTCTAAAAAAACCAAATCTTAATGTTGATGATTACTTTAACTGATGTCCCTTCTGAAGTTACTTAGTATATGTTGGATGAAATAATGGTCAAACTGAAATGCAGAAGCTACAAAATAGGAAATGGAGATCACAGTAATTTTCAAAGATGAAGCTCTAATTTGTTTAAATTAAAGTTGAGTTTAGTTCTGAAGAATATTGGTGTGATACTTGTTTTTGCCTAAAACTAATGGCAAGTGTGCATGTTTTGGGAAGTTGGATTGATTTTCAGGGGGACAGGATTTTGGAGCAGAAACTTGCTACACCATTGCATATGCTTTGTTTAAAATAATTTTATGTAAGATACATTAAAATAATCAGGTAGAAACTTCATCTGCTATGATTGTTTTCTTCTCTTGTAGTGGAAGTTTTTGTCCCTCCTTGTGTGTCCACCCCAGAATTTATCCATGCAGCCATGAGACCTGATGTGATCACAGAAACCGTGGTGGAAGTATCAACAGAGGAATCTGAACAAATGGATGTGTCTCCTGTTCCAACTTCCCCTGATATCCATGAACCGATGAAAAAGAAAAAAGGTACATAAGGCTTTTCATAGGAGCAATCTCAAAATTTACTTCTGTTGTTCACTGCCGTAGATGGTGCAGTCAGTACAGGGGAGGATGGATTGGATGGTCTCATCTCTTTTGCTCATACAAACAGATTGATGGGAGTCTGAAATGTGAGTTCTTAGAAAATGGGTCTGCAAGAAGAAAAAAGAGGGAGCAGGAGAATGGGCTTTGACAAGCCATAAAGGAAGATGGTTTCTGTGTTGTGTATTTTGACACAAAGTGGAGGAAGGATAGGGGGTTCAAAGAGGACTTTTGTGGTGGGTAACTACTGATGTCTGACATATGGATGTATTTGGAGGGATGGTAGACTTGGGGTTCATGCAATGAAGCAACAGGGTAAATACTAACTTAAAACGTAAATCAGTTTTCAAAATCATTATAAGATCTTCTTTGTGAAAATTTTGTCTTTCTTGTCTAATTGGCATGTCTTGGAGGAGAAACAATTCAGAACAGTGTTTGGTTTCTAAGCATTTTGCTATCAAATGAGAGGTTGGCACCTGGTAAAGTTGTTCGGTCTAGCAGTTTTGTTAAAGGCATCAATACAGTTCATATGACTTTAGGACTATTGATTTAATAGAGTTCAAGACGTGCTGAGATGGAATATTTACTTGTAATTTAGAGGGAAACAAATGCAATGAGTGATAAAGTGATAAAAATCCAAAATCTGTGAGTCTTAGATTTAATAAAAATGCACATTAACTTGTCTGCAGTTGAGTTAAATCTGCCTATGAAGTAAGCGACCAAAAGATAATTAAACTGGATGTGCAGTAGTAATCTAAGAATCTAAGTTTATCTATACCTGTAGCAAGGAAACATCAGGGGAAAAATACACAAACTGCTTTTTTCAGCAAAGGCAAACTATAAAATTTTACTCTGCATATGATTAATACATCTTTTCCCCCATGTTTTATGTGCAGCTGGCCGTAAACCCAAGACCCAGCAATCAGCTTTATCCGATGGGTCTCCAGATCTAGGTATAAAGAAGAAACCTAGAGAAGGCAAAGGTATAGTTTTCCATTTATTGAGTCTTTAAAAATAAGCAGGGTATGTGCATGGTATTTATCACAGGAAATTTACAGATCATTAAAAATGTGATGGATGAGATTGTACTGACTTTTTTAGAGTTTTATTTGATGTCTTCAAATTTGTTTATACAAGATCTAGCACAAGGATGTATGCTCTAGGAGTCTTCTCTAGAAGCCTCCACAGTTAATAGGCTTTCACATTTTTTATTTGCTTTGCTTTGTGGTTATTGACTTGTGATGTCTTTTGTGTTGTATATCAGCTTAGTGCTACACATGTAATTTTTTAAGCTACTTCTGTAAGACTTGCTCTCAAGTAGAAGCAGCACATGAGCATTTAGAAAGGTGATGGTTGGAAATATGATTTCTTAGTTGATTGACAAACTTCAGTGGGAATATATTCCTTGACTAATAGGTTCAGTTTAGTTTAAGGGGAAAAAAGATGATGTGTTTCTGTATTGGTTGAGTGGAGGATTATGTGCAGGAGAGTTCTACTTTCCTAATGTTTCTCCTGATAAATAGAGGTTCCTTTCTTGGACTCCAAGCCCCTGCTATTCATTCAGCAAGAAGACAGATTGGGACATTTGCTCACAGGCTACCTTTGAGGTGGTGTGCAGTGTGTCAGCTCTTCCCCTGGCTACAGGTGAAAAATCTCTTCTCCACTTAGTGCACTGAAAGTTGTTTGGAGATGTTGCTGTAACTGGGAGTAACAAAGTTTAGTGACTTGGAGTGGCAGCATGCTAGCTGAAAGAGTGTGCAGTGGTCAGCTCCTCTATTATTTTAAGATTTGTTTGAAAGCAAGGTCTCTGCTGTTTACATAATTTCTTATCTGGCTACAGCTCCTGAGTCATGATTGTCAGTAGGGCAAGGAAGAATGGGACTGACTTCATGGAGATGTTTGCTCATGGAAACCAGTGCAAACTCTAATTAAACTTCCCTGCAGTGCCTACAGTTGCTTTAGATTTGGTGTAGCAGTGGGCTTCAGTGGAGATGACAGATTTTGTATCTGCTATATTTAAAAATACATCTTGTTTAATTCTTTCTCTTTTTTTTAGCCTTCTTGAATCCTTACCTTTCTTTCTATTTCAGATTTTAGTATTACAGCTTTCCATTACCTGAATAGCACTTCCCAATTGTCCCAGGTCCTAGTTTCCTGCACAAATAATTTGAAAAAGGAGGCCTCTATTTCTGTATATTCTCATTTTTGTGCTGGTGATTTCAGCTCTATAGCTTCTTGTTTTATGAAGTGGGAGATGGTACTGTTTTGTGGTTTTCGGGGGATTTTTTAGCTTTCTTTTAAACTTTTATTTCTATGGCCCTTCCTAATGACCTACATACGTCTTTTGTTCTCATGAAGTATCTCATTCCATATTTTATACTACAACTGGAATAAATTAATTTTTGTTCTTGATGTCCTGCAAAATATTTTGTTAACTGGATTTAATTTTTGTTACTTATTTTAAAAAATCACTTGCAAAGGTAGGCTATTTCATATGCAGCATGTTTTTGCAAAACCAGGAATTATTCTGCAGTTCAGTACTATCAGAATAAAGTCATAGAGGAGGAGAGATGATTGTGCACATTTGGAAAAGGGATCCCTTGTTAGCATTCCTTCCTTTGTGCATTCTGGGTACTTTCTGGTGCAAAGTGAGGCAGCTATAAATCTGATTTGATTGTGTCCTACAGTTTATTTGTTCTCTTGAGGTTCCTATTTGCAAACCAACACACTTTCTGATCCTGAAGCCCACTTACATTGTTGCAAAAAATCTCCTGCAAACCTACAGCATTTGATGGTCAACCCAGAAATTCTCTTTCTAAGGAGCTAAGGAATACAACTCCAGGGATTAATTCCCTAAAATCTGGGATGATTTAAAGATTCCTGAGTTCTCTTGTGGACTGTTTCCTCCTATAGGTCTTATTCAAATATCTCTGAAATCTGGTTGGATTTTGGTAGCTCTTGAGTCAATACTTACTGTTGTTTGGAGCACATTGTAAAGTACAGTTTTTCTCTGTGAGGTGCTTTTCCAGAAGAAGGAACCTGTGATCTTTTTTACCCTTTGAGGTTTTCAAAGATAGCTGACTTCTCAAAATCTGCAACAGTGGTCTTTAATCTGCCTTAATTTATTCTAATTATCTTTGCATGGCATAACAAGTGCTATGCTAGGACATTAAATCTCAGGAATTAATGACCTTTTTTCACACACACACAAAAATATAATTTGGTCCATGTCCTTGGAGGTAAATAATTGTTATTAATGTTCTGAGGTTACTATTCTTGCGGATCTGTCTTAGTTCTCCCTTCTCAGAAACTTGAGGAGTCTTCTCCAGCTGAACAAATTGGAATGTGATCTGCTTTTTTCTTTGGCTTCTCTTCCCGTTTTCCTAGATGCACATGGTCTGGTCAGGCTGCAGACAGACCCGGAGTTATTTTCTATGGCATCCTGATAGTCACTGTCACAAACTCCTTCTTGGGGCTTCTCCAGTGAAGATGGTTCACCTCCTGAATACCTGACAAGTGCATTAAATTGTTTAGCCTGACTTCATTTTATATCCCCCTAATTACAGAAAGGTACATGGGATTTCTGCCCTGGTCAAGAAGTTGGACTGGCTTTGCACCTAGAAGGATGTTGGTCACTCTGCAACATATATTTGGGAAGGGTCAGAACATGGGGCTGTCACCAGTTAGTGTGAGAGCCCCAGATGCTGGACAAACTTAACCACAGTTGAGGTGGTTTGTTGCTGCAGGTTGTATGCCTTTTAAAAATTACTTATTTATATCCTCCTGTCCTTCAGTGTCATAAAATATACTGGCATTTTCATGCCCTGTTCAATCAAATATGAGAAGAAAATTCTGAGTGCTCATAGAACACCATCCCGTACTTGTTTTCAAGAACTGGGAATGAGTGTTGGATTGAACAGGCTCCTGTGCTGTATAGCAGATCACTTGGATTAGCTCCTTTCAGAATGTAAATATTTATGGAAACTTCAATAAACTTAACAGAATGAGTGAATATGTGCTGGTTACATCCTTTGTGTAACATTGCTTGTAATGCAGCTTGTGCAGAGTCACCTAAATATGGAGAACTTTCTGTTATCTTTAAAAGTGGTTTTCTAACACATAAATGCTTTCTGGTTATAGGAAATACAACATACTTATGGGAGTTCCTTTTGGACCTTCTTCAGGACAAAAATACATGTCCTCGATATATTAAATGGACTCAGAGAGAGAAGGGAATCTTTAAACTTGTGGATTCAAAAGCTGTCTCCAAACTCTGGGGAAAACACAAAAACAAACCTGACATGAACTATGAGACTATGGGAAGAGCTCTGAGGTAAAAATTCTTAAATCCTGAAGTTACCTACTACAATTTAAAATCTGATTCTTAATTTTGCCCGTAGAAATATAACCATTCTGAAATTTTAAAAACTTTACCCTCTTGCAGATTTAGCCGTCAGTCTTGAAGTCCCTATAACTTTTTATGTTACCAGTAAATTTGCAATTTTAATTCCTAAAGTATGTATTTGAAAGCTCAGATTTTTTTTCAGGTAGATCCTTCAGATCCTTTGCCAGTGTGTTCTCACAGCTTCTTTCCATACCTCCTTACATCGTAGATTTTACTGTGATTACTTCAGGTTTTCTTGTAAGCACAGATGGAGATTTTCTTTAAAATCTGTCACTATGTTGCTTACTAATTAATTGTAATTTCCTTGCAGATACTACTATCAAAGAGGAATCCTGGCAAAAGTTGAGGGACAGAGGCTTGTATATCAGTTTAAGGAGATGCCAAAAAATATAGTTGTCATAGATGATGACAAAAGTGAGTCCTGCAATGAAGATTTGTCAATGCCTACAGATGAAAAGTCCCTGGAAAGAGTGTCTTTATCTGCAGAAAACCTTTTAAAAGCAGCAACCTCTGCACGTGGAGGAAAAAATTCCTCTCAGTTAAGCTGTACCAGAACAGAAAAAGCAGTCACCAGAGTTGTGAATATTGCCTCACCAGCTCATGACACATCCTCATCTCGTCCTTCTACTACCACTGCTACTGTCCCAGCAACAACGGCTCCCAGGTTTGTGTTAATGGGGCTGTTAAATTTCTAAAGTCCTATTGCTAGATGTACAAAAGGTTTGGGGTTGGGTTCTTTGCTTGCTGGTTTGGCTTTTTCATTTTGTTGTTATGGTTTGGTTTGGTTTAGTTTTTTTTAAGAACCAGCTAAAAATCTGTCTCTTAGAATTGTCTGTCCTTGTCATCTGTAAGGGTGCCCTATGTTTTGGCCTAAACACACACATTTATTTTGTAGGACTGTTCGTGTGGCAATGCAGGTGCCTGTTGTCATGACCTCTCTGGGACAGAAAATCTCAACTGTGGCAGTGCAGTCAGTAAATGCAGCGTCACCGTTAATAACCAACTCAAGTCCAACCACAGCAACAACTCCAAAGGTAGTAATCCAGACAATCCCTACTGTGATGCCAACCTCTGCTGAAAATGGAGACAAAATCACAATGCAGCCCACCAAAATCATCACGATTCCTGCCACACAACTCACGCAGTGTCAGTTGCAAACAAAAGCGGGCCTGTCTGGGTCAGGAAGTATCAACATTGTGGGAGCCCCATTGGCTGTTAGAGCACTAACCCCAGTGTCCATAGCTCATGGGACACCAGTAATGAGACTATCAGTGCCTGCTCAGCAGGCCTCTGGCCAGACTCCTCCCAGGGTGATTAGTGCAGTTCTCAAAAGTCCAGAAGTTAAATCGGACACAGCAGCTTTGAAACGGGAATGTGAAGTGAAAACACTGCAGCTGGTAAAAGAAGAGAAGCCGGCAGATGGAAGCAAGACTGTGACCCACGTAGTAGTAGTTAGCACACCCTCAGCTATTGCCCTTCCTGTAACAGTGAAAACAGAAGGAATCATCACATGCGAAAAATGAAGAATAGGTTTCTTCCAGCATGGACTTTTTAACTGTTACGGTTTTGAATATACTGACATAATTGGGGGAGGGATGTAGACGCCATCACCAAGTCGTAAAGGAGAGTTTTTGGAATGTTAATAAACATGCATATGTTGAAGACTTACTGGAAAAAAAAATTACTTTCCTGTGTTTCAGTGGGAATTAAACCACACTGATATGCTGTTAAAAACTGCCTCTTCCAGTTGGGAAACAGCTGAACCTATGGAGAAGGAAAGAGAGAGGGACTGAAAAGGGACCAAACAATTTCACTACGCTACTGGTTACCAAGTTACACTAAGACCTGAAACACTAAGAGAGAGCTGTGTGAGAGGTTTGCCTTGGTTTTTAGTTTTCAGGGGGAGAGGAAAGTCTCATTGTTACACAAATGGCAAATTTGATGTATTTTACGTGCATACCAGCGATTAATACTGTGTGTCCACAGTACTCAACTGGTGCTATGTGAAAAACTATGCTACTAGGTATTGTAGGAAGTGAAATAAAGGAGATTTAAGAGCTTCTAAAAGAAGAAAGAGGCCTAGAGGGATTTTTGTATCATACAGCTTAAGCAGATTCAAATTGAAAGCCTTAGACTGATTTTCAGTTATCTTTCTTGAAATAAGCTAATGGCTTGTTTGTGTAAAGCTTTTTTATTAAAACAAATTTTTTAAAAACCTTGTACCTAGCACAGTATTGTTATAGAATGACATGTAACATATTTTGTATGGTAGTTAAAAGTCTGTCTAAATTTCTTAATCGTGGACAAAGTAGCAGAAGGTTTTCTGCCTTCTGCTGTACCATGCCTGTGTCTCTCACTTAGCCTTGACATCTGTGCATACATTTCAGTTTCAGCTCTACTCCCACTTCAAAGGTCACGCCCAGCATGAGCTTTTGTCAGGTAGTTCTAAACCTGTACATTTTTTTTTAGTTGAAGTTAAGAGGGAAGTACCAGTGTTCAGAACGAACTATAATAGTTTGTATATTCAACATTTGAAGTATATTCTATTTTGTTGTACTCTTGTTTCAAAGTGTATTCAAGTAGGTTTTACTGAAATACAGAAAGAAAATTTAATAGTGTTTGGTCTGCTTTTTATTTTTTCCTTCTTCCTTTCTGCTAACCTGTTAACCTTCTTTTTTGATTTGAAATCTTCCAGGCATTCATCCTAATATAGATGATACAGTGTGAAATTTTGGGACTCCTCACTGCTTCAAAGGGCTGACCAGCTCTCTCACTCAGTTTAAATACCTGTGAAGCTTGCTGTAGCTGGCGAGGTAACTTCTGACAGGGGTCTAGTTCTTAAACTTTTTCAGCATGGTGAGCATACATATGAGCTCTGTTGTTGGGGTTTTAGGAATTCTTTTGTTTTTCTCTTTAAGAATTTTCCCCCATACATGTTGCTGGGAGGTTGCTGGTGATTGTTGAGTACTTATGAGAGACAAAAAGAGCTGGCCACAGCGGGAGGAGTCCAGCCGGCTACCCCCTTTTACCTGGGATTTTCTCGTGTAGGGCATGGATGCCGCAGGATCTGGACTGGGAAAAGGGGGTTGGGCGGGGCCCCTAGCTCTTGTTCTCTCGGCGTCCGGAGGAGAAGGAGGCTGCAATCGCTGTGGGGAGAATTCGCCATCACTGCAGGCTTCTGACTTCTGCTGCCTTCCTTCAACCGTGAGTGGGGCTTGCTCACTGGAGCGGCTGTTGCATCGGGACTCTATTTAACACCCTACCTCACTAAAAGAGGGACCTTTTCATCATATGCTCCAGTGCCTCAGGGGACACCGGGATCCCGAGCCCGCCTTTCCCTGCCCCCGCCGTTCCTTTGCTGCAGCTCCGAACCTTTCGCTGCTCTGTAGCTGCACACGCCTGCCTGCCTGCCGGGATGTCCCGGGGTTCCCTCTGCAGCTCCGGAGTTTGATACATCTCGTCTGC
>VWZT01000738.1:43878-57147 GCA_013397055.1 Pachycephala philippinensis
GCACCTGCCCTGCTCACCGGGAGCCACCAGCGCCCCGTGACCAGAACTGCACCAAAGGGAAAGTGCCTGACAGCCAAGAAGGCTGTCACTGGGTTTGTGGTTCTTGTTACTGCCATAGTTACTGTTGTTTTGCTTGCCTTGTTTTATATATAAAAAAGTAAAGAACTGTTATTCCTATTCATCACATCTTTGCCTGAAAGCCCCTTAATTTCAAAATTATAATAATTCAGAGGGAAGGGGGTTGCATTTTCCATTCCAAGAGAGGCTCCTGCCTTGTTTAGCAGCCACCTGTCTTTCAGACCAAGACATCTGTGAACTACCTAACTTCTCCTCCAGCTACACCAGATATTAGCTCAGCATTTCCAATCCATTTGCATGGCTTGAAATGTAGCTTACCCTGTTTTCACAGGGACCGCATTGGCACATCAGGCTGTGGGTAATCAGGTGCCCAGTGGACCCCCAGTTCCTAGTGATATGCCTTGGAAAGTCTTCAGGGCAGGAACTTGGGTAATCTTGAAATTATTGAAGTCTAAATGATCATCTAAGTACTTCATGCCTGGAGGAGCAATTTTAACAGATGTCTGGAACTGAGGTCTTCTGTAATGCTAAAAGACACCAGAATTAAATACTTACATGCTGAGAACCAAGTTACTTGTAGAGTCCTAGCAGCAAGGTCAATTCTTCCCTTCAACTGGTAAGAAATGTGGAAATAGCTCCATACAGCCAGGCCAGCATGTGGGGAACCATGAAAGGCTTCTGGAAAAAGTATTCTTTTTCACTCTTAAGCAGGGAAGTGAAGTTTAAGAACAAAATAAAGCTGAAGCAGATAAAAAATTGTTTATAAGGCAACGATCCCTTCGACTTCCAGCAGCCCAAAGACTGAAAGGTTCCTACACATGAACTGTGTTTCCGGCATGGGGTAGAGGACAAAGGCCCCTTCACATGAGGAAATGGAGTAAGAAGAGGACTTTTTTTCCTAAGAAAGAGGTAGGAAAGGGAAGTAGGGGAAGCTGGGCAGTCACTCGATTAATTTCCCAGTCTGGGAGGCACTAATGTTCTGGGTAAAGGGAAATGGAGCAGTGTAAAGAGAGGTAGGTGAAACAAATCTGAGCCAAAAGACAAGAAGAGAGAAACAAGTGTTTTTAAACCTACATCTGTAAGTCCAGTCTGTAAGAAATCCTTTTCTAAATGGCTGTTACTTGATTATATCTGAAAGAGATGCTATACCTCAGCGCGTGAAATATCTATGTTGAATATTTGTAATTGAGACCTTTCCAACACCTAATTTAGATACACTGGAAGTCAAATGGGGATAAACTATCTTCCTAGAATTAGATACGGATCTCCACCTGATGACCTTCTTCTCTTAATGCCAAGACTTCATTATGTAATGGCAAAAACTAGAGGAATGAAGGCACACACATCTCCAACTACACGTGGGGTAGTCACCTTGTAGCCAGCTCTGAGACACTGCCAGTGCTGCATCTTGCCACGGAACTGGAGATGGTCCTTTGGCTCTCTCCCCTGGCCGCCAGTGGGTGGCACATGATACTGGCTGCCAGAGGATATTTACCAGGAGTTCATGAAGTGCTGTGAGAATCTCAATGTGTGTGTGAGGATGTGCTGTAACTGATATGGGCTTGGGACTTAACCCAATTCTGTATATTAGTATGTTTCTACTGGTGGTATTGGAGAATGTGACCTCAGGGTGAGGGAGCTTTGGTCAGGTTTGTAACATCTGAAACAGATGAAAGGAACACTGGAATATTTAAATAGTTAGTATCTAGCTATACTCCCAGGCTTTTGCAATCCCATTGAAAAACCTGTTTTGTACATGTGTGAAAGTGGGACTCCCTTTTACATCTGGAGCTGGTGGCTCATGTAGAAGAGTCCAGGCTTAACTCATCCTTGGCAAGCAGTAACTCTTAGATGTGTGGGTGGAATGAAACTTGCGTGAAGTGAGCATGCTTTATACAGAAGGCATTGAGACATACACAGTCATGGTATCACTAATTTTGCAGATAAATACAAATATTTTCATTTTTCAAATCTACTGTTTTAAGTTATAGAATGAAAAGGGTGATGCTGTGTAATCCACAGGTGAAAAAAATCTTTACTGTGAGTTGCAACTCAGAGTAAATATCCGAGTACCAAAAATAAGAAAAGTTGAAAGGGGAATCCTATTCCAGAGACCACTATTTTTAACTCTCTCTTGCACATCTTTCCTAGTGAAGGGTTCTGGGCCTTGACACAACTCAAGTTGTCTGGGTAAAGCGGGCTGAAAGGAAGGCTGAGCTCCTGGGATCCTCTGCTAATTGATTTCATCAACTTTTGGGCTTTGGAGAATTACACCTGAGGTGATCACAGATGAGTGAGCCAGGGGCAGTCAGGAGTTGAGGAGAAAATGGAGAGGTGCCTGAAGCCTCAGTTCCTAGTCAGCACGACATGTGCAGCAGGGATCTCAGCTGCATGTGAAGATTGTTACTGCCAGAACAATCTAAGTGCAATTCTGCCTTGTAGAGGCAGTTCAAATAGCAGGTGTTAAGCTTATTAAGAAGATCCAAGTGACACTATGTACTTGGAATCTAATTGTTCTCCAGAAGAGATAGTGTTTTAATAAGCTTGCAACAGCTTCTGCCTTTCAGCAAATTAAACAAGTGGGTCAGTTCTTCCTGCAGCTTGCTTGAGAATGAGGGAAAAGTGTCATTGCTAAAGCTAAGGCAGCCTGTGTATGTATTTAAGATGAAAGCAACGGATCTGTGGAGACTTTTTTTAGCCTTGATGTGCTTATAAGGCATACAGCCATAAGAAGAGCTTGGAAGATATTTTTACTGTAAGAGTCACACTGCTACATAGGAAAAAAACATCCTTTCTGCTTCTCCTGAAAAATATTTAATGTACTGATATTTATAGCTGGCAAAAGTATTTCAGTGCTGCAGGCTTGCCTCTTGCTGCATAAAACAAAGCAAGAGCAATAATCCATTTAAGTTTTCCAAAAGAGTTTGTCTGCAAAATAAATTATGGCATGTACTGGAATAAAAGGGTGAAGCTGCCTGGGAACTTACCAGTTGATTTCTGCAGGCTTTCTGCCTTTTATTAAAATACAGCAGAAAGGGTTCACCATTGGGCTGTAGCAGGGTTTTTCTGAGTACGACAGTATTAAGAATTGCCTTGAGATGGGAAGAGTCCCCAGCCTTTTCAGTTATTCCAGCCCCCCCTTGCCTTCAAAATTACCCTTTAAGGAGATGAAGCAGTGAACATCTACTGTAACACGTCCAGGATGAAAGAAGAATCCCAGCCCTTTCCACTGCAGAGGAGATTCTGGAGTGATGGCAGTATCATGCTTTTTCTCAACAGTTTGGTTTCTTTTGTAGGAGAGTTAGTGTTGCAAGCAAGGGTATTAATTAAAATGTGTTAAGAATCATACAGATACCAAATACTCCACTGTGAGAGTGACACTGGGAATTCTGCAGCTGTGATAGTTTAGTTCCTGCTGGTAAAGAGCCTTCCATAATCATGCCTGTGGCTCGATGCTCTGGCAGTGGGAAAGGTGCCACACCGATGGACACCTTGACTGGCCTGAGGAAAATGGAGCTGCTTATACAAAAGTGAAATGGAATCATGGGCTTTTTGGTGGAAGTGGTGGGGTTTTTGGTTATGGTTTAGTTTGTTTTTAAATACGGACCTGATCTTTGCTCTCAATTTAGGGCTTTCTACTACAAGTGTAGTTTCTTCCAGAAACTGCCAAAAGGAGTCTGGATGGAAACTCCAGCTTCTGGTGTGACTTTTTGTGGTAGATGAACAAGGATTTGACTTATTAAAGGTACCATCTTGTAGGTCTACATTGTGGTGTTGATTTTAGAAGTGTTTAGCTGCAGATGACTACAGACGTCAATTAATGGGCACTTGTATTATTTCTCCTCCTTGCAAGACCCCTTGAGGGGAGGTCCTAAGAGAAGATAATCCTAGAGGAGAAGCACAGCATTTCACCTGTTCTGCGCAACTGGGGGCAGCCAGCACCACGAAAAGGAAGCTGTCAGTGTCTAGTTGGTATGAAACATGGCAGCAATGCTCAGAGGTCTCTTTTTGTGGGGCATTGGGAGTGTTGCATCTCTGGCCCAAAATCTCCCCCAAAAGTGCCACCCTTCTGGCTTCCAGGGACACAATTTGCTCTTTCTGAAATTCCAGCCAAAGGAGGTGCTGGCAATTTGCATGTGCCTGGTAGGAGTATTCACCAAGGCCATTGTCTCCTTGGTTGTAAAATCCTTTCTGTCTGGGGAAAGTCAAATCCACATAAATCCCAGGCTGGTTAAAGGGGCCTCTGCTTGGAAGCAGACCACTGCCCTCATCCTGCAAGGGTCAGGAACATGTGCCAAGCGTGTTACAGCTGTGCAACAGCACTTCATTTGTTTGCCTGATGAGGAGTGTTTTTGTGTAGGAATTTGGGACTTCCAGTCACCAGACTCCGTATTTCCCTTCTCAGCAATGCAAGTACAGTAATTTATGGGCTGTGTAAAGCTCGTTCCTGTGGCATTTCTTCTCTTCAAATGAGGTTTTAAAAGAAAGTGGCAGATACAGCTGCATCTTGTGAGGGGCCAACCTTCCCAGGCACACTTAGCAGCCCTCAGGGACGAATTCTTGCACTTTGCTTTGCAGGACTAGCTAGGTTTGTAGCTCCACACAACTGCCGGAAAGGGGAATATTTACAGTAATACAGTGTAGGTTTCCTCTCTAACTAGGAGAGTGAGCAGCTTAACAGCTAAGGGTAACTAATGCCCTTCCCTACAGACTTGTGAAATTTGGACATTCCAAGGTGGAGAAAGAGTGTGTGCTGTGAAGGCAAAGCAGCCATGGCACCCTGAGATTAGGGTTAGGGGTGGGGAAAAAGAGGTCTGGAAGGGGAAGCATCAGCACCAACTTGAAGCTCAAACTAATTGAGACAGGTCACCTCCTTGGCAACAGGAACTTGGAACAGGGAAGTGAGAAAGACAGCAGCAGAGATATTACTTTTTTCCGAAGAGTTTTATTAATAAACACCTGGAACATTTAAGAGTTACTATGCACCCTACTTCACATGGAAATACTGCTTTATTTGCCCTGCCATATCTTCCTCAACTATCTAAATGTCAGCCCGACTCCAACTGTTGTCTCTCTTCCCTCCTCTCTTCCCACGTCATTTTCTGGCATAATGGCATGTTTACAATCCATATATGCAATTCCTATGTCACCAGTGAGCATCACAGGAATTACTACACTAACACACCTCTGTTGTAACCCACATGCTTGGCCAGAGTTTCCCTGGGTCACAGGAAGAGGCACCTGAACACTGTCACTGTACGATTTCCAATCAGATGCAGGATCACCAACTTCTCTCAATAAATAAATTTTATCTTACAACAGGTTCCAGTGTAGCTTTAGATTCTGAAGATAAATAAAAGAAAATCTTTCAACATTAAGATTGGCCCTTTACTGAAACAGCAAGATTGACAAGACTACAAATTTGAATCATTTAGAAAAGTAATACTCAAAGCAGAGGAAGTAGTCCCTGGGTTAGCTGCGTCATCCAGAGCAAAGCACGTAAGAGACAAAGGTACAGTCACTGTGTACATACCTACAGGCTGTATGTGTGTGACAGACACATGCACATTGTTCTGGAAAAGTGACAGTATTACTCTAGGTCATAGTCAGCCTGTTTTCTCACCTGCTCTTACTGGAGGGGGCCTTCCTCACACGTCTAATGAATTTGTCAGCTCGGGTCATGGAAAAATGACAAGACCACACTACTATGAGCTTAGCTTTTTGTCTAAACCACATTAAACTTCCTTCATATTGCAACAGAAAAAGATTTAAGAGAATCTCACTGGGTAGTTGAACCTCACTCCCTTTGGTACTTGCAGAAGCTTAACATGAAATAAATAAAATTAGCATGCTGTCAGGGCAAGTTGTTTTACAAACACAAGTATTTTTATTTAAATACTAAGGCCTCCACATTCATTTGAGGATTAAATCCTTAAACAGGGGGCTTAGTGAAAGGATAGAGCTCATTTGCCTTCTAGTTTTCAAACCCTGACATGGCAAGAAGACCATGACGAGAACACTAGCTTCTTTCTTCCTCCCTCGAAGGCTGCACATTAATGAGGGCTGAACAGCAAGTGTAACTCCAAACAAGTGCCTGAAATAATGGTTAGTCAACAGTATTTCCTCATCTTTCAACAGCATCCAGATTAAAAGGTTTTCTCTAAAATAAAAGACTGGTGAGTTCAGACACTGCAATACCAGGTGGCATTCCAAGACATTACAGCAGTCTGTCAGGGTCTTGATTAAAACTAAAGTCACACACGAGGGACAGGTGATCAGAAGGGTAATTGAATGAGGGCAGCCTGTTGGGCCCAATTTGCTCTTCAGTCAGCAAGCCCAGGGCTGAGTTCACATTCAAGGCATGCTGGGAATACCAGATATAATCCAGTGTGTGCCGGCACTCTCCAGAGGGCCGGATCTTCCAGGTGGTGTAGGGGGGCTCTGACTGTCCATCGGGGCTCAGCAGCTTGTATGCACTATTTAAATTGAGGCTGGAGTTGGAAAACTCCCTGTAGACCTCCTCGGTTGGCTCTGCATTGAAGTCTCCGCAGACAATCAGGGGGATCTTCGCTCCTTGGGTGATGTTCTTCAGGTTCTGGAGGAGGTCGCAGCCCTGAGCGGAGCGGAACCTCTCCCAGCCCGTGCGGGCTTTCAGGTGGGTGACGGCGATGCAGAAGAGTCTCCCCGTTTCGTGGCACTTCAGCGTCTGAGCGATGGCCACCTGGTTGGTCTTCAGCTTCATGGCCGTCAGCCGGATGTTGGCACTGTTGATGAGCTCAAAGCGCTCCTTCAGGAAGAACATGGCGCAGCCGTCTGGCCCATTGTTACGCTCCACATCCAGGCACGGTGACCACGGCTTTGGGAAGAAAGTGCACTGGTAGCCCAGGCGGCTGAGGAGCGGCTCAAAGGTGTCGAAGTAGTGGTCAACTTCCTGAAGGCACAAGATATCGGGCTTGTACGCAAGGATTTCCTCCAGGATGAGGCACTTCCTCTCCTCCCATTTCAGAGCTTCCATGGGGCACTGAACAAAGTTGTCTTTGCCTTCTCCAAGAGCTGGAATTAGCAGGGAGGGGGGACAAAAAAAACCCAAAAGTTACTGATAGCAGAAATAGCCTGTCATCCTCCAGGTTTTATCAGTTTACATGCAGGTCATGGGTTTTTCAGGAGTAGCTGGTGACTTTAAGGATACCAGATTTGCCAATGGGTGTGAGAACCCCTTCTCAAGTCACTGGAGTCACTCCAAAAAAAATAAGTTCCTTTTACAGATACAAGTAAAAGTTTTCTCCCCCTCTGCCCACTATACAAGGGCAAGTACTTCCACGTGTGGCTGCTGCAGCTTAAGCCAAAATAAAATGAAGTGGGTTAAAAGTAACTTAACTGCAAAAGGTTACGGCAGTCCCAATGAGGGGAATTTCCCACCCCAAAAGATTTTAAGATGAGGCTGTTGCACAAGTCAATTTACAGCCTTGATTCAAAACTACCAGTTAAAATTATTTTTAAGCATTAAGAATTCCCATAGCAGATGTGAATTTCTGGATAGTTCACCAATAAGGTAATCAGAAACTGAAGAGAAACTTTACAAATAAAACTTAGGAAAAGGATGAGTCTTCTCTTAGGTTAACAACCATCTAAAACTGATGGGTCACAGCTTTTAGAATACACTGTGTTCAGTTAGGACAGGAATTCAGGGCTACCTTTGGCATCACAGTTGCAAGGAGAGACCTTTTTGCCTTTCCTATGGGACAGAAGGAAAGCCACTATTTCAAGTGCTCAAAATATTCCCCCTGGCCCTCAGTAAGTTGTATCTCGTAGTTCACTACTCTCCCTTTGCTCTGCCAGGGTTTTCATTGCTGCATTTGGTCTCAAGGTCATTCCTTGAGCTCACAAGCATCTCCTACCTTGAGCAAGAATGTTCCACTGCATGACGCGGATGGGGCGGTGGTTACTGGCAGTATTTTTCTTCAGGTTCACGAAGTTCCTCTGAAACCGGGGTGGCCGCTTCTGCAGAACAATCTGACATTCCTCCAGCAAATCCTTGGGGTCTAGAGGATCCAGCCGTGCTGAGTCCAGCTGCTCCAAGCAGTCCTGGTGCTGGGACACAGCACCACTGCTCAGCGTCTTGGCAAGCACACTGTAGAGCCGGCTGGTGCTGTTTCCCATGGAACACACTGCAAGGAAAAAATTGGTGTTAGAGCTGGTCCATCACAACTCTTCTCATCACCTGGGTGCCTTGTTGCAGTGCCAGCCGTTGGTGGTTTGTACAGGAGCCTGTTCTTGAGTCTGAGACAAAATAAGAAGGATGCAGAGATAGGGTTAGTCCTGTTCAGTCTCATGTTCTGCCTGTCATCAGGGGCTGCAGCCTGCAAACAGCCTGGTTTAAGACATCATGCTGCTGTCTTCTAAGGCAATAAAGAAATCTTTCGACCAGAATAGCAGGGCTAAGATTAACTCTGCACATGTTGTAGAAAACACAATAGAGCATACGTTTTCCTTGTTCACAGAGGAGAGTGCCCAGCAGGTGGACAAATGCTGCCTGCTCCTTATTTCATGTGCAGCATTTGCTTCTGATGGAGATGGCACTCTGTATGGCCTGGTACCCTGTGCCTACCTACGATGCCTCCAGGCTGCAGACTACGGCCTGCAGGACAACCAGCAGGGTGACTCATTCCCTCAGGTTAATATTTAACAGGAATCTCTGATCACAGTTTCATTTATCCCCAAAGCAGTAACACTGTCATGAGCATGAAGCAGCCAGATGCTTCTGCTGGCTTAGACCTCAGGATATGGAGTGGAGAAGGCAGTGTCTCCAGCTCCCCTTCCCATCCCTATATTCATTCCCCTCACCCTCCATTCTCCCTTTATCTCCTTGCTCCTTTGTGCTGTGCCCCAGCTCAGCAGTTTCCAGCACTCCCTGCAGTCGTCCCTGGGTCCCAGCCACCTCCTGTTCCTTTGGCCTTCTTACCCACATGACCTGCAGACAAGCTGCTGTCCCCAGCTCTCCCTGCTAATGCAGCTGGCCCTCACACAGCCCTGTGTCTCCTGCAGGGAGGTCCCCCCATCCCACACAGGGTCACAGCTGCCATGGGACGGGGGTGCATGTGTGTCCCTGCTCTGTTTTGCCCTTTGGCTTATGCACACTTTGTGGTATTTCTACACTGTGTGTGCCCCAAGAGCTCTCCAACCCTTTCTCAGGAAGAGGGCTTTGCTCCTTCAAACACAGGCAGGAAGGGCAGTGCTTGCACCACAGCAACTTGCATAAGAGGCAACGCTGACTGAGTTTTGTTGCTGTCTCAACTTACTTATTTACTCTGAATGCCTTTTGCAAAGGGAATCTTAAGCAAAAGAACTTCAGTGTTGCACTGCTGTTGGCCCACACTGGTTTTTAAGTAAGTTTATTTGTACATTTGAGTTACTTAAAAAAGGAAGAGGATGCAATTCTCATCTTGTGCTCACATCTTGCAGCAGATTTGGGGTGCTACCCAACATGCCTGCATGTTCAGATTGAATTACAGCACTACCAATTGTAAGAGCTGGTGACAGATGTACAATAATGACAGGCTAGAGGGGCAGGCAGGAGGATGAATACCCTAACACTTCAATAAACATACTCCGGAGGAAAATACAGACTCTGCAGTATAAGCCTCATATCCTTGTATTTAAGAAAATAGATACTTTTAAAAGACACTAACAACTACTTGCTTTAATGTGTGTTTTGTATGTGTAAGCCCATGGAACAGTTCTAAGAAATCTGTGAAGTGGGAATTTAGATTAGATATAGGATGTTTCTCCTCATCTCCATCCTTTTTGTTAAAATTTAAAGTACTAGGAGTTCCTCAAACTGAGATGTGGTCTTGAGTTCACACACACGAGTGTCTTTCTAAGGAAGCTATGTGCAGCGTTTCAGTTTCTGCAGTCTTTCTCAGTTTACAATTCTTCTCAAGAAGCCAAGTACTGCTGAAGTAGAAGAAATGGCATTTAATAGTGAGGGAAAACACAAAATCCCTAAGCCGGACCGCGACACAGCTGTGAGGGGATAGGGAGCAGGAATGAAAGCACGCTCTGTGCTGGATACAGAAGGGTGTAGTTTACACACAACCAGGGCTGCCAGGCAGCCATGCAGAAACCCAAAGAAATCAATAGAGCTTTTAATAGAAGCTCCACAGGGAGCCACTCACCTATTTTTAGGGTAGGTACAACCCATAGCTAAGTGCTGCAACTGGAGATAAGCACACAGTGTTTTCTGCTGCACAGGGGTGCTGTCAGCAGCTGAGTACCGCCCCTGCCGTGCCATGGATGAACGTGGCTCATGTGGGGCTCTCCAAAGGAATACTGGGAAATAATTACCCTCCAAGAAGCCATCAGCAAGATCCTAGGCTGCTTTGTGGCTTGACATGAGTCATAGGGATAATGTTGAAAGGGACAAGGTAGGTGTAACACAGCTGGAGTCAAAGGTCTGTTGGCAAAGCTCTGAGCACCTTACAGCTGTTACAGCAGGATCAAGGCTAAGTTCATCCTCCACCTGCTAAGCTGCAAACAAAGCCAGAGTATTGTCTAAATCTCATCATCCCTGGGGTATCCAGCTCTTTATAGGGCATAAAGCACAGCCTAACCTGTGCTATGGCCCAGAACTGATGTGACAGCTTTTAAAGTCAGTCATGTCTCAGAAAGGAAAAAGAGCTTCAGTCTTCTTTTGAGGACCCAGAGAAGATTGTGTGAAAGAGGGTCTGGACTGTAAATTAAGCACTTTCAGTCCTCGTATAGGTGGCTTGAAAGCTCTTGGCTGAAGGAGGGGGCTCCTTGAGAAGATTCCAGCTTAAGATGACTGCTGATCTGCAGAGGTTCTTTGTCCCCAAAGTGCTGAAATCACGACAGCACAGACTGAGGTGTTCTGCAGAAGAGGGGTCAGACCAACAATGTGAACATGAAAACTCCAAACACAAAATCCATTTTGCTGAACCACGTCCACAGCACTCCAGCTGCACAAAACAAGGTCACCACTTCAAAATCGTACAGTGCAAGTTAAGTGACCTGTAACTTGCTGGGATAATGTGTGCTGCCAGTGCTGTGACACTGTGGTGCTGGTGCAGGCAGAGGAACAAGCAGACCCCTGAGCTTGCACTGTAGCAGTGGGTAGTGAACATGAAAGTGATTCTCTTGGTGTGATGTAACAGGGAACAATCAACTCAGCAATTACTCTTCAAGGTGCTTAAAATCAAAAAGTTCCTTCCTCTCAGCAAAGGTGGTACCTCAGCATAGTAAGGGCAAGGGAAGAAATCAAACTGTGAATTAAATGTAAGAACAGGGTGTAAAGTTGGAAGGTTTCTTGCACCATCCAGCACAGAAGAGATGAATGTCTAGGATCTCAGGCAACAAGCCATCAGAGACTTTATTTTAAGGACTTTGCTTCAGAGATGAGGCCTGCAGAAGGGTATTGGGCCCTGACCTTTTGGGTAAGGTGAACAACACTCTAATTTCCCTTCCTTTCAGGTCATACCTCCCAGCACCACTTTCAGCCAGAAGCCCTACCTTGTTTACCACAGGGCTTTCCCGGCCGGTGAATGGCTCCACCTCCACGGCCCCAGGGGCTAGCAGCAGCTGGAGATGCCCTCCCTGGAACTTCTAGGAACAACTTGACAGGCGCCATCCCCATGTGACAAATTCTATGCTACGAGGTATCATACTACAGTACAACCTTGTTTGGGACAGCAATGAGAGTTCCTCAGAGCAAGGCAGAAGCTGCCTGTTCTCAACAGGGAACACCAGAAAGAAGAGGGAACCTCAACTCCTGCCTCCAGTAATACAGAGAATCAGTACTTGGCACAAGCTCTGGAAACCTTTATCCTCATGAGTGCTTTATTAATCATGAACTCGATTCTGCCAGCTCTCTGATGCATATGCTCTTCCCTGTAGTGCCATGAAGCTTCAATCCTGCCATACGGCATCCTGGCCTGGCTTCAACAGGAGGAATGGAAGCACCCTGCCCCACCCTAGCTTTTACACCCCTCCTGTAACAGCAACAACAGGGAATGAACTCACTTCACCCCAACCCCAGCTGAGGGCAGTAGGGGAAAGTGGATCTCCTGAATGCCAGGTATGTAATACAGCCTCAAACGTATCGCCCAGAAAAGCTGTGGCTGCTCTGTAGCTGGAAGTGCCCAAGCCCAGCTTGGATAGCGCTTTAAGCAACCTGGTCTAGTGAGAGGTGTCCCTGCCCATTGAGGGAGGGCTGGAACCAGATGACCTTTAAGGTCTCATCCAACCCAAACCATTCAATGATAAAGAGTTGGGCTTATTACCTCTCCCACCAGCAACAGTCTGGAGCAATGGTGGCTGCTGCCCTAGCTTTCAGCAGGAATGGCTCCGGGTGAGCATTTTGAGCCATGGCTAGAGTCAACAGAGGTGGCTTAAGGCTGGATCCGACCGCAGGGGTCCAGTGGGTGCATCGTTGCCCTGATCCGGGTCTGGCCACAGTTAAGAGGGCAGAGGTGGTGTCTGCACAGACACACAAGGGCATCTGGGCACTTTCCAAGTCTCGTGTGGGGAATGAAGAACGGGGAGTAATTATTTAACAGTGCGGGCAAGTAGGGACCTGATGGCTGCTGCTGCCTGCCGGAGGCTAACCTGGGCTGTTCCCACACACTGCCTTGAGTGAAAAGACCCCTCTGTAAGTCAAGCTAATCCTACACAAAGTGCAACGCTAAAGAGGACAGCTCAGCTATCCGAGAGCATGCTCCTGACAGCGGCATGTGGACACTGACCTTCTGGCTCACCAGACAGGTCACCCCACCAATTCCTGGGTTTGCTCCAAGCACCCAGCCTACTTGTGGGCCCAGAGGGTGCCCCATCCGTCAGATGGAGGACACCGAGCCAGAAACCCCTGAAGTTCCGGAGGGCTGTCCGACAGCGCCTGTGGCGATGCTGCGGGATGTTGCCCGCTCACACCGGGTGGGCGAACGCCACGGCCGCTGCCTTAAAGCCCAAGCGCCGGTCCAGTCCCGAACAGGTAGCTGGCGAAGGGACAAGGGACACGCTGATGTGGGCAGGACAGTCCAGATCCTGCTCCGACAGCAGCAGCCCGGCACCAGCCGCCCGCTGACCGGGGCCGCCCGGCTGTGACCCCGCGCGGTTCCCGGGGCGGCTCCGCGCCCTCCTCGCTCAGTACCCACCTGTGCGGGGCGGCGGCCCCGGGGC
>VWZT01000738.1:57303-109882 GCA_013397055.1 Pachycephala philippinensis
ACCCGCACTCGAGGGGGAGAGACAAGGTACGAACTCCCCCGGCACCGCCGCCCGCACACCGAGCCCGCCCGCGGAGAGCGGCGGTGCGGCGCTTCCCGCGACCGGCCCGCGGCTCCCGCTGCCGCAGGACGCTGCGGTAGGAAGAACGCGCCCCATGGCCGCTCCCGCCTCCCCTACACCACCGTGAAGTGGTCTGGCCCGGAGGAGGTTTCTCGCCGGCGACGTCAACAAGGGACGCCCTCTGCTCGCACGGACGTCAGGGCACAGGGCACAGGGCCCAGGGCCCAGGGCCCGCCCCGCCGGGGCAGCGCCGGGCCCGCACGTACGGGCCTTGGCACCGCCAGGGAGGGGCCCTGCGCTGCCTCGCTCAGCCCCGCGCATCCCCCTCCCCGCGCCCGCCACAGCCCCAGGACCACGTGGAGAGAAGGACACTCTCCCAGCGCAGCATCCCGCACGTGCCATCCCCTGTGGGAGCCTGCGAGGCGCTGGGAGAACAGTGGAGCAAGCGCTGATAAGGGGGGTCTGGGCCCCAAGGCAGGGAGCTGGGGCCCCCTCTGTTGGGTGCCCTTGTTTCTTGTTCCCCCTACCTCTCGTGTCCTCTTTGCTCTGCTGCCTTGTGTCAGGCCAGAGGGGCCAAGGGCAGCCTGAAATTCCTGTGCTGAAATTAGGGCAGTGCCCGCAGCTAGTCTGAGCAGGCTTCCTTCTGAAAAAATACTGACTTTTCTTTTCCCAGAAATACTGGATTTTTTATGTGCTTGACAAACCACCGAGAGGGCCTGGGGGAGGCAGATGCCTTCTGTGAGGGATGCTGCTGCAGGAACTAGAACAAGCTGGCTGCATGGCATTAGACCTGGCTCTGCTTAAATGCCCCTGGCTCATCCTTCTTCTTCTCAGGCTTTCTCTTGCCAGGAAGATGGCATTAGGGCACAGCAGCTGATCCCTGTGTTCCCTGTGTTTTGGTGTTCTGGTGCCTGCTGTCAAGGTTTTTTTTTCCAGCTTGCTGCCTAGTGGGCTTAGGGTGGTTATAGCCATCCTCTGGAGACAAGAGAGAATAGCAGAATCATTTAGGTGGGAAAAGACTTCCAGGATCATCAGGGTGGAAGGTTTTGTTTGGGTGCTGGGGGCATCCTTCTCTTGGTGGGCTCCCAAGCCCCAGCAGCCCACTGCAGCAGCCACGCAAGAGGATGGGGGACACCCAGGAAAAGGGGCATTGGGGAAGCTGAGAATGTTTCTAGTCCTGTCACATTAACCAGATGGAGCCAACAACCCACCTCTGCCACTGCCAGATAGTTCAAGAACTGATCAATATGAATGAACGGTGATCCTCAAAAGTATGGTGCAAGCATTAAAAAAGACCATTTCAGAGCAATCTCAGAAGAGTTGTCGCAATTCAGCAGCATCACAGGCTGGGCTCCATGGCCGAGCAGAAGTCAGGATTTGGAGAGGATCTTACCTCTGTTCTTTGTGCTGCCAGGATGAATTGCCTGCAGGCTGCCTGTGTGGGGTGACATGTGACCTCATTCTAAGCTGCAAGAGAAGGGGATTTCAGAGCCTCCCTGAGCTCCTAGAAAACTCTGTCTGTTTTGGTTTTGGGTACATATGTAGGCATGCCTCTGGGTACAGGGGAAAGGGAGTTCTCACCTCTCCAGGGACTAAATTGGCCTCCAGGGTTGGAAGCAAATGCAGGATGCCACCAGAAAGTTGGCACTCATCTTTTCCACTGGCATGTCATAAGACATGTCTGACTTTCTAGGTGCTTATCTTTCCTACGCATAACAGCTGATCCTGCTTTCCCCAGTGCAGGAAGTGCATCTTGGCTTGGGCAACATTGGTTGATCCCTGTCCTTGTTCTAGCAGTCTTTTCATCTACTTGCAGACTGTTTTTCATGGGCCTGGTCTTTCTTTATTCTCCCCTGTAAAAAATAAACGTGCTTCTTTCACATCATGTCTTCTAAATCTTTTGTTTCTCTCTCCTCAAGCCTCTCCTTGCCCCAGCTCTTCCCTATTGTCTCCTGCATACAGCCCACCACAAATTTACTCATCTTTCTTTGTGTTACTCTCCATTCCAGCCACATTTGTCAGTGTCAGGTCGTTCCTCACCACAAATTTCATAGTGCAAGGAACTTTCCTTCCCCTTTGAAGGCAGGTGCATTGTTTGTCTTTCTTTCATCACCTGGTATGAATCTTCTTGCCTGGATTTTGGAAGGCACTTGTTACAGGTTCAGAGACAACTTGGGAGAATATCTAGAGTCTTCTGGGATGATGGAGGTACCAGTTAGCTTTTCTTTCTGCCCCTCCTCTACTTGCTTTGCTTCCTTGCTTCAGACTTTTCTGTCTCATTTCTAGAGCTGGGTTTGATCCCTTCTACCATTTTGATGCTTTGGACCATCTTGGCTCTGACTGATTTCATCCCAATTTCATCCCTGGAGGCTTGTGTTAATTCTGTTATTCTCATCTGTAATTTTAGCTATGTGTCTTTTTTCCTCATTTCTTTTTAGATTATCAAAGCATAGATGGTGGTAGTCTCACAAGCCCTCTACTGATGGTGTTTTTCTCTCAATGCTGCTTTTCTCTTCAAAAAGACATGTATAGAGCAGCTGCAATTTCAAAGGTGGGTCCTAGATCTTGGTGGTTAAACTTACACCTGGATGTGTGTAGGCTCATCTAGCAAAATACTCTAATGTAAATGCTTTTAAACAAAGTAAAATCCCCGAGAAAGATAATTAGACAACAGGTAGGTAATTAGTACCCCACTAACTTTTTCAGTTTTGTTTTCTGTAAAATGAAGTAGCCTGGCCACGGCAGAGAATGCTGGAGAAGCAGCTGGAGAGCCTGGGTGGGTGTGGTGGTGCATTCCGATCCTTTGCCCGTTGGGAGATGCAAAAGCATCCAAAGTGAGTATTTTCACTGACCTCTGATGGAAATTTTTCCACAGGTACCTTATCTTGCACTGACTATTTCTGTCTGCATGCATACCCTTTGTGCAGATGCTATAGCAAGTCTGGAAGTTAAGTTAAACTATAGTTATAATTTAGGCTAAATGCTGTTAATTGTCATTTCTCTGTTAGATTGTTAAGGTTAAGATATAAATTAAGGTATAAGTTAAGTTAAAGTACTGTTAAGTTTAAGTGTTGTTATGCTTTAGGCTGCATTCCTTTTTATCCTTGTTTACACTGTCTACACACAGACATACACACATACGTAGGTAGTTTCAATTGATTTCTGTTTTGATTGCCTGGATTTTGTTTGTTTTTGTTGTTGCTTGCTTTCCCCTTGTGGTGCCTTAGTTGCCCTTTGTAAGTAGAGTGAATCTTGCCAACAAATCCATTGTGCTTTGTAGTTTAATATTAAATCTGACTTTCGCTCATACCCTTGCTGGTGATTTCTTGAATGATCTCAAGCACACTCATTCAGGACAGAGAGAAAAGGCTGGAACCTGGATTTCTCTGCTTTCAAGTACGTGAACCACTCCTTGAAGATCTCTCAGCTCTGAGTCATATCCTTTCCACTTTAAATACGCATAGAAGAGGCAGAGGCTTGACTGCCATGGAAGACTGGGAGCCCCGCTTCCTTGCTGGGCTCTGCACCTGACTGGGCTTGTCTGCTTTCAAGTCTGGGCACCCTTATCAGAAGGGCAAACTTGTGACTAAGAGTTTATTTCTATGCTTGTTGTGCATGAACTTCTGTAACCAGCTTTCTTCCCTCTTTCCAGAAGACCAGATACTTCTGGAAGGAAAGAGCGGTTGGTGATCCAAGGAATCCATGAACCGCCCCAATGGCCCTGCCATTTCTGATGGGATTTGGCAAAGAAAATCCCTGACAGTAGTAGCCAAGGGGATAGGTAGCCTGGGTTTTGCTGCTGACGGGTTAGAGACTTGGTGACAAGGAAGCTGCTGGCTTTGTGTCCTGATAGGAGATGAGGCAGCTGGGCTCATCTCTGAGCTCCAAGTCCTCAGCTCCTGTGAGGTATTTGCTGGCATTCAGGTGCATCTTATCCTGATGGCTCTCTGTTCTGCCCTCGTGCCCCATGGAAAAACCCTTGAGTTTTCCCCAGAGCTGGCTGCTCATCCTCCTCACCTCCTCTTCCAGCAGATTTCTTGGAGCTGCTCACCACCTAGCAAGCTCAGCAGTCCTTAAGTCTAATGAGTGGCAGTGCAGTATGTTTGTTATTCATTTTATTTCTCTAATGACTCAAGTAGTTGAGTTTAGGCCAAACCACCTCTTTATGTGATCCAAGGAGGAAGGACAGAAGGTTTCCTGCTTCCTGCTGTACTGCATGTGCTTTTCTCTGCTGTTTTGAGTGTTGGCTTTCCTTAGCCATTTGTGCCCATGCTTGCATGACAATAACAAAGGCATTTGTGAAAGAAAAGAAGTTGCTGATGATGCATGAAGCTGTTTTCCACACATACCGCTCTGGTCCCAGGACTGGGAAGAGTGGTGATTTAGCTCCAAAATGTGAATCAGTGTTTGTTTGACATTCCTTGGCGTGATTCAAAGGCCCTATTAGCCTTCTCTAAAATCGTTCTGAAAATACACAAAAGATGTGATTTATTTTAGGTATATGTGACTTAGTGAAAAGGGAGAAGTTTCTTCAGGAATTGATCTCAGCTATCCCATGTGCATCTGACTCATGTTTCCACAAGCTGGGAACAGTGAGCAAATGGAGAGAAGGGGTCCAGGTCAAAGGGTGCATAGGCTGTGAGAAAAGCTTTTTTCTTAGTTTTTTGACCTGTTCTTATCCTGGAGACTCTAATGTTTCAAATATCCTGCCCAGACTGTTTCCAATGCTGTGGAAATCTCAGAACCAGCAGGCTGTTGTTACTTACAAAAAAATATGGCTTTGACTGAAGTTTTTCCAGCATCTAACAAAAGCAATGATGTCCTCAAACTCCACTTCCTTGGTATTAGTAAAGATCTGAGGCTAACAATCCTTCCACCTCCTTAGTCACTTCCTCCCAACCGGTCATCCCTGTGTCAGGAAAGCATTTGTGCTGTTTGGTACTGCTGCTCTAACTGCTAACATTTTCAGCTTGGAAAAGCATGCTCTGAAAGGAAACTACCATCTCTGGGGAGGTGGACAGCAATCACTGGAGTGTCACAGTGAATTAATAGGAGAAAGCCTGTGGCAGTTTGATTCTGCGCAGCACTGATGGCTGTGGGCGTGATGGGTTTGAACTTCCTGGTGCACACACATCCTGATTTCTCCCATGAGCAATGCCATCACCTGGAGTGTTGGATGCCTTCCTGTGGGATGACTTGTGCCCCTCGGGATGCCCTTTTCCCCGGTTGTGTCACCAGGAGCCCTTCACCTCCCCACTGTCAGCCTGCTGCGGGGCTTCCTCCCTCCCTGGGCAGCAGTCTGGGAGTGCCTGCCTGCTCTCCCCTCCCTGCCTCACCTTGCTTTTGGGTACCTGGGGAGAAGCTGGGAGCCAGGACTAGTGGCAAACATGGGGATCATGGTAGGTTGGAGGGAGGCTGCCCTGAAACAGGTTCACCTGAGGTGAAGTAGGGCAGAGATTTAGGTGTTTAAAACAGGTGGCATTGCCATAGATAGCTGAGATAGCTTTCCAAAGCACTCATTTTTCAAGCATATCAGTCACTAAAGCATTTCACAAAGTGAAGCTCTGCCACTTGAACCCAGTATCTGTCTTGCTGAGAAGTAAGTAGCAGCAAGTCTGGGTAGCTGGTGGCAGTTAAGGAAGGCAGTTAAGGAAGAGGGAATGATAGTGACACTTCTGACATTTTCTGTAAGAAACATGCATGTTACTTCATCTCAAATATGAATATACACTACCGTGGGGATGATTAGAGTACTTCGTATTTAGAAATAGGTGTCTAAGAGGTGTCTGCCTTTGGAATCAAAATTTCCAAGACTTCTACACGAGGCTGCCAGACTTTGTCTTGACATGCTCAGTACCTCTCTGAATCTACTTCCTGACACTTCTTAATTTCTGGAATACTTAATTATGCTCCAAGGACCTGTTATATGCTTTTCCTGGGCAAAGCCATTATATTTTCCTTCTATTTGTGTTAGTGACTTTGAAGGGAACTAGTGAATAGCTCTCCTTGGAGCCACTGCAGCCACTTGTGCTGCAATGCTCACCTGTATCTGAACAAGGGGAGGATCATTCATTTCCATTTAGCACATTTAGCAAACATTTCCATTCAGCCATTAGTCTGCCTTTTGTGAGACAGAAATGGACACATTATCCATTTAGGATGACGTTGTGATGTGGTTGTAGCTTTTGAACAGCTGTCAGATGGTGACATGATTTTCAGAAGTCCTTAGAAAGGTCAGGCCTGGAAGGGCTACCATTTCCTGACCTGCTGGAAAGACCTGGAACACAAAGTGATGCAGGAGTGGTTCATCTGCCTCTGCGCAGAGCCTGAGGCAAACGGGAGGCTGGTGGAGTGAGCACCATTGAAAAGCCTGGGATTTGCACAGTCTTTCTAGAGCCCAAATCAGTGGAGGTGCTGCCCCTGTGGAGCTTCTGGTGGTGATGCACTTCCTGGCACGCAGGCACGCAGAGCAGGCACCCAATGGTCTGGGGCTGCCCAGTAGCACCATTCATTGTCACTGGTCTTCCCCAGTGCCTATTCAGAGGTGATCTGCAAGTGCTGCTCTCTGACACATGCTCCAAGAAGCTGAAGATCCATCCTCCTTCCCAATGACTGCTTTGGGATATCTTAGGCTAAGATAAGGACAGTCTTCTTGACATAAGCATAATTTTCCCTACATTGCTACTGTCTGGGCTCCTGTTGAAAAGCAAAGTGATGGAGAACTGTGGTCTGATGTAGGGATGCTGAGGACCCTTGGCTGAGCACTGCAATCCTCATGTAAAATGATGCTAATTTTCATCTTCAGAAATAAATGCAACTTCTATTTTTCACGCTCTGTTATCCTGGTTTCATGGTACCTTGGTGCCTCAGTAAAGAAACCTGCCAGTCATCAGTTTCCAGGCAATAAATTTGTAATTGACGAGGGAGTGGCATGGTGGAGCTGGCAGCCAAGCCCAGGACTGGACTTTGCCCCGGGGGTGTGCTCAGTGGCAGCACGCTGGTTGGGCTGCATGGAGGTAGGACCGCAGGCAGCTCCCACCTCCTGGTGGCCATCCAGCCCTGGCTGGCATCCAGCTGTGCCTGCGTCACTGGCCCTGCTGCTTGTGCAAGTGCCCCTGTACTGGCGTGACCTGCAATGGCTTTTGTAACCTGGCTGGCAGGGCTCTGGGGGACCTTGCCCTCTACCCCACCTGGACCCTGGCTTTCCCCAGTGGCTTTGCTCAGCTCTGACTGAGACATTGAGTCTCTTTGCAACATTTAAAATAAGCCTCTCTTAAGTAATTAGATTGAGTTTTTCTTAAACATTTAAACATTAAGAATTTAGCTAAAAGAGTAGTTAGAATAGGAAGCAAACACAGCAGAATCTAAACAATAGGATTGATGATTAAGCAAAGAAACTGAAGCCGGAATAAACTCCTCAGGCCTGGGAACTGACTACTGGTTATCTGATGTTGTACAGCTGGGCTGTAACAAGAATCTGCAGAGGAAGAAGCAGGCAGTTATTGATGACCCCATTCAAAACTTGTTTTGGGAAAGGAACTGGGAGTTCTCCAAGGCCACAGGTNAATATTTAGAACCTTCATGGATAAATAAGGCTTTGGATTGCTTTGTAATCTCGGAGCTGTTCTTTTGGAGCTATCCACACAGCTTCCCGGCGCTGGAATAAACATACCCTTTCTAACCCAAATGAGTTAGAGAGTTTTTGTCCGTTCTAATCGGGTATCGATATTAGATCGATATCCGTTCTTTAGTAGATCATGACCGGCCTCAGCAGGAATCAGGAAGCCCAGAATTCAGGCTGGGAAGCTCTTGGTGCTGCTGAACACATGGAATTGGAAGCTCCCTTTTGGGCATCTGGTGGAGTTTCGGGCTTCTTGTGCCGTCTGCAGCCACCCTGACCTCGGGGCACCAGGTTGCAAGTGGCTGAGCAGCCCTTGACCCCTGTGCCCTGGTCCAGGCGATGAGTTGGCAAAGCTTGAGGTTTTGCTAACTCCCAGCCACGAAGACAAGGGCTGGGAGCTGGCCACTTCCCAGGTGGCCAGCTGGGCTGTGTCCTCTCCCCGGCTCTGTGCCAGAGGGGCGGCTTTGCTGAGGTGATGCAAACATGGCATGGCAAAGGCGACCTGGGCTGTGCCTAGGTTTATCACCCGGCAAAAATGATCTGCTTATTCGATAGCAAATTCCTCTGTGAATTCCCTACTTGCATTGCATCAAACATAGATTTAATTATGAATAGATTTTTGTCCTTCCAGGGCAGCTTTAAGAGACATGGAAAGGTTATCTTTCCTCCATGGGTACACCCTGGAGTTTGGGTGAATCTGCAGTTTTCCTCAGAGAACAGCTGAACTTTCTGCCTTTATTGTGTTCCAGTTTCCCTTTTTGAAAGAAGTTCTAGTTTCACCTCTATCCCAGGGATATCAGGGGATTGATGAGGGCTCTCCCTAATAGACTTTCAGTAGCTCTAAGTCCAGGAGACAGTTTACAGAAAAAGTCTGATGCGGAGCTGATCCCTGCAGGGTGAAAGCATCGCTCTGCTTGGCACAGCGTACTTCCTGTTTTCAGGGAGCTGTCAGGGCTGTCTTCTGAATCCCTTCACTGCCATGGGTCAGTCTCCCCCAACTTCTCTTCAGCCTGTTTTGGTGCTTTACTGCTCTGGGGTTCACTGTGTCACCACAGCTCAGACCTGGCTTTTGGAGCATGTGCCACCTCCATCTCCTGCTCCTGGGTGTATGGCATGGAGCAGGCAGCCCATGACTGGCTCTGACTGATGCCAGAGAAGTGCTCCGAGGCAGCAACCATCTGAAGAAATACTGTTTTTATTATCTCTTGACTGTTTTGTGAGTTGCCCAGGGCCTTTCTGAGATCCTGCTGAAGTTGTTTAAATGATATTTCATCCTTGGCCTCTCAACATAAAGTAGGGATGCACTCAGTGACTGACAAGGTGAGGGCAGTGAAAGAGTCATGCAATAGATCCACGAATATGATATTAAAAACACCCCAAAGATAATCTGGGATAATTTCAGGATTTCTGTCTGTTGGATGGACAAGGGGCAGTTTTGAATAACTCGTCCTTTGCAAGGGAGCAGACACTGCCTTATGAAAGACCCTTCACCTCGGGAAATTAGGACCTTTGCTCGACACTAAATCCATTTCCCCTCCACTGAGCTGAGTCCAGGTCAGCAGAAAATTCCTCCTGAGATGGACAACAAGCCCTGGGCACTAAAATTCATGGTGGGAGGACTGTCCAGGCAGCTCAGAGGCAGCCCAGTGACCTAGTCCAGCAGCAAGGCAGCACAGAGCAAACCTGTGAAACAAAAACCATGCCTGCAAACGCAGTGAAGCCGAGGTGGTTGATCATTAGTGACTCCAATGAGGCTTGAATGTGTGTCCCGGAGGCGAAAGGCTGTTTCACAATCCGTGGCCGATCTGAACATCCCTCCTGTGGTGCCATTCAAGAGCCAAAGTCTAGCAAAGTAAAGGTCTGATTTTCACTCCAACTCAGGGCTTTTAGGGCACTGTCAATGGGCAGTATCCTGGCCTGTTGTCAGGATTTAGAAATCCCAGAAGCACTTATTCTTTGTACAGTGCAGGGCAGACATATGCAAGAAGAGAAACCCACTCACCACAACTGGCTGAAAGCCTGTCTGGCTGCTGGTGGTAGCCAAGTTCACATTATCACCAAACCTTCTGTAATTGCTATACTGACTTTTCTTGTAAATGTAGGAAATTACCATTTGGTTGTCCTCATGAAACAGCGTGGTTGTACCACTCTCACTTGTGATGGCCTCTCTCTTCTTTAAGGAAATGTTATTGCAAGTGCTGTCACCTTCATTTAAATGGCTGAGAGTCAATAGGAAGACCAACTCCATTTCCAGGTTCTGAGACGTTGTGGTTTAGGAATGGTATTCCCCAATTTAATGTTGGCACTGACACACCCCAGACCATGTGCTGCTTGTTCGCTTTCCCCCCGCTGTACCTGCGGTGAAATGGAGAGGGGAATTGAAGGCACAAAAAGCTGATGATCACAGGTTGAGATAAGAACAATTTACTAGAAACACCAATGGAATAAGAAAATTAACAGTAATAACAAGACACTAATAACAGAGTGTACAAGATAGGCAAACTGTTTACATGTGATTGCTCACCACACAATCTAGTGTTCCTGCTGAAACACCCCAGACCACTCACTGCTCACTCAATTCCTTCCTCTTCCCTCTGCAGCGGGATGGAGAGGAGAATTGGAGGCACAAAAAGTTGAGATAAGAACAATTTACTAGAAAAAGCAAAGAAACAGGAAAAACAGTAACAACAATACTAATAGCAGAGTGTGCAGATCCGTGCACAATTAGCACATGACTGCTCAACACGTGGAATCCAGGGTGATGTGACTGCCTACCACCGAAGAAACGGCACCACCTTGTGTCCGTGGCATGAGGTGGCATCAAATAATTCCAGGGCTATGCCCTTCCTGGCTGCTGCAAAAATTAACCCTGAGACAAGCAGAATAAATGAAATGCCACTGCATCTCCAGGTGAGGTGTCAAGCAAAGAGCAGAGCTGGCCCTGCTTATGAAAACTCTGCATATATTTATTCCCTCAGCTAGAAAGCAGTGGGATTTGACAGAAAAAGAAACACAGCCCTGGTCTGTTTTAAAGGGAAAAACCCCACAAACTCATATGCCTGATGTTTTCACATCATGGACGGGTTTTGTATGTGGTTTTATAGCTTTCAGCATGAACTCTGCATTGCTTTAATTGAATGGTGTCCAGTCCGAGCTGGCTCAGTGAGCACAGCACAGCTGGGCTGGCTCCACAGCTACACCTGTAGGTGTATGGCAAAGCAGGGGCTTTTTCAATACACTTGGATTAGTGAGCACTGCATCTTTTCCAGCACATCGTCTCCAAATCCTTTAGTGCCTTCCGCTGAGATAAATGGTGAACTCGGCAGTAGCTTATTTTTGATTTAAAAAAAAAGAGGTACATATTTATAATAATCAAATATGAGATGATGGTTATGGGTGATGGCACATTTTATTTGCAATGCCGCTTATTTATTGTCTGCAGCATCATCAGGGTCTGCAGTGCTGTGTGCTGCATGTCTTCAGTCTGAGGATGTGGGGATGCCCTGCTGAAGCTGCTTGCAGGGAGAGGTGATAATTCCTTGGCTGTGGGTGGTGGGTGCTGGGCCTTTGGCGGGTGTGGGTGGTGGAGTGGGGGGTGCTGGGACCTCACAGCTATTTATTTTTTCAAACGACATTTGCTGTAGTTTCTATTTTATGTGTTTTCCAGTTACTGTCCAGCTGTCAGGTAGCTCTGAGACAAACCTTGGGGCTGCCTTCATTGAGTGCCGTGATCCTGGGCTCACCCTGGCAGGTGGTGGGAAAGCTGGGGCTGCCAACAAGCACTTGGACACAGTGGCAGCTGCAGAGTTACTTGTGGCAGGTATAATTATAAGGACAGGATATACCATTGCCTCCTTCCACACATTGGTGGGCTTCAGCTGGCACTTGGCAGCCTCTCCAGCGCTCAGAAACACCCTGTGAGCCCAGTCTTGCTTCCAATTTCTACTTTTTTAATCTCAGACAAGTGCAATGTGAGCCCTCTATTTTTGTTGCTAGATGAATAAACGAGTTTCTGCTGGGTAGTAGTTCAGCCTTGTTTGTGAGACACCCTTGGTAAGCTCCCTTCCAGCGTTTTCCAGTCCACATCTCCGCTCTCTCAGGTGCAGCCCTGTATCCACACAAATTCAGGTTTCCTGCACTAGATGCCCCTGTCTTTACAGAGAATTTAATAAGATGACGGAACAAATGATTAAACTGGGGGGCAAGGGGGAAGGAAGTTATTTGGAGAGGGTGTGTAAGGGACTGAAAATCATATTTTTGATTATGTCCAAAATAAGGTTTCTCTCTAAAGTTTGCAAGAGGAATTCAGTGCTGCCTGGGAAAATGAGGTCCCTGAGAGCCCTTTCCAAGGAAGGCACAGGGGTCTAGTGGCCATCTGTTTGTCCGTCCTTGCTTCTGCAAGGTGCAGGTAGTAGGATTGACTGTGTTTTCATCTTTCTCTTGGGGCACAGACCAAAGAGTAAATAAGAAAAAAGTTCGCTGACTGACACAAAGGAACAATTTTTGCCTAGTTTCTGGAGTTTCTTACAAAAAAAATATCTGGGTTGAGGAGAGTTTTAATTAACCCTTTAATTAAGCAGACAGGATGAATAGACTACAAAGCAATTAAGTGCATGTGATGGGCAGTATTTGCTGGCTACATTAACCTTTGTGTTTGTGTTGCCTTACCTGGAAAGAAGTAGTATTTCATGTGTGGCATCAATCCATTCTTCCTCCTCCTTTTCCTCCAGTTTTTTAACCAATTCAAAGGATGCTTCAGCCAGCTAGTTATGGCATGTATGAGTAGTGCTTTAGGCAGCGTTGATAACAAGGCAAATCTGGCTTTTGCTACTTTTTATTTACATTCTGGTGAGAGTTTAGATTTGCAGATGTCCTTGAAATTACAGAATTTGCTTCCTTAAAGTTTTTACCTTGGAAGAGAGCATGGGCAGCTGGGCTTTACTACACCGGGAATATTGTTTCCTTTGAGTTTGGCACGTAATGGAGCATATAAACACACTGCCATGCCAGATCTGCATGGCTTTATCAGGTCTCACTGGGGTATTGCATCTCTCCTTGCCTGACAATAGACTATTTCTACTCCTCTCACTGTGTCACACATCAACCCTGGGTGCAGAGCAGAAAGCATTTGTGGTGTGTCGCTTCTTGTTTTCCTGTGACTTGGCTAATACACGCAGCAAGAGGGTGAGCAGGTCTCATGGAGAGCCCTTTGATGTCCTGACACTTGCATGCTGTGAAGTTTGGAAATAGTGAACACTGCTACCCAAATGCAAACCTACCAAGCAGTCCTATCCATTCAGGTATGGCCTTGGATGGGGCTTCTGGCCTTGGATTGCATCCCTGGGCATATTTGATGTACTTGATTTCTTCAGCAAGTCTGCTTCTCCCATGGTGGAATGATCATAGAATCATGGCATTGTTTGGCTTGGAAGGAACATTAAAGATATCTAGTTCCAACACCTTCTGCTAGACCAGGTTGTCAAAGCCCCACGCAGCCTGGGGTGGGGGACAGGTACCAAAACCCTCAGTGTGACACTGGCAGACTTAGCAAGGAGGTGTGTTGTCCTTTATATTTTTGTTTACTAGGATGCAAGGAAAACCCTTTATCTGATGCAAACTTTGTGTCTGTTTCTAAACTGCATGTAGGGACACAAAGCACTCATGCTGTGTTTTACTACAATTTGTCTCTGCTCTCACAGCAGCTACTTAGCACAATTTTCTATTCCACTTCCACCGGTGTGAAGGAGCCACGAGGGGGACTTTCCACAGTAGTGCAATGAGCCGTGCAACCTCTGAACTTGCCTCTGCTTTCCTCTTAAATCTTGGTAAGGGCACAGCAGAGCCACAGACACCATCTGTGGGCTGGGAGAATGTGCTCCATGTGAAGAGGGAGCTGAAAGGTGCTGCTAGCACAGGGTTCGATGCCCTGTCTTTCCATAACAGTGTTCTCTTCCACAGGAAATAGAGGCCGAGGGTACAGGAAACCATGTGATTGCTTGAAATCCTCCTCACCGTGGTCTGTAGGGCTCTGCTAAACCGAAAAAGAAATGGAAAGATCAGCTCCATGTCAGCTAGATATCAGTTAATTATGAATGATGTCTGGAAAGACCTGGAGTGAAAATAATGTGTAGGGAGGAAGGTGGCTGCAGACACAACCAAAAAACAGCAATTGCTTTTTTGTAATGCATTCAAAGGAAATGGAACAATAGTAATTTTATTTGGAATTTATAATCAAAGGGGAAGTCACCATTTTAAATGGAGAGGGAAAATTGCTTGATTCTCTTAACTTTTTCTGTGCCTGCATAGGGAAGTCTTTTCCCCTGCTGGTGAAGTGAAGGGAAATGTAAAAAAGGAGAGGCAAAGAAAAATGCTGCTTTTGTTTCCACTTTACATTCTGCTACCAACATTAGCAAACAATACTGTTGCTTTTCTGAGCTGTTTTTACACATATGTGAGGCCTCCCTGGGGAAGGACAGCAAGGCAGAGGCTCCGGCAGCTGCAAATCTGGATGATTTCCTCAATTTTCCACAGTTCTTCAGTTTTATCTGGCTCCAATCTGAAAAAGCCCTGAAAAAACAGGGTTGCTTTTTCGGCCTCCTTATCTGTGAAAGGGGATGATCCTTATTTGTTTTGTAGAGGGTGTAGGAAGGTTGAGGATGTTTCTCTTTTTGACATATCCCAAAAAAATCTACCCGAAAGGTTTTTACTTGTTCAGTTTGGAGAAGGAGGGATGGAAGGTGGGGGCATCAAGGGGAGTGCAAAATGTTGGATCTGGGTGAGGGTCTTTTCTGAGCTGGCTCCCATGGATCTGTCTGCCTCTTCTTTATGCTTCTTCATTGATCTGGCAATCCAGTGAATTAAAAGAAAAAGGAGGGAAAACCCCAACCCCACATCTTGACCATTTATGGCAAATATATTTTATTGCACATCCACAGACTCAGCTGGAGTCACGTAGCCAAAATGTGAGGAAACGTTGAGCTTCCCAGTCACTCCAAGGCAGAGTTAATGTGAGAAGCTTTAATTTTTTCAGAGGAGCATGCCCCTTGTCCACCAAACTCCCTGGCAGCAGATTGCCTGGAAGGTGAGGAGATGCAAGCACCATAATTTTATGCAACACTTCCAGTAGTGCTGATCCTCTGTAAATCGTGGAAGTGCCATTTTCCCCCTGCCTATATCTGTGTGTAAGGATGGCCCAGCATGGGTGTCACCCCTTCCTTCATGTACGGAAGACTGATTAAAGATGCTCTTATTTTTTTCCCTTGTCACTGAACTTTTCAGGAGCTGTCACCATCTGTGTCAGGATAGCAGAGCATTCGACAAATAAGCCTGAGTCCTTGCAAACCACTGGAGGCTGAGTAGCACGGAGGAGGAAAGAGGGTGTTTCTTTTGCAGTGAAAGTACATGAGCAGGGAACTGCTGAACCTGGGGGCTGCACAGGCACAGAGAGTGGAACTGGTGGTAACACAGTGCTCCTTTAACCAGCTCTTCCTGTGCTTGCCACATCATGACCCAATGTTTGAGCACGATCTCTTGTCTAGGAGGTTGTTGAGGGGAGCAGGGGGTTCCTGGGCTGTGCTGAGCAGGGAGTGCTCCAGCGGTACCTGGAGATGACTAATCAACAAGCAGAAAGTGGGAAGGAGATAAAGACAAGCCATATTTCTCCCAGTATGTTCACTTTGCAGTCTGCAGCCTTTTAAACTGTTGTGGTTTGATTTTTTTGAATGTTGCAGCATACCTGAGCAGAGCTGGTCATCACAAACCACTAAATGTCTGAAACCAGAAAGGTTTGCTTTGGTCTCAGTGACACCTGGAGGACTCTGGAAACCTTTTAAGGCTTTATGCCTTTCAGGAGCAAGGACAAGCCTTTTGTAACTGCCTCCCCTGCCTCGACTCTCCTCTAACATCAACTCACTGAATTTTTAGCATGTTCTTCATGGAAACAGCTATCAGTTGAGCTTTCTGCAAATCTCCCCATCTCTTGGTGTTTCTCTGTTTCTTTATCTTGTTTACAAAACCACGTTATGTGAGGCAAAACTCATTTGTTGGCTGGGAAGAGACATTGTACTCAATGGGATATTTACTGTTTACCTGAGAGATAATCTATTCTCTGCAGTAATACAGGCTCCAAAATGAATGGGAATTTATTTATAATAATATAGCAGACAGTCCATATGGAGGTGTCATCTTGTTTGTAATCAATCCTGGCGCAATGCTCTGGTTGCAGCAAAGTAACACTTTGCATTAAGCGATGAATTGGTTTAGTCTTCTTATTCTGACTGTCATTTTTCTTCGCTGAAGATGTATTGCCTGCATTATGCAACTCTTGTAGGTGAGCATTAAATATCCATGGGCGCTTAAAAGGGAGCATGTGAGATCATGCATAGTCCCGTCTAGGAAGGGAAGGGAGCCATGCTGTTGATTATAGGGAGCAATGTGTTCAAAAAGGTGACTTGTTGCAGTGCAAGCCGGTCTTGTGGTGAGGTAAGCAATGATTTATTCTGCTAAAGTGTGTCATTATTGCACTAACATTGTATTTATGGATTGATTTAAACTCAGAATCTGATGACAGAGTGGATATTTTGCTGCTGGAGAAATAGACCATCCATGACACCAAACAAGCTAGATATATTTTAAAAGAGACATTCTTGGTGTGCTGAAGAAAACAACAACAAAACCTCTATTAAGAGGTCTGTATTTGGGTGCTGTGGAGATGCAGTTGATAAGTCTGTGTTGTCAATTTATGGCTGTTACCAACAAATGGGAAAATCTGCCCATTGCTTGTGAGTGAATTGCCAAAAAAATAATAACTTGCTTTATGGAAGATACTGTATAAAATGGAGCCCTATAGTAATATTTGAAGGCTGTCTTGGCTTGGGTCTGGATATTTCACAATGCACTGCTGCCCAGAGAAGGAGGGCTCTGAATGCCAGCAGGGCGGTGGGATGGGGAGAGAAAGTAGAGCTGGCAGGTGCTTTTGTCCCTGTGCCCTTCCCTCCCATACTTCTCCAAAGCCCAGGAAACCACCTGTATCTTGTCAGGGGTTTTGCCCAGATCACTCATCCAATGGCCCTGTGCCTCCATGATGTCCTTTAATGTGTGGTGGGTTAGACTTGTTTGTGTGTGCCTTGGCTTGTCCTGCACATAAACAGGTTTGAGGGCTGAGAGACACTTAAGAGGAGGAGAAAACACCCATCTTTCATGTATCTCTTGTGATACATGAGAAGAGCTTGCAAATGGCCTTCTGTCTTTGTAAAATCAGAAACACCATGGGTATGAAGGCTGCTCTTTGCTGTGTTTCCCTTGAGGCAAGAGAAATGTTTCATTTCTCAGAGAAGCAGCCAAGGTATGCAGCTCTTGTCCTTGTCTCTGGGATTTAGGGAAGGGGTGAGAAAAACACACAAAACACCCGACATACGCTTCATGGTCTTAATAACAGCCACTCGGTCTTCAGTAGGAGTAGCTCAGATCCTTCCCCTCTGCCACTTTTCCATAAAGCCTTCTAAGAGAAACAACAGGTTATGTAAAAACACATTGAAAAGCTGGGAAGAAATTGGCAGGTTTGAAAGAAGCTCTAGTATGTCCTTGACACCCTTCTATGCAGCACAAAGAAAAACAACTGGAAAATTGCTTTTCCTTCGTAGGCTGCCTTTGCAGACCAGTAGAGTCAGAAAAATCACTTAACTCTCACAGGCTGCACTGTTGTACTGCTGCCCTCCCTCCTGCCACTACTTGTGTGATGCCTGGTCTCCTCTGTGGACACTTCAACCCATTGTGGTTGTACCCCTGTACTGGTGGAGGAGGCAGTCATTGAGAAGGCTGGCTCTTCCCATTGTTCCTTCTCCAGCTGTGGAAACCGACTGTTCAACTAATATGAGAAAAGGCCTAAAAATCTGTTATTCTTCTGAAGTGGGAGCTCCCACTGGGACTTGAGCTCCTGCTTCCCTGGGTTTGGGATGAAAGACAGGCTGGTGGGTATCTAATATATACAAAACAAAACCTACTGCAGACATCTTCCCGATCCTCAGGTTCCTCCTTAAACAGAGATGCACATGACTTCAGCCTGGGAGGAGGCTTTGCAGCCCCCCAGGCAGTGCAGGTGTGGTGGCACAGAGCTTGGTGGGGACTTAACCCCTGGAGGGCTTGCCTGTTTCTTAGGCATGTTGCAGTGACATGCTCAGCCTGCTGGGTGCCCGTCGTCTTTGCCTGGGGCTGATTAACGGCAGCATCCTGAGGGTGAGGAGTGACAGAGATGGCTGAAGTGGAGGACACCCAGGCAGAGGTCTCTGCTGGCAACACCATCCGCCATTCTTGACAAGGGCACATTTTCCTTCTGCTATTGATGATTACTGGAGAGAAAACAGTGGAAAAACACCATAAAATCATTATGTAGGGAAACTGCTGATGCTCAGGGTCCAAGAGCTTGATGTAACATCGACCAACCTGCCAGGAATGTCCCTTTCAACTTCTACTGAGTCACTGTCCAAACTCTCACTCTGGAGCATCCTTCAGCTGTTGTCTCTAACTCATCTGATCATTTCCAGAGCTTTCACTGTAATGGCCTGTTTTATAGCATCACCTCAGATATAGGTTATTAAATTTGCTCCCAAAACCAGTACACCAGACTCTGTTGCATGCAGCCTTGACCTAAAGATCTTGCTATGGCCAAATTCTTCGCTCTAAAATTCAGTCTTTTGAAGAGAGGGAGCTTTCACTTGTATGGCCATTTTGAGTCTTCCTTGCTCTTTTTTGAATGGGAAAATTGAGGTTAGGTGTGGATTTTTGAGGTTCATTATCTACTACACAGCATCTCCTTAGTGTCTGGGAAGTTGTGTGGATCCTGGCTGACACTGCTGTCGATATCTCTTCAGTCCAGTTTCAGCTTGGTTACTTACCTGGGAGGTGGCACAGGACAAATCACTCCTTGCCTCAAATTTCCTATTTATTTAATAAATAATAAATAAAATTTAATAAAATAAATGGTAAATTAATGTTGCCTCCATTGGCTCATACTGTGACAGTGCCATCATTTGAGACATGTGGAGGCATCATTTCCAGGAGTTTACAAAGTCACAGTTCTTTAAGGGAAAACCCTCTGCTGTGAAGTGATAACAAGGAAGACTTGAAAATTATTCCTGTCTCTTGCTCACTGGTTGGTGTGGCAGTTCTGTTTTTTGCGAGATGAATTTTGCTTTAATGAGTCTTGATGCCTCTGTACCACATATTCACCATGAATGAGCTCAGCCTTGGGCTCATCCTTGCAATGCCTTTTAGTTTGGTCTGTAAACTATCTTTCTCCACGCTGTTGGCATTTTGCTTCTATCTCTCTCTGAGCCCTGAGTCTAATTGTGAGATGGGACATCTTCTCTCTAGGTGAGATAACTGGAGTTAGTTCCTTCTGTCTCCTCTTTGGACCCTTTTGATCCTGAAAAAGGATTTAGGTCTGATGCCTGATATTCCTTTGTGTCTAGTTCCCTCGGTCTATTAAAACTTCTTAATTTTATCCCAATCTTGTTTCTATTCTTTGATGGCCTCTTTGATTGGTACAGCTGCTTGCAAGCTTAACTTCCCTGTAATATGTTTCTCATCTCTGTCACTCAGCTGCTCTGCTTCCTTTACTAGCAATTTCACAGAGTCAGCAAAATCATCCCAATTCACAACTTTTACTCAGTTGTTCCTGTCTAAATCTGACAGGTTTTGACAAGGAATTAAGCATGTGAAAACCACTGCAGTTCAATACCATGAGTGTAGTGACCTTGCAGAGTTTTATTTGCAAAGACCACATCTCCAGAACAGCTGAATATCAGATGGAAAGTAACCTGACCTAAAAGGGAACAGGCGGAGTGGGAGACAAGCATGTGTGTAACGGAGGCCAGCATGGGAGTAGCAAGGATGTCAATGTGTTTAAAGTGGAAGCCTAACACCCGGCAATGAAGCCAAGCACAAGAGCAGAGGCAAGTGAGAGGTGGAACAAACAACATTTAAGGATGTTGTTGGCAGTATGTACACAAACGTGTTTGTGGTAGGACTCCTTGGTAATTCCTAGCTATCTGCACTGGAGAATATGACTGTCTGCAGGACTGGCTTTTTCTACTGGGATTTTCCCTTCTGAATGTTTGTTTTATGGTCTAGAGGCAGCCTTGCCTGCAGAATAAGCAGGTCCTTCTCTGTGGCACTTGGTTGGGCTCTTCTGGGGATTGCCCATGGCCCAGCTGTATTTCGAATGGAGATTTATGATCACCTTCCCAGTCAATTAAAATTCTAGGTATTGCTAAGGCAGAATTCAATTAAGGCTAATTGGAGCTTCTGACAACTGATTTTCCAAACAGAAACAATGGTGGGGTTGCAGATCCTAGAGGGTTTCTATCACTTTTAAATAACTTTCAGTTCTGTTCTTGCTTGACACTGCTCTAATATTTCCTCAAGCCCCATGATCTTTCTTGCATTAAACAATTCAAATGTTGCACTTTTTTTCTGTCATAATTTATCATGTTGACTTTTTTGTCCTTTTTATGTCTTCTTCTAAATGTGAGGGGAAAAAAACCCTAAACCACCAAACCCTGCAGAAGCCTGGAAATGTTTTTGTATCAGTCCCAGTGGGCGGACATGAAAGATATATAGCCACTTCTAAGAGTCTGACAGTTCAGTAACAATTATCTAGACAGTTACAATAACAACTTGCTTTTTTTTTCTGTTGAGAGGGATGATGGTGTTTTAATGAATTGTCAATAAAGACTAAAAAAAGAATAAAACACCAAAGAGTAGAAAAAACCCCAGGTGCAAACACAATGCCATTAAAATACAACTCAGGTTTTCCATTCTACCCTAAATTTTATTTCCTTGGCATCAGGAACTATTGTGACAGTTCTTTGCACACTTGAGTGAACAGGGAAAACACATGGGACTGTATCTTAGTCACAGAATGCAGAACATGTAGCTCTCATCTCACAGAGCAATCTCACAGAGGGGTGAATAATCCTTTCAGTAGTTCATTTTGCCAGAATTTGCAGCATGTTGTTTGCTGTGTGGGGACTAATAACAAAATGGCAAACAGGAATTTAAAAAGTGAGAGAAGGAGATATATATATAGAGAGAGAGAGAGAACAGTGACAGCTGGAATGTCCAACTTCTCCCTCCTGTAGTGTGTGGTTGTCACTTGCCAACGAATATTTTTTCCTACAGTTTTATTTTCCATGGTTTCAGGGCTACAATAACATTTCTCTCTGCACATGTCCTGTGTCTTGCTATTTAAAGGAAACCAGAGCAACCCTTCACATAATTGTGTTTTTACTGTTTCCCTCTCTTCATGTGAGATAAATGGAAGAAAAGCCATGGGCAATTATTGTGTGGAAGTTAAAGGGAAAAGTTTCTTTGATAAGAAATGACTGTGTAATTATACAATTGCCAAAGGAGAACAGGTGGATGCACTCTCTGATGTGTGATTACTAATGAATTCTCTGTATTCCTTGTGGAAAAGAGGCACAACTGTAAAATTAAATAGTCAATGCCTCTTTGATGAAAGGGTTTGCAGCCACTGGTGTCCTTTATCAAAATACAGTGAGCTTTGAAGGAACAGCTAAAATAGCAAGCCTCAGCTTCAAGTAAAGCAAGGGGAAAAACTCTACAGATGGCTTTTTCTCTGGGAAATTTGTTTATAATGTGTTCTTTTACACAGCAGCAGAAACCTTTTGCCTGGGAAAATGGTGGGTAGGGTTTTACCAGGAGGCATGCAGCTGCTGAAGTTGTGGTCAGTGCCATAGGGCAAATGGGCAGCAGATACAAGACTAAGTGTCGCATTGGGGTGTGAGTGTTTGCATGAAAATTTGTTCAAAACCAGCTTCTATTGCAGAACTCTTTGTGAGGGCTGAGTTTTCAGTGAGGTGTGTATATGTAAAGGAGAAATGAAATCCTCTTAATTCACGAGCACATTCAGTCACAACTTCTGGGCTGAAGTAGTGACTAAAATGTTGCAATGTGAATGGAAATCTGGGTTCTCCACTGTGCTGTGACAAGGTGTCTGCTGCCCAAGAATAGCAGAAGCTATGAAAAATGCTTTGAGGTCCTTTGGAGATGCCATCGGTGAGCACCTTACAGAAACACACTAATGAATGCCAGAGTGGCAGACAAGGGAAGGACAGTGTATTGTACGTACATCCTAGATACAAGCTGACAGCTGATTTTTGAGTACCTTCTTTCCTCTAGTGATTTTTATTTTGGTTTTTGGAGGGTTTAATAGTTTGAACGTCATCGTTTCTTATTTCTGTAGATAATGCCTATATGATGGCAATTTTTTTCTGTGTTTTTTTAGGCCATTCATTTCAGAGCTTGGAAATGGGAAGAAAGCGTTTGTAAGCACAATGCTGTCTTGTGTTCTAGCCACTTCCATTTTCTTTATTTGAACATTGACTTGGTCATTCAGAGTGCCTGGTTTCAGTCGTGCTCCCCACAATCCGAATGTGTTAACGAACACAAATGAAGGTGGCTAATCGCCTTGCAGCACCTGCATGGTGTTCCCAGTTCTGTTCCTGAAGGACACTGGGGCAGTCCGTGCATTAGAAAGGTGCTGTGAATGCCTGATGAAGCTGTGGCATTTCTCAAAGCCAGAGCTGTGCTGGCTTTCTCCAAATATGCCATGAGATGGCAGCAAAGGCTTTTCAGAGAATTTTGTACCTCAAATTGTTTGTTGCTTAGGGATTCTTGTAAGAGAGCTTGATCATAAATCCCATACCAATTAATGGGTTCATAATGCATCCTACAGAGTATATGCTGTATTGTTCCCTGAAATGTAAGGTTTCTTTTTCAGTAGAGAAGGTCCTTTTCCCCCCCTTGTTCTATTTCTTCTTTTCACATCTAGCATATTCCCATTGCTTAGTGTTGTTTGGAAGAAATGGACAAGCAAAGCCTTTAGTTTGGGTTGGAAGGGACCTTAAAGATCATCTCATTCCAACCCTCCCTGCTATGGGCAGGGATACCTTATGCTAGACCAGGTTGCTCTAAGCCCCATCCAACCTGGCCTTGATCACTGCCAGGGATGGGGCATCCACAGCTTCTCTGGGCAACCTGTTCCATTGTCTCACAACTGTCACAGTGAAGAATTTCTTCCTAATATCTCATCTAAACCTACTCTCTTTCAGTTGAAAGCCATTCCCCCTTATCCTATCACTACATGCCCTTGTAAAATGTCCCCCTCCAGCTCTCTTGTAGCCCCTTTAGGTACTGGAAGGTGTTACAAGATCTCCCTGAAGCCTTCTTTACTTCAGCCTGTTTTTGTAGGAGAGGTGCTCCAGCCCTCTGGTCATCTCTGTGGCCTCCTCCAACAGGCCCACATCGTACTGGGGACCCCAGAGCTGGATGCAGCACTGCAGCTGGGGTCTTTCCAGAGCGGAGTAGAGCGGCAGAATTCCCTCCCTCTTCCTGCTGCCAGTGGTGCTTTGAATGCAGCCCAGGGCACAATTGGCTTTCTGGGCTGCAAGTGCACATTCCTAGGTTGTGTTGAGCTTCTCATCCACCAGCATCCTTAAGTCCTTGTCCCCAGGGCTAATGTCAGTCCATTCTCCATCCAGACTGTACTTGTGCCTGGGATTGCCCCCTGCACTTAGCCTTGTTCAGATTCATGAGTTTTGCACAGACTCCACAGACTCACCTCTCACGCATGTCCAGGTCCCTCTGGATAGCACCCCATCTCTCCTGCATGCCAACAACACCACACAGCTTGGTGTCATCAGCAGACCTGCCGAGGGCACCCTGAATCCCTTTGTCCATGTCTCTGACAAAGATGTTAAACAGTGTCAGTATAGGGGGTTATACACTGCCAAAAAATTATCATTACCTTTGTCAAAAATGTATTTATGCTCCACAGAGAGAGGATGACCAGATGCAGGAAACCATTTTTGCAGAGATCTGTTCAGTTATGGGAAAATAGTTAAGGAGGAAATTGAAATTTGGTTTTGCCTTTTTTTTTGATTTTTTTTTTTTTTTGTCATCAGCGATAGCTATCAGGTAGGAATTTGGAATTTAAAAACTTATGGGGAGGGAAACAGAAGTTCTTTTCAGCCATGTGGTTGACATATGCACCCTTTATAATGCGATATGGAAAGAATGGCAGATATTCATGACGGTGAGGAAAAACAGACTTATGTCTGCCACCCTCTCCTACTCTTCATCCCGTTCTTATCACAGGTATTACTTTTAGCACTTTCTTCTTAGCAACAGTAATGAAAAGTAGGTGAAAGCCATTAGCAAAAATTCCTTCTTATCATCTTACAGGAAAAATATTGTTAAAGACAATGTTGTACATGACTTGCTTGAAAACAGCCTTTCCAAAAGAATTGGTTATAACTGCAGAGCTACAGTGCAGGAGGCAATTTAGAATTCTTCAAATTGGTTCTGTGGCATGCTGGTGATGAAGTTGATGAGGGACTGTGTTGCAAAGGCAGTTGCCATTTGATTCATACTGATGGACAACTGGGATGCCAATCCAAACCTATCTTCTTTCAGTTTAAAGTCAAAACCCTGTCACTACATGCCCTTGTAAAAAGTCCATTCAAAAAGTCTTCACATACAATGTCTTTGAATATAAAAAATTTGAATATATTTAGTCCCAGGAGTTTTATAAATAATTTATTAGAAATGAACAAGTAATTATTAGAGGCTTCCACTAATTTTTTTTTGCTGCTAGCATTGGGTAAGCTCATCAGTGGGAGTCGGAGTCCTGCAAATTATCACTGAGGCTGCTCAGTCTGCAGTTTGGGGGCAGCATCAGCAGATGAAATCCCTGCTCCTGTGTTCCACCTTCTGCTGTGTGGCAGAGTTGCTTTTTGCTGCTGCAGAGTGAAATGGATTCAGGAAGATGTAGAACTGTTTGGTTGGGTTTTTTTCTCCCCTGGGTTTTTCAGCTGAACCTGTACCTGGCTCCATTTCATCACAGAGTTGTGGCAAATATTATTACCGCACTTGGATATATCATCTAGAGGGGAATGGCAGACAGGGAGTAGAAGATTTCTGTTGGTTTAAATATTGCAACTTCAGAGTGCCTAAGGCCAGAGGGATGTACATAAATTTCCTGGTTCCTAGAGGCTCTATCTTCCAGTCTGCCCAGTTCTCTGTCCTCTTTTCTTGAAAGTTGGTAGGTATTTGCTTGGTTTCTCTGTAATCCCAAGGATGCCAGCTCCCTGCACTGCGCAGAATCAAGGCTTGCACCTTTGGGCACAGGCTCGAAGTACGTCCTCGGGCAAAGCTAAAGCATACAGCTGTGGTGCAGAGATATGCACAAAAACCAACATCATTATTTACACTGTAAATTCTCAGTTCCCTTTGTGTTATTTCCAACATTCCCAACATATTTTGCTGTCTCCCCTTGTAAAACAGAAACACAACATGGCACTTATAGAGAACTCCTTCCATGAGTGGCGTAGAGTTTCACTGAAATATTCTTTTCTTGCCTTCATCTTAAACTGAAAACCAAGGAAACAACATTTCTGTGACACAGTAAGGGAGCTGGTATGAGAGAATTTGTCTCCAGAGACTGCAGTGCATTATCAGTTGTACAGTCCTGAGGCATTTTGTCCTCTGTGAAAACTCTTTTTATAATTCACCCCGTCCATTCCTTGGCTTTTATATTGTTGTAGGGCCCAATCCTGTAGAGAGGGATGGGGGAGATGGATTAGTTTATGAACAGACTCAGGTTTGAGCTTGGAGTGGGAATTATAAACCTAATCAGACATGCATCTAAAGCTGTTGGATGGAGTCTCTTCCCATTATCCCCCCACCTTCTTTATGTCTTCATGAGTTGCCACAGTGAGGAAATCCTTCTGCCTTACACATTTGTTACACAGGCCTGCAAAAATATCTGTGTTTTTTCCTCTGAAGATTTGCATTGATGGGGAAGAAAACCTTCTCACAGTTGAAACAATACATATTATAAACACTTTCCCTTCATATGCATCCCAGTTAAAATGCCATCAAAAGTACAGTTGGATAATCTCTTGTAGAAAGAATAATTCCTTTTCCACTTCCCAGCTGATTCTTAACGTTTTACCTCAGATACACCTCTCCTTAGTCTCAAACAATGTTCCTGTAATTCATGAATACCCTTTGCCTGTGTCTGCAACACAAAGTCTGCAGAGCTTCTCTTGCCTCCAGAAATGTTCAGAAACATTTGATGGTATGATACACAGAAGGTGGTGTGCTTCCTACCTGCAGAGGCACAGTGATGGGAACCCACAGACAGGGCAATTAAAAGGAATGGGAATGGGAAGATGGGATTGACAGGGAGATTATGAGAAACAAGCTTGCATCTTGAGAGATGTTCATTTTACACTTAATTCTTCTCTTAATGTTCATGTCATGCCTTATTTTTGCCATAGCTGTGCATGAAAACAGAGGCATAAATAAAACAGCCAGAAACCTTCTCTGTGCTAAGACTGGCTATAGGAGCCCCAAGACCTGTCTTCTGTCCTTTCCCCAAGGTCTGTGGTCCCAGAAGGGAAAGGAATGACATCTGAAAAGCAGAGTTAAGGTCACTCGATTGTGTAGCCCTGTTTTTCCAGGCTGTTCCATACTGCCATAACCACACTGGGCACATCAGGCTTGCAGGCTGTATCCTTGTTTAATTACTAAAGAATGTACAGGAATTTGCAGGCTTTGCTTAAGGCTATACTTTTGTCCTATCTGATAGTTTTCTTTTGTACATGTGAGCACAGCTCTACCACCCAGAAAAACCAGGTGCCCAGAGAAGTTGTGAATGCCCTGTCCCTGGAAGTGTTCAAGGCCAGGTTGGATGGGGCTTTGAGCAACCTGGTCTAGAGGAAGGTGTCCCTGCCCATGGCAGGGAGGTTGGAATGATGGTGCTCTTTTGGACCCTTCCAAGCCAAACTGTTCCATGATTCTAAAGCAGGGGCTGGCATCTGGGAGCACCTCCACAAGTTCTCTGAAGAGTCTGGCCACGTGCTGGCTGAACAGAGCAGAGCTTGGCAGTCTCACAGGCAAGGAGGAGGACCAGCACCTTTCCCTTGCAATGGGAAAATAGGGAACATTGACTTGTGTGATAATTTTAGGTGGATGATTAAATTTGTCCTTTTAGGTCCTCAGCTGAAAATTCAATTTAGGTGACTAGTTTTCTTTTCATACACTGCTTAAAAATCTTTTGTTCTGCCACCACTAATGTTCCTGATGTTGACGGTGTTTTCGCTTTAACAAAGTGCAGAAATGACCAGCCTGCTCTGCATTTCCTTTGGCTCTTGGCTATCCAAACATAAAGAGGAGACTGTTTTTGATTTAAGGATACATGTTCGACCCTGAGAAAACTGACTGTCTACCCCATAAAGTCAGATGTTGCTGTTGCAATGTGTGCAAGGAATAGTCAAGTCAAAAGAACTATAACTTTTCTACCGAATTAAGTTGTTTTCAGATATTCCAGTTAAAGATGCCCAGGTTTTGGACATATTTTTCCTGGGGAAAACAAACAAACAAACAAAAAAACCACAATCTGGCATCAGCTTAGTATTGGAACAACCTAGACAAATAGTAGGACCGTAGGATAAAACATTCTGTAAACATGTGTGAAGGGATAGGAAAGGCAAGGATGAAAAAGGGGAAGAAGAAGAGAAGTATTCTATTCTGTGGTATGTTCACAGTGATTTACTTATGCTAATTAGTCCAAATATCAATGTGAGAGCAAATGTTTCTGAAATGAGCCAAAACTGAATGCTGATGGACGCAGCTGAGTGCATTAGAGATAGTTTTGCCATGTGATGTATGCTTTCCTTACTTCTTGATGGTTCTACATAGAGTAATAATACACGTGGTTGATACCCATAGGATAATTGCAACTTTAATGGGAAGTGCTATTATACATATTATTTACAGTGCTATCCTGCTTTCACGAGGATCACCAGACTGCTGCCTTAACTAATGTTAAATAAGTCGTTAGCGGAGAGTACATAGATTTGCTGCACCAGATCTTATCTTTTTAAGAAGTCTGTTCTCTCAAAGAAACACAGGGTTTCACTTAAGAAGGCTCCACTGTTGCGCACACATCTTATTTTCCTCGGTTAATGAATGCAGGTACTCAGAAAGTGCTTTTGGTTGACAGACTCCAAGAAGACTGTTCATCTCATAAAGGGATCCACAAGAGCAGCAAAAGCTTCTGAAGAAAATATATAAAGGGCAGTTTGGAGTGCATTACCCAAAAAGAAGCACTATGAAGTGAGCTCCTGATTGCTACAGATACACTGGTGGATGGTTTTAATGAAGTGAGAATACAGCTGAGTTTGGGTTTAACAGATAAAGCAGATTTAGGTATAAGATTAGAAAAGAAGAGAAAGATAGACGTGTACACTGTAAAGGATAGGCCTTTGCCCTTAGCAAAGCTTTCTTGTTATGAAACCAAGTGGATGGCATTTCCAATATCATCTCAAAAGAAGGCAAGGACCGTGCAGTATCCTTTTAGGCTGACCAAGGGCTGAGATGAGGCAATCTGCATTGCCTTGCTAAAGTCACATTTATTGCCTATAAATAGGTACATTTGAAAAGCATATTTGTGCAGTAAACAAAGGTGTGATTACAGTAGAAGTAGGTATAATGTAGATTTAATTCTGCCTGCGTAACCTCTCTAATGAAACTGCAGAACTGACTTTAATATGCAGTTTGCTACTGGAGGAAAAGTCATACAGCAACATTGCACACATGCTCCAGGTGCTGGGTGCTGCAACCTTAGCTAATAAAGGCCAATACCTGCAGCAAGTAACCCACAGAAGGAATGGGAAGCTACAGACTCTATTACTACATCTCTAATGAAAGATGAAAACACTTAATTTCCCTCTTCCAGCTTTTGATCTCAGCTGAAAAGAAATCTATGCCTCAAAGAAAAAAATGCACAAGTGAATAAAATAAATTGCGGGTTATAGTGAGCAGGACAGATTATAATAATGCATTGCACTAGATTCCACTGGTGGTGCCATTTGCTGGTGATTGCATTTACTATTTTGCCTGGCAGATTATGATAATCTGACATGCAATATAAGAGTCTGGTCATTAGGTGTGAAAACTAATGGATAACAGCATATGAGAGGAGACAGTTACCTGAGCTGTTACCAATTTTTGTAAAATATTTTATAGCTGCAATAAATACTCTGATCAGAGTATTTATGACTACTTTTTACAGAATGTGAGCTTACTGTAAATATAAGTATAGTTTGTAAAATTTGTGGGCGGTCAGCCAGCCCTTTTCTGTGTACAGCTAGAGAACTGTTGTCAAGGGAAAGCTTGATTATTGTGTTGTTTTAGTGCATAAGCACCTAACAGAAATAAACAGAAATGTGGCCATATATACTGATAATCCAGTCTTACTTCCCAGGGAAATAATGAAGCCATTGTTGTATGAACAAATAATTAAACACTATAAAGCCAAAGTGATACAGTGATATGAGTGTACAGTAGAGCTGAAAATGCAAGTCTGACTTGCTCAATACTAGCACACAGACTTCAACCACTGTCAGTCTTAATTCCAGTCTACATTATGGCATTAGCCTGATGAAATAGGAATACCCTTCCAACAACCCTGGTCTACCTCCCCTTTGGTGCTGTTACTGTGCTTTTTCCATATCAGTGTGTGGGGCTGGTGACTAGCCCCGATGGTGCTGAATGACCGTGGAGGCAGCTCCTCACATCCTCTCACAAAGGCACCGTATAATTTACAACATTTGGATAGAATGAGAAGATTCAGTAATCAATTTTTTTAAGATTCCCTGAGTCATATTTAAAACTTTCAGCTCTGCCTGAGAGGTTCAGCTGTTGTAATGAAAATGATGAGATAATAGGGATGGGCATGATGCTTTTGATTTGGCAGATTACTTGGTTAGTTGAAAGTAATAAGACAAATTATGCCAGGAGATGCCCTTCTCTAAGGTGAGGGCACAAGAATGTATCTGCATTTGCTGCAGAAGGTCAGGGTATGATTTCTACATGTACTTTTCTCCTGGCTTCCATTTTACCACTTCTTCCCTAATTTTTGTCACAAAAGCCAATTGATTTATGCTACTTTTTCCTTTCTCTCCCCTCCCTCTCCCCCACTCCCCTGCCCTGATGCATAAATATACTGTAAACATTTCTTCATTTCCTTTTGATGCCTGTTTTTACCCAGCTCAGATGGTAACCAAGCCTGCCTTTTGGGCTTACCAGGACTGCAAGGAAAATGAAGAGCTTAGAAACGGAAGGTGAGGGAAACCAAAATCGATTTGGGTTACTTATTATTTCCTGACTGAAGTTCTAAAAGACTCTTTAGAGGAGATAAATAAGCCAAGAACCCACCAGATTAGACAAATATACTCATGTGTAGCACTTCATATATGTCATTAGCTGCTCAAGTAGGAATCTACGAAGTGTCCTTGCAGCAAAAGAACATCTGTCTGGGGCTACAGGTGAGGCATTCATTTTCTCTGAGATTATTTCTAAAATAAATGGGTTTTAATTAATATAGTAGGTAAGTAATATTTTCAGATTTGTATTCAGCAGTCGGCTGTACTTTATTTTTACTGCCAAAGTGCTGGGAGCACAGCACAAATGTTTTCCTCTCTGCCAATGAATATGTGTTGCTGGTCGGGAATGATGGATGCGGTAGTTCCTGTCTCTGAGTAAGACCGTGCAATTCCAATCTTGAGACTGTCATGAAAAGACCTGATGAGTCCCCTGCCTTATCCTCATTACTATTTGTGACATCAGAATGGATCTGTTTCACATCACATCATTTCACAATCTGTTGCAATCTTCGTCACAGGCTCCAGAACAAGAGAGAAAAGCAAAAGGAAGAAAAGGCCTGCTTTCATGTGGGAATGTTGCGGAGAGCATGCAAATGAGACACTAACTTAATTACTGAGGTAGGAGATACGGCTAAGGTGGTAGACTGCAAATGTAAATACCCTGATTTGCCTGACTGCTGGGGATTCTGTGGGAATATCATGCACTCAAGGGAAATCTAAAACAATGCTATTGGTTTGACAAATGAATATATGACAATAAAGTCTGTGATCTCGGTCTGTAGGAAATGACCTTGTGGGTACAGGAGAGAAATACATGTCCTCTGAGTATTTTCAGTGTGTCTCCCTCAAACCAGTTCAGTTGCCTGGTGTGGAATCAACGATGAGAGTTTAAATTTATCCATAAAAGGACTTGGGGTGAAATTGAGGACAGAAGAGGAAGGAGATGAGAAGTATGTGCATAGAAAAGGAAAGAAAATCTTGGCACAGCATCCTCTTCAGGAACAGTGATGCATTTGGACCACTCTGGTGGAAACTTCACCATATCACTTTGATACCATGTTTGGGAAGCAGCTGGTGCCAATCTTAGGTATGGACTGAGACAGTGAAGCCAGATAAGACAGCTTAGGTATGTGGAGAGTAATCCTCTTCCTTTTTTCTATTTATGCTGGCCTGCAGCAGAGTCCTTCAATATGGAGTTTGATTGAGGTAGTTGTGTTTTTAATTCCCTTTGTATACTTTTTTTTCTTCAAGAAATATTGAAGTCTAAGGTCTAAAATTGGAATAACTTCCTTGTAATGGGATCGTTATAGTAACTATTGAACTGCTTGCAGGGGATATAATGGTTCCTCAGCCCAGGTGGTCAGTAGAGAAGTATTAATTACTATGCATGGATGCAGTGCTAAAGCACATAAACTCCTTCAGCATAAAGTCAGAGAATATGCATGACTGGGAGTATGGTATTTACAGCTTTTGTTAGGAGGCAGAATGAGCTGGGGCTGCTTATTTACTTTTGATATGGAGCTTTAAATAATTTTGTCTGAAAAGACCAAGAAGTAAGAGAGGAGGTGCTAAAGGAGGAGAAACATATCAGTGAGCTGTGTGATGCCAGCTTCCTTTTGACAGCTGTCCCTGTTGCACAGCATCTGGTGGCCTGTGGGAATTATCAAGATGGAGACATGGTGGGAACCCTGGTCCCCTCCTGCTGAAAAACTCAGAACCCCATCCTTGTGCCTGGCCATGGTCTAGGGGAGCCTCCTGCCACAGAACTTGCACATGGAGCCTGGGGACAATCCTGGCTTCAGGGACAGGGAATTGGGTTTGATTTCCCGACCAGCTACAGGTGTCTGAAGTGATATTTTTCTCTCCCTTACAAATGGTAGAGAGGTAATGAGAGGCAGACCGAGCCTGTGTACATCCCTCTCCTCGAGTTCACACCTCTGAGACAGATCCATGAAAACTGCCTCAGAGAGAGAGGGCAAGTGCATTAAAGATTATGAGGTGTTGAGGTGTGACCATGAAAGGGATGAGTAAATACTGATGACAGATTCATTGCTCCTTATGTCTATACAGACAGGATAAGGCCGATAAAACTAACAGGCAGCTCTGGACTGATTACCATGGTTACGTGCCCTGTCTCCACTGAAGTCACTTGAGTTACAGCCTACCATGCCAGTAACAGGGAGTCCTGTTGCTATTCATAATAATGAGAGAAAACATGCCCTATCAAAAAGCCATGTCAACTGCATGCAAAAAGCTGCAGGAGAGGTGTTTTCTGTATAGATGCTTGCTTTAGTGACCTTATGTAGGTCGATATGCTGAAGATTAAATCCAAATATGCCTTTGAGTTTTGAAATTTCAGGTTATTACTTTGCTGCACTTTGGGATGTATTATTTATTCTCTCTTGCACAGGCTCTGTAAGATATCTTCTCTGTATTTTCCCTGATATCTAGTCTTATTCCCTCCCTCCCCACCCCAATTTAATAAACTAAACTGTCTTTGTATTTATTAGAACAAAACCAGTCCTGGAGAAAATGGATAAAGTATGCTTCTAAGTTGCTTCATTTTTGCAAGCCTTGTCATATCAGTAAAATAGACAGGTGGCTGGAAGAGCAAACTAGCAGAGGTACTTGGATGACTGAAGGCAGGAAGCAGAAGACATCTGTCTGAGTGTCTTGAGCTGCCAAACTCCTACACCCAGCCCTAGCGACTAAGATCCTGCTGTTGCTGGCATTTAATGTGCCTTCACCTGGAAAGCTATATTTAAACTAATAATCTTAATTTTTTTGATTGTGTGAAGTAAGTGGATTTTAGGATTCTCATGCACTTGCCTGGCTTTATGGATGCTGAATAAATTTATGTCAGCAAATGCAAGGGGTCCGTAGAACTTGTTGCTCCTTGAAGGGAGCTTCTGTGCATCCACAAAAAAAGAAAAGCCTATGAAAAAGAAAATAACTGTGGGGGGTATGACTAAGATCCAGTCACCCTGAGCTGCATTAAGAGAGGGAATGAAAAACATTACAGACTTCTTAAGTTTGGAGAAACGAAAAAGGCTGTGGCTTTTTCTTAAGAGAACCTTGACAGTTTTTATTTTTTTTAAATTCTTTTTTTAGGCTCTCTCGGACCCTCTCTCTCTTGGACCTGCTTCAAAGTCTGAGAAATGAACTTGACTCCTGGAAAAAGTTTGGCCGTGCTTTTCTGCATGCCGAAAGCCCTGTCATACAAACTCTCACCCTGGGATAGCAGGTTATGAAGTCTTTCTGCTTTTCTTCTCCTATCTAACCTGGAAAGCTTTGCAGTGTTAATTAGGCTACTGTAAGGATGAGGAAATGACTTTTTGTAAGTTGATTGATGCCTGGAAAAGTGATATGTGAGGCCACTACAAACTGTTCCGCCTCTGCCAAGCCACTGCAGCCTTTATCTTTTTTCCAGCTGCCCTGGCTCTGAAGAACAAATGCATCCCATTCCACTTATGCACTAGTGCTCAAGCCTTGATATTGGAAAGCAAGAAACTCCTTATTGTGCTCTCTGCCAGCAGTTTCTCCTTCTTGCAGCTTTATATAAACTTCATAGGAAATTTCCTAAAAAATTAAGGTCACTTACTTTGTTAGTCCCTTAGTAAGACTTCCCTTTTTTTCTCCTTTCTCTTAGAGAGAGGCCACAGAAAAGCCGCAGTAGTGCCTGCTTGATTTTTTTGTATGTCTATTTTCTTGACATTGTCCCCAAATTAATTGTAATTGGTGCGATGGGAGTTCACTGGGATTAAACGGTCAGGAGGTTTTGGAGTCGTGTGTTTAGCCCGGTGGAGAAACTGAATTCTGAATATGCAAAAAACTGTGTTCCAAGTAAATTAGACACTACTACATAACCTATGCTCATTACAGAGTAAAAACATGGCCTATCATCATTACAGCACTTTCTTTTCAGCCACAGGGTTTTAATGAGTTTATTTTGCTATATAATTTATTATCCTCAGGGCTTCTCAAAAAGAATCCATTTCATTGAAACAGGGTCATGGGACCTGAAGCTGTTTTGTGCTGTTGCCCTCCTCATTGGTCAATAACTTTTGAACTCTTAACCATCCAGCAACTGGCAAGAAAAGTCTCCTTTTAAACTGTAAGTTAATAACAGGTCAAGCTCTCCAGAATCCACACCTTGAAGGACATACAGAGGAAAATTCTTTCTTAACTGAGATATTTAGATACTATTTCACATTTTGTAGCTGATAGACCTTTCTTTTTTACTCTTTGCTTGCTTTATGAAATTGCCAGCCAGATTACAGAAGAGAGAAATAGTAAAAAATTTAATAGTAAAAAATAAATGAAATATAAAAATATCATATCATCATGAAAAGCAGAATATATAAATATTTGTGCAGGTACATTCAGAGTAGTCCAGTCCATTTTTAAGGCCAGCCCGACTAAAATACGATTTTAAAGTTGATGTGAGTTACAGTAGCTAGAAAAATAGTTGAGGAGAACTGTCACTTTTATGAACCCGAGCTGGAGGAGGGGCCCTTTCAATTGGTGTTGCAATCATACAGAACAGGGAGACAGAGCAGAAGATACTGAAACACAGAATAAAAGTAATTTTTGGGTAGCAGATAAAATTTTCCTGACCTCAGGCTTTAAATTTCCTTTAAAATCCCTGCTGTTACTGAGGTTGTGGCAGATGTATGACAGCGGGGGTAACTCCACTGTGCAGGAACTTCCAGTCCTGAGACACTCCAGCAGTCTGTGAAGTTTCTCCAGGCATCTGCTTTGATACACTGACACCTGTCTTCATAAAGCAGGTGTATTGAAGGATTAACATCTGCCATTAATGTCCTGGCAATTAGTGTTTGTGAAGTGCTCTCTATACTCTGGGTTAACTTTAAAATTTTATTCAAAATTTTAATCATTAAACCAAAGCCAAACACACCCTGTACATCCCTACAGTATACAATTATTTTCTTTTTACAACCTGTTATCGCAATATACAGGCTTATTTATTATTTTGAAGTGTCCATTTTTTGTCACATAAAGACAAGGAATAAAGGAGCACAATATTCCCACACACCCCTATATAGTCAGTAAAGACATGCAAGTATGTGAACAGATATTAAAGAATACTTGGCTATTCAAAATACTTAATTGACCGAACATCTCTGAACAGAGCAACTAAACTAATAATGAGCTACATCAGTGAAATCAATTATCATAAAAAAAGTCATTAACTATTTTAATAAAGAAGGCATACTACATGTTTTTTTTAAAGATCTTTGCTAGACTGCTAGAGCTATAGGTACATGTTGAACAATATCTGTGGCATTTCTTGGTGAAGCATATTAAATGGCTTCAGGGTGGAAAGACGTCTTTCTCTTAAATAAAAGGAAATATTATAATGTACATTAGTGGCATATGCACCATAAGCATCAGGAGCAGCTGCAAGCAACTAGTGTAAGTAGCACAAAATGAGGCATTCCAGCTTTCTGGCAGCAAGAGGAGGCCAGCTGTTCACACACCTCTTCAAAGCAGTGAGGACTTGACTCCTCAGCAGTAATGGTGCAACAAGTATATTTTTCTGCAATCAAAGGTCATTTTTCTTCTCAGGAAAAAAGCAATAAAAGTGGGGGGTTCATTCTTGCAGAAAATAAATGGGATGGGCATAACCTTTAAACTTGATGCTTTGAACCGCAGACCAGTAGTAGGAAGCAGTGCCTGTGGGGAATTGATTCAAATATGCTGGGTGCCTTTCTTCCTAAGAGTAAATGTGTGAGGTATGTAAGAGGATTCAGGAGGAAACACTCCTTTCCTTACTGGCCACAGAAGATAATGTGAGACAGCAATGAAAAGCCCTTACTACAAAGCACTGGGGGCACACCTGAGGGCAAGATTGTGCATTCATGTGGTGTAAACACATCACACTTGGGTAGCTCAGATGCTGGAAACAGGCTGTCTGCAGCAATAGGGAGCTCTGAGACTACTAATTTGTGCTGCAGTAACTCACAGGTCTGTCAGTCGAATAATTTTTGGTCAGTTAGAGGATTTCATCTGCTGATTCTGCTTGCAAACAGGGCTTCCAAATCCTGGTGTTAGGTTGTGTAGATACCGTTGCAGTTGCTCTGTGCATTAGTAAGGTGTTCTCTAAACATACGGAAGCAATTGAGTTTGTTCACAGAGCTCTGCATATATTTCAGGATGTAATGTATACATAGAATCATACAAACTCTTAAATGAAAACTTATCCTAATGAAAACAAACTCTACAGCCTGTATGAATTATGGATTTGATTCTTAATTTTCCAAAGTCCACAACGAAGTATCAACAAAGAACAACCTGCATGAATCAAAGGAAGGTGCAAAATTAGAATCTTGGAGATACGGGGTACAGCACATCAAGGCCCAAGTGAGAGGTTTCCCACAGTTTGTTATCCAGCAGCTGCTGTGCTTTGGCAGTTTGTTTTCAATAACAAACATGCAGAGAGCAGTGTGAAAAATGAACCCAACAACAATGACTCTATAAATAAAATCCCATATATTTTTTTTACAGTCAGACTGAAAAGGAGACAACTTTTCTGCATCATTCAATACACTTCTGGAGGGCATTGTGTGCTTAAATCGGTAAGCCTTGTTAAAATTGGAGAGACAATAGAATAATGACTTTTAGGTTTCCACTGATGACTGGCATATACTTCTGTCAGATTCAAGATGCAAACAGTATAGACATAACAGATAAGTTTGTCTGCAAAACACAGCAGTTAATGTAAGACACGTAGTTAGTGGAAAGTAGCAGTTAGAGCTCATGTAATGATAGTGTCACTAGAAGACCACAGCAGAAGACACCAATGCAGTCTCTGCATGGTATCATGGGCAGTATGGAACCTTTGGACAAGATTTATCAAGGAGACCATCCCGCTGATTCATGAGGTACAGGAAAGGATTGCCTTGCTTTCCAAACTCCTTCTCAGAGGAGAATCTGGATGCAACTGCATCTAATCCAAGTCACAAACTTGGCCAATGGTTTATGTCTAATGGGTTATATATGTGTGGTTAAGCCTTTATATGCTGTTATCCCAGAGGATCAAGAATGACAACCCACATATATCTATATAGGATAATGTAAACAGTATTTTTATTGCCACATTCTGTCAGAAAACAGTTATTCACATCCTCCAATGTTAAATATTTTGACTGATTAATCAGGCTTCTTTCAACTGTCTTCAACACGAGAAGCAGATGATGCCCCCTTCTCCATCTACTTTTTCCGATAACTTTTGTCAGTAAAGAGAAGTCCAAGGTACTTTCTCCCCAGTTACGTGCTGCACATGTCTGGGATTAGTTCTTCTGTGATGAATAGTTACTGTTTTTGAAAAGAGTGTCATGAAAATCATATCTTTATGTGTGTGTGTGTGGCAGGACGTCCTCCTCTCTTTCATGGCTGGGGCATCTGGAAGAGATAACTCAGGCTTGATCAATAGTCCAGCAATGGGTAACAGAGCCCAGCAAGTGGTCACCTCTAGGCGCCCGAGAGTCTGAGCCCCAACCCAGAATACACATCTTGGTATGAGAGCAGATGTGGGAAGAGATAAAAGAAAATAAACATCAGTGACCAAAAGACATGGTTCTTATGTCTGTGAAAGCACACACGAATTATCATGGAGGCAGAAGCCTTCTACACACATGCCCTGAAAGCGTGTGAGACTTCTCTCCAGAGTTTGGATGCAGATGCCATGGTTATTTTCCTGGGAACTGAGGGAAAGGATTTTGATGTGTCCTCCATCACAAATTGGATGGTAAGAAACATTAGATCCTAAGTTATATTATTTCTTTGCTACCTGTAAAATTAATAGGTACCTTTAATTCGCGCTGTATTTATTTACTAGTAGTCTCTTTTTGTTCTGTTCCTGTGTAGTAAGTAGTCTGTCCAAAGTCTTAAGTCTGTTAGTTTTGGGTCTATTAAATAAATTATTCATTCTGTAATAGACCGAATCGGCCATTTTTAAAGAACTTGTGAACGAGAGTGGGTTTTGGGGTGCTGGCCACCTCAATAAAGCTACTGCCTGCTGTCGGAGGCCTGGGCAAAAGGCAGGGATTTATCTAACCCTTCACATTTATTCATAACAGTGTGTGTATAGCTGCATTAGGTCTGTACTTACCTTTTCCCCTTCAGCAGGCGTTGTGTGTGGGTAGTACTTGGGGGAAAGATTCTGGCTTCTTCTCAACCAGACTATCAACCCAAACAACTGGTTTTGTTTGACACAAGCCTCTTTCAGGATTGATGGAGTGCATTGGGCTGTTTCTAGGCTGTCAGAGAAGTTGATTGTCCTAATTTTCTAGTGACAAGGTGAATGAGAGATGATACTCAGAGGAGCCCATTCTTCATCCTCAGCCACAGGGATCTCCAGTGCAGTCAGTCTGTGAAGACCTACAAGGCATGAATGGAGGCATCTGTGCACCAAGCATGGCCCCAGGCACGAGGTGGACCATCATAGGATGAGGGGCAAAGCTGGAGCTTTTGTGCTCCTTCTGTCCCTTTGTAGATCTCAAGATTCTTCTCTTAAGCTGTCACAGAAAACTAGGCATGTATAAGCTTGGGGCTGCATCAGCAATCTGCGAGCAATCCACAAATACACAGTGTCTCATACTCGACATCTCTTCTATTGGGCCTTAAGTATTGGTTAAAGTAATAGAGAGATTTATTAAATATTGCTTTCATGTTTCATATTCCTTCATTATTTGAAAGCTGCCGTGCTTGGACGGAAGTTTTTCAAAGTCCTGTTTCCCACGTTGTGCTAAAAGCAGAGCAAACCGGCTGACAAGCAGGTTAAAAGACCACAGAGAAGAAAAAGGCAGTGAAGCAAAAAGTTCAATTGACTGCAAAGCTGTCACCTGTAGTATCTGTTTAGATATTTTCCATTTAGTACTGTCCAAGCCAGAGTAAAAGAGCAATAAGGAATTCAGCCTGAATACACTGGAAGACCTTGTGCTGATGGGGTTGCTGAGCAGACGATTGCAGGAGTACCAGGTGGATGTTGGCATATCAGACCAAATCCTGTTTTTAACTTCAGTGTTTGCAGTCTTGAGGGTCACATCCAGCTGAGCTAGGGAACACCTACCATTGCCCAGCTGCTAGCATCTGACCATATTTTCTCCAACACAATATTATGATTCAAACAAGTAGTATGTCTCCCATTTTAGAATTGCATACCGAAGCTGATGCCTTAGGTTTTAGCTTTCATATTTTTCAAATTTCGTATTGCTTAGTGTGTAACTCTGAAGTGTCCTGCAGCCTGTGAGCTGCTGTTCTCTCATGCTGAGACAGACATAACAAAGCCTCTCCAGGCTGCTCTCCAAGGACACCCAGCCCGTCCTAGGCCCAAAAGTATAAACCAGAAGTCTCTAAAGAGGGGGACAAGCTGAGGGGAAATTACATCATTAGCTAAAGTTTAACTGGTGAATTTATGCTGATGTGCAAATGGACCAAAGCTATAAAAGTGTGAAGAACTCGTGACTCAGGGTCCATCTTGGGTGTAGCCTTTGGCCTGCCCAGGGTGTACCTCTGAAGGCCTTTCAAATAAATATTCACCTTTATTCCCTTACTCCTGTCCAGTCTCTGGTTTTAGGTGGCCTCTCAAGGCATCAAAACAGAGAGCTGCTGAAAGCCCCAGTCTTACGAAAAAGGTCGTAATTTTAGGTTTCTTCTAATTCGCAGTCCATTGTAAGAAAGGATAACATGCAGTCTAATTTTATCTATAATTTTGTAGGTTTATCTAATCCAAGTTTCTTTTTATTTTCTTTTGCTGGTAATATTTTATTTAGAATTAAACTTCAAATTAGCACCAAAGTATCTGAGGGAATGTTCCACCCTCTTTGCTGGCTGAGCATGTGGTGACAGCATTATCAACTGTCCTGCGTCATTAATTTTGAGGAGGATAAAACTGGAAGTGCTGTGGCCTGGTCTGACATTGAAAATTGATATTAAAGTACTTAAATAATCCCAAGGTTTTCAATGGTTTATACAGGATAGGTAGAAAGATAAAGAGATAGAGTTCTATAATCTTTACTTCTGGTGTCTTAATATTTTCTACCATAATGAATTATGGAGGATATTTTTGGAAATGCAACTGATGGAATCAGGAGGCCAAGGTAAAACGGTTTGGGGACCTCCCATCCCCTACTAAGCAACATTGCTCATATATTTTTTCTGTCCAGGTTGTTCTTTCTGGTTTTGCCCAGTATATTTCAAAGTTGCTGCAGCTGCACATCTGTCAAGGACTGGATGTGAGTTTCTATTTTCTGGTCTTTTCAATTGTTAAGTTTTCCTTCCTAAAGGTGGAAAGTTTATTTCCTTCACTGCAGTCCTTCAAGATGGGGGCTGTTCTCAAAGAGTTTTAGGACGTTATTTCCACTAGCTATTCCTTCTACTCTGTCTTTAAAAACTGTGTGATCCTAGTGCTCAGTTTAGCAGGACTAGCACCTGCTTCATTATTTTATACACTTTATTTTTTTTTACCTGTCTCAGTCAACATGAAAATCATCTTCAGCCTTTAATTTGCGTTGTTGTCGTGCTTCCTCTGTGTGTGTGTGCATGTAACACCAAAAATAGAAGCTTTTCATGCTCTTTACTTCCCAGCTTGTCTATCTGGGTGATAGAAATTTATTGGGAGATGCTGTGCACTGTCAGATCCCAGCTCCAGCTGAGCCCCATCAATGAGTGAGCTGTGAGGCACAGAACTTCCCTGGAGACACAGAGTGCCCCAAGTAGGAACTGCTCATGTTTTAGTGCTCTACCAGATCATATTTCCTTCTTTCCAGGCCTTCTTCCCGTGAACCCCTCCCCACCGCCTCCATTTTGTCTTTTTGCAATGTCTGTTTTGTTCTGCTTCAGTATTTTCCCCAGATGGATTTTAATGTGAGAATAATACTACAAGCAAGGAGCAACAGAAGAAATATCTTTCTCAACCAGGACAGGCCCATCTGCTTTTGCAATGTTATCTGCTTTTGCAATGTTGTCTGCCTTCAGCTTCCTAACTATCTCCCTTCAGTCGTCAACACATGGCAAAATGGCCTTACTTCTACCTTATTCTTACTCTGGGCTTAGGCTCAAAATGCTGACTTCATTCAAATGAATGTCATTCTAAAAACTCTGTATGCCAGATAACCACGACAGGAACAGGACTTCACAGTCTGGTTCTGTGCTGGCTTTGGTACTGACTTGTTTGATGTTAGTTCAGCTGCTTCCCTTAAGATTGGTTGTCCAATATGAATGGTGATCCTTACCTGAAAAGTCTGAACACTTTAAGTAGGGGTGCATCTAGGGTTCTAGAAAGCAAACAGCTTCAATTCACACATGCAGACAGAATAAAAACAGAAAAACCAGAAATCATCTGCTCCAGCCCAGTGCCCCTTACCCCCGCATCAATTACAGGTCAGCTGATTGTGCAGCAGCAGCTGATGTACCCTAAGGAAAATGGTTACCAGTGCAGCTTTCCTTTATATGTGTAATATAATATCTTGATCTCTATCAGTGGCAGGGGAGAGGATGCACGAGTTGGGGAGCAGCAAACATGGGAGTCACTGGAGAAAACCCAGGGCTGGCTGTCCTGCTTGTGAGTCTGGGTTCTGCTGCTCAGGCACTGAATTTAGAAAAAAATTGGTCCACCTGTCCTGTATCTTAGAGCACTTACCCATGAAAAAGGAGAATAATCTCTGCAATATGTGAAGTGCTTTGAAGTGTCTTCTGAGCAAGAGAGAGCATTTAGTGCCTTTTCTTCTAATGTGGCTCTGATACTTAAATATGCAGCAGTGAGTCAGAAGAATCAATTTGTTGCTTCCATGAGGGGCATAATTCATCCTCCATTATCGAAAAGATCAAGGACGCAGAGGCAACTCTCTGCTTCCAAGTAAACACTCCTTTTATGTTCCTTTAGCACAAATACCAGGCAGTAAGAAGAGAAGCATAAAAGGAAGTCATGCTGCAGGCTTTTACTTGAAGTAGGTGTTTTGTCATGGATTAATGGCAAATCATAATACATTATTTACCAGATAATAAGTGTGATAATTGTTCTTATTTATCATGAGCCTACCTCAACTCATTCTCCTTTCATTCCTTCAGTCAAGCTGCCTCTGGAGATTTACAAGACAAAAAATAGCCCAAAGGTCATTCCAACAATTTTTACTCATAATGACATCCTGATTACCTCCTAATTGAGAAGCATAAACTACAGACACTTCAGGTAATGCCACTGACCCACACTCTCAAAGCATAATGCCCAGAGTCCTTGTCTGTCTCACAGCCACCCAGAGAACAGCATCCCCTTTCTCTAATAACCATATCTCCAGAATGAATTAGGAAGAAAGTTTTATTATCGTTACACTTTCCCTATAGCACGAGTGTGATGTTGATGCACAGATATGATATTATGGAAGCAATGCAACTGTGCGTTGGGCTCAATTCCAGGACTGAATTGTAGCATAGCATTTTGGCTTTCAGTCAAAAATCTGTCTTGTCTTGTTGAGATAGTGTGAAGATAATCCTTTCCTTTTTTCTGCCTGTGTATTTATATTTCTTTAAGGCATTCCAAAAAATAGAGGTCACATGCAGAGCTACTCATTGCTGTAGGATTAGAAAAAGAATGGGATATATGTAAAACAGTTAAAAAAAAAAATAGAAAGGTCTGGGCCACAACCCTGCAGGAAGCCCTAGGCCTCTGGGCAGAGCTCCATAAATAATGCTTTATTGCCTTGGATAGCAGGGTGTTAACACCTCCTGCAGCTGAAGGCGCTCTGCTTGCTGGGAGAAACACTAGGAGCTTTTTTCTGTGCTTCATCCTCTGCAACAAAAGAAATAGCAGACTGAAGGACCACATCCAGTGACCTAAATTTGCTCATGTCTAGTCAGTCCCTTGCCTGCCTGAGCTTGGGTGACCCATGAGCTCCTTACGGTGAAGGCATTTTGAGGAGGTTTTGAGTTGGAAAGCATGGAATTGTACCCACTTGCTGTTAGGTTTATTGGCAGCAGCTGGTGATGTGAATCCAGAGCATGACTTGGAATCGTACTTCAGGAGATCTCGTAAGTTTCCTTCACTAGTCTATCTGTGTTTTCCTTGGTAGATATTTCTTTGGTGGTATTGGCTGGTGTAATCAAAATTCGCCAGTAACTGGAAAACTGCAGTCTTTAATGTAACTTGATCATGTAGAATATGGAAAATGCACATAAGAATTTGTTAAGTCATAAAAGTTGCCCGTTATTGCCTGCTGAGCAGCAAGTGGTATCCTTTGAGATTTCAGAAAAAAAAGGATTATTACTGGATAATATATTGCCTTGAATCAGTTCAGCCTTATATTGCTGAACTGATTCAAGTTCAAGGGAATGCCCTCTATTTTGTGTCTCTTGAAAAGCTAAATGATATCCTTCTGTGAATGAACTGTGTGAACTGAGCAGGAGTGATGTATTAACACAAGCTGGAAATATAAGGAGCCTTCTCAAACATTGATATGTTACTAATGCATTTATTGCCCTGCCTCACACATGGTAGCTGGTCTCTTGTGTCACAGAGAGAGCACAAGTGTTCCAGTCTATATTCTATGAATTTCTAACCATTTGTTTTTGTTAACATGCTGTTCTGGGTCTTCAGAGCGTTCTTTCAAGCTTCTCTCATTCTAATCTCCAAACCTTCCTTGAAGTCCTAGAGCCCCCCACCAAAAGGTTGTTGGGTTTTTGAGCCAACCTCTTTCATCCCAAATGCTAATCAGTCTTCTCCCAGTGAGTTAGGCAGAGACACCTCTTTGTGTAAATTAATGTTTGATAACTACACCTTGCAGAAAAAAAAAAAAAGACTCTCTAAAGTACAATTTTTGTTTTACATCTGTGGTAAACTATCCTTTGATTTCTCTTTACATGATACCATGACTGATTGTTGTTTTTCAGCTCTTCTTCTGGGTAGGACTGTTGCAAAACACAGATTCCTAGATAGGAGTGGTGGTTGTTTCCTTAATGTGACTTTTCTCAATCTGCCTGGAAAATGGCAGGCAGCCCCACAGAAGTCATGTGGTAAAAGCTACCAGTGTTGTCAGCTGGGTCATAGAGTGCTAAATGCTTTGGGTTGTAAGGGACTTTAAAGACCATCTAATTCCAATTGCTGTGGGCAGAGATACTTTACACTACACCAGGTTGCTCAGAGCTCCATCCAATCTGGCCTTGAACACTCCCAGGGATGAGACCCACAGCTTCTCTGGGCAAACATGCTCCAGTGCCTCACTATCCTCACAGTAACAAAATTCTTCCTAATATCTAATCAATCTTCCAGTTTTAAGGCATTCCCCTTTGTCATATGACTACATGCTGAAAAAATGAAGACTTTGTTGGGAGAGACATATCCATCCAATTACCACATGGGCTCTACTCTCTGCCATAAATACCTTTTGGTGTGCTTCAAAAGGGCAGTATTGTACCTCAGAGAAACCTGCATTTGCATTCAAAGTCTTTGTATTAGAAAGCAAGTCTCCTGGAAAAGTGGGGTAAACCCTGCTGATTTGGTTCCTGCTTGCCTGGCGATAGGGTTCATTTTCCATGGGGTCACACTGGTGGCTGAGCTTTTTGCAAAACCTAGTTCTCAGAGCAGTAAGAGGCCAAATCCATTGAAGTCGGTGTAAAAGGATTACATTTGCTTCTACTGACTCCTTCTACTGAATCCAACAGTCACAGAATGACTGGGACTTGTTTAAAAGTGTTGTTACATCGCACTTGACATTGCTGGAGGTGTATCAGATAAATTGCTACAAAAGGGAACTTTTTTATATGTATTTTAGTATTAGTATTAGTGCAGTAAGCCAGAAGAAAATGTAAATTTATTGTATTTAATACATCTTGCAGAGAGCACCTTCTGAGAAATTGTCTTCTGCTGTATAGTCTTCTGGACTATAGCTGTTAGACACAGCTTGATTGGGACACTGCTAGCAAACAAGAAGGAGAAGATGTCCTGATTTGTCAGTAGACATTGCCAAACAAAGCAAAGTTGAAACAAACTTCCTATCAGCATTATTCTGCCAGCCAGGGTAAGGGAAGATTTCTTTCTTTTAAACATTGTATGAATTCAGGCCAAATAATGAAGATGACAAGCAGTCCCCAGTTACATATGGGAAAAACTAGCTCATGCTGACTTGTATGCAAGTGGATTTATGCTTATCAGAGAGTGACATGACATAAACCATGCTGTCTTTTGCAAAGTATTTATGGCCAAAATCTTGTGTAGTGAGAGATTCAGTAGGTTAGGCAGGGTGGAAACAAAATTGATTCTCTTTGGATGAGCTCAGTGATGGCTAGTAGTGCAGCAAAGGGATCAAATTGCTTTCAAGTACCAGAAAGCTTTAAGTTTTTATAGTGGTTATAAGTTTTTCTGGTTTTGACATTGTTTGATATGAGAAGCTTTCATGCTCTCTCAGGAAGTGGGTGTGTATAGCAGAAGAGCATCAAAATTGCTGAAAGTCAGTGACACCACAGGTTGTAGTGTCTTTTAACACAAATCTCCAACAATTTTCTAGCATAAAGGGAAAAGGACCAGTGCAAAGTGTACTTTCCTCTCATGACCACAAAAATGATCTGCAGTGAGAAAATATAAGAAACGTTAAATATGCGCTTCTGTCTGAAATGCACACCAGAAGACAAGAGTCCTGGGGATGTATGTGTTAAGTAACTAAATTCAGACATGTGTGGCTTATGGTATCAAAGTTCCATTATTGCTTTCACAGCTCATGATGATGTTTCTCTGCTTTTCTATACCCTCAGTGGCAGGAATTTCTAGTCAGAACTCAATTCTGTATCTTCCACAGTGATAAAGGTTTCTACTATATCCAAATCAGGATGAAGTCTGGGAATAAAACCTGCCTGTATTGAACTCATGGAAGGAATATAAGGGCAATATCATGCATTTGCTTAGCTGGTGTTGGGCTGAGTCTTGTTTCTGCAAGTATCAGCGTTGAACTGACAGCACAGCCTTTTGTAGTGAGGCATATTTGTCTAAATGCTTCCACATAAGCTAAGTCTCTTTGTGCTGGGGTCATCTTCCCCCTCATCCTTGCATACATATACTGCCTTAGGTTTTGACAGTAACAGCAGCACAAATTAATCAAATTCCAAAAAGTTTTCCCATCCATATGATATTTCGCTTCAGAGCAAGATTTGGAGACTCGAATGGCAATGCACACACTTTCAGGGAAAGAACTTGGAAAATCAGGACAGACTGGTAAGTGACCCAGCTAACCTCTCTCCCTTTACACAACACTGACTTTTTTCTTCAATAAAGTCTCACTCAGAGCAATCTCAATTTTTCATCACAGAAATTTCCAGTGCACTCCCAGGGGGTTTATATAAATCTCACTGCTCTTTCTCTTTTTTTTTTTTTTTTTTCCTTTCACACCTCCCACACCTGAGTCCCTGTGTTGCCATTTCTTTAAATCTTTTATCCTCAGGTTAGTACCGATGGCAATACGGATTACCCATCACCACCTCCAAATATTGCACAAAGTCTTCTCCTGTTCTCACCCTGCCGTGCTTCCAGCCACAGAAGTGATGAAAGAAATTTGAAAGGAGCAAATCCTGAACCAAGTTCAGTGCATTTCCCTTTTCACAGCTTATTACTTTCTGGATGTTTCTTTTGACTGGTCTTCAGCCATTGTGGAACTAACTCTGAAGTGATTCCTGAAATATCTGTTCCTCTGCTAGAAGTTAACAGCAGCACATATAGTATGAGAAAAGAAGGGCACTTTGGGCATCAAATTAAACAAGTCCTTTTTCTGACCCTAGCTTTTTTTTTTTTTTTTTTTTTTTTTTTTTTTTTTTTTTTCTTAAGTAAAGTATTTTCCTCAGCAGGACCACTCTAGTTAGACCTCTGTGTGCATAAGTGGCAATCAGACACATGCAATCTGACAGAAGAGCTCCATGGAATCAGAGAGGGGATAAAAGCACAACAAAACCCCCCAAAATCCCCAACAACAACAAAAACAACAACAAACTAGCTTAGAGTTTCCTTTCAGTCTCCAAATCTTACCTTTCTGAGCAGTTTTTAAGGAACGCTAAACTTTGAAGGCCTAATGAGTTCACAAACAAGGGCAGATCATTGCCTGGCTAATGAAACAGGTTCTCAAGCCTAATATACAATCTTCAAAAAGTAAAAGAGGTGTAAGGAGCTCTACACAGCCCAGGCTGTAGTTTCCAGGGGCTCACTCCTGGTGTGGAAGTGCTGGTGCCTCTTGCTATTGTCCACCTTCGCATGAGAGATGGTGGGATGGCTGATGCTGTAGGATGCTGCAGTGAGTCACCATATATTCCTGTCAGGAGGTGCTACAAGCCTGGGTTTTCATTTAAACACTTCCCCCTCTGATGGAGTTGCAATCAGTTTTTATGGGGTGGGAGTTGGAAGTGAGTAAAAATAACTCTTATCCTTCCCCTGCTTCCTGGCAGGGCTCTTCCTAGAGCTTTGGTTTTTCTCCTTTCCTTTGCTAGGGTTAATTCCATTTTAAAAGGCTTGTACCCTTAGAAGTGAACCACCCTTGTAATTTAGCAGCAAGATGGAAATCTTTCTCTATTCTTTAATTAATCTGGTTCATTGATCAGAATAATTTTTGGGATGCTCTGGAAGCTTCTGGGTCAGACTCTTGGATTTAAGGTGTCAGCATGAGTTTATTAGCTTAAATAGAAGAGTCCTATCAGGACTGACGAGTTCTTAGCTCCAGTATTGACACTGACAGTTCATTTATGTCCATCAGCTCTATGCTTTACAAAAAAACTTGCAAATGAAGAAGTTTATTTGTCACTAGTGGATAGAAAGGTGACGGAAAGAGGTGTGGATTAGTCAGACCTCAGTGACTATTTCTGGGAAAAGAGATGAAGTTAAAAGCTAGCTCTGAGGTATGAAGTGAAAAATCTGATTTTCTTAAAATGCTGATGAAACAGCCATTCATCCTTATGTTCTGTACTTACACCAAACATTAATTTGTCTCTGGGAATTACACAAAGGCTTCAGTTAGCCCCAGGTTTAGGAGAAGTCACTCTCAGTGGATTATCAGAGCACAAAAACTTCCCTGAGAGCCAAAACCAACTTATCTTTTTAGAAGTTGTAAGGTTTTGCATTTCTTAGAAATCCCAGACTATATAGTTTTGTTGTTGGAAAGTTTATATGGGTTTCTCCACTCTCCTTGTCAAAGTGGTCCTCCAGACCACATAGGTTGTGGTGTGGGAGTATGAAAAACCCATCGGTGTTGTGTTGGGTGTGAAACACTGCCTTACTCTGCCAGTATTTTATTGTAAAGGAACTTTATAACTGGTATGATAACAAAATGAGCAGAAGAGTAGGTTTTGTTCTGGCTTTGTTTCAAACCTGAAATTTGGATGAAATATTTGGAAAGCTTTTTCAAAGGCAATCACTAGTAGATACTGTGTGTGTGTCATGAACTGTTCCGTGTTGGAGGCCTCTAGGAAAAGCTCTGAGGTACAGCTGGGGGGAGTAGCACAGGGAGAGAGGAGCCCTCCATTGGAGGGATCATGGGAGGGGGCTGGGTAGGTTCATGGGCAGGGTGAAGTCTTGAATGTGTTCCTCTGCTTCTCTGTGCCACCAGTCTGAGGCAGGTGTAATTTCCTGGTGTGATTGCAGCTCTCTCTACTCCCATCAGCATCTGCTGATATGTTTTTGTTCAGGAATTGGACAGGAGATATTGAGATGTCTGTACATTTAGCCCCGTGGGAGAACCTCCAAAGAACCATTACTCATTTTCAAGATGCTGAGTGTCAGGATTGGATGTGATTTTTGAGGTCATTAGCATCTAACATTTATTCATGGTTCTGGCATTTCAAAAACCCCATATCAAAAATTTATTTTTTCCCTTTTCCTGCATTTCTGCTGTTTGTTTATTACTGATCAGGCAAGTCCAGTAACTGCTTGCAGTATACTGCCTTGAGTAGTTAAAGATTCAGTTGTTTTATATGTAACTCTTTTTTATAATATTCTTTTTCTCCAGGTAATACAGATACAAATATTGATTGGTTGCCTTTTTTAGGCTGAAAGAACAGAATTAACTTGGTTCTCTAATTGTACTGCGGACCTCATATCCAGTAACTTATCAGCAGTCAAAGCCATTTCTCTTGTGCCTTCCAACTAGAAAACAGAGTTAGCATTTCTATTTACAGTCTTTCTATTTACTACTTTCACTTACAGTCTGAACACCAAGATCAGCGCTGCCATAAAGAGGGCTTACTCAGTATCCTCTCTGGAGCAATGTCTGCCAGATGTAAATCCAGCAGTGAACATCCTCTGTGCTATGTTCTCAGCAGCACCCATCTGGTGGATTGCTGCCTTTTCCCTTGTTCCTCACTTTAAATAAGAGATGATTTTAAATATGTGCAGATAATTGAGTCTCTGCTGTGGTCCCAGGAGAGAATAATGCAATTTGTAGGATCAGTCTGTCCCAGGCTTGAACAGCTTGGAAGCTGCCTACTGGAAACACAAACTTTCTTACACAGTGTTGCAACATTTTTCTAAGCCCTGACGGCTGAACTTCTAAGACCACAAGGATGACAAAAACTTACATATAAAGTACATATAAACCAGTATATATTGCTGTATTAAACTGACATAATAATTAAAAGAAATAAAATTAAATCTGCAAATGCACAGATCATTTTGCCACTGGATCTTTTGCATTGCCTCTGCAAAAATTTTTTGCCAACAGTACTTTCTGCCCTGTACTTCTTTCTATGCCTGAAGTGCTATCCTACATGAACAGGAGAAGCAGCGTTGTTACTTTTAGTGCAGGGAATATTCTATTTTAAAACAGAATTTTCAAGAGCTGTAATATTTTTTTAAATGAAAGAGCAGTTGTTCCCTGAAAGAAGTTATCACTTTTTTTTAGTCAACTCTAGTTTTGGTACCTACATGTGAGAAAACAAAGGAAAGATCTCTGCACTATATTACTCATTACGTTGGTTTCTCACTTGCTATTAACCAAGCTTTGATATCTCATCCACAGCAGATACTTTCACTCCCTCAATAGTAAATGACAAGAGAGAAGCACCTCGAGGGATCTGTCCATCTAAAGGCAGGGTTCTAAGATGAAGTTATTTCTTAAGACGAAATTTTTTTTTGAGATGTTTCTTTTCAGTGGCTATGGGCAGAACTCAAGTGGCTGATTAAAAGTAAATGCCTTTGTTTAAAATGTTAGTATCAATTGGATAAACCCAACATTATGAAAATTCTCCCTTCTGGGAAAATGAAAATAAACAACAGGATTTCGTTAAACTTTTTATGAAAACAGTGAGTTCTGAGCAAAATCCACATGTAAGCATTTGTTTGAAAAGGTATTTGTTTTAGAATTGCTTTGCATCTCCTTATTCTCCAATGTAATACAAGTTTTCTATGGTGCAAAATGTAAGAGAGAGCATGGAAAATCTGAGCTGTGGTGAGGACAGGAAATAATCACGTTGGCCTTTTTAAAATAAAACACTGAAGTGACACGTGGGGAGGGACACACTTCCAAGTTTTGGATTTTATATGTATAAAACCAGGCATGTGTGACTGCGGGAGACAAAAAAGTAGAGAATCCCCAGAGGAGCACTTTCTTGTGTAAAAACCTTTAATCACATGTTAGGATTATGGAGAAAACCAGGCTGCTTTGTGGTCTGCCATAAATGCAACAATCCAGGCTAGCAGTTCTTCCTAGCTTTCATCCTTTTGTGAGACACTTCCTTGACTAGCAGAGACACCATGTCCATGGCACGTGAAAATAGAAGTGTCATCAGACTGCTCTGTGGTCAATTGTTTGTGTGACAAACCCATTGGAATCCCTGTCTGCAATAAACGTGAACCACAGACAGTTAAAGAGACAAAGAAAAGGCAATGCACCTGAGCAATCTAATGCTCAGCTTTAGTGGATGGAGACAAGGGATGTTGGATATCCTGTTCCATATAATTGCATAAACAGACTTTGTAATTCCCACCCCAAGCAGCACTTCTGAAGGCAGTGTGGGTGAGTGAAACATTAAATAGCGGCAATCATACCTTTTTCCATCTATCTCTCTTTTTTTCTTTTTTTTTTTTAATTTTGAAATCGGTAGAGGTGTTGTCAGCTGCCTGCATTGTGCTCATCATTGTCAGGGCTGGCAGTGTAACAGATAACTGAATGGATCCAAGGCCACCCAGGGAATGGCACCTGGCAGGAGCTCATTCATCACTTTAATTTCAGAGTTCTCCAAGGAAGATCTAGCATCAAAGAGGTAATCAAGGCTCACAGGGCAACATGGGTGTTTGGGAGGAGTGCTCTGCATTACCAACAAACTGAGATATCCAGTCTGGTTTGTAAATTAAGTGCTTTTCTGGAGAAAGTGTGACTATAACTGTCACCCTAAGCATATTCCCGATAATATACATCTACTGTGACTGTTGGGGGCCACAGCCTGATCTTTTCCCAGCTTCCATGTGAAAAATAACAGCTGCAGTCAGAAGACAAATTGCTGCATTTTAAAATGTGTTTTATCTGTAATGGTTTGTTTAATCAGATAGCCTCTCTGTCTTCAGTCCTTGCCTGGGCATTTGGGCTCCCTTCATCTCACGTGATCAGCCCAGAAAGGGTGATGCCTTGGCTGCTGAGGTTTAGGCACACCCTGCACTGTGCTACAGGCTCTGTGGACTTTATGAGAGTAAGAGAGACTGCCCTTAAGATAAAAGTATCCTGTTAATATCACAGAATCACAGAATTACAAAATAGGGAGGGTTGGAAGGGACCTCTGCAGTTCATCCAGTCCAACCCCCTGCCAAGGCAGGGTCACCTCAAGAGGTGACACAGGAACACACCCAGGCAGATTTGGAACGTCTCCAGAGAGGGAGACTCCACAACCTCCCTGGGTGGCCTGTTCCAGTGCTCGACATAAAGAAGTTCTACATAAAGAAGTTATTTCTGTCTCCATCAACATCAGTGAGTTTTGCACAAATCCTCTTTGTAGGTCAACTTTCCTCTATTTGAATGGTTTTCCTTATTCAAAGTGCATTCAGCTAATTTAACCTTTGTCTTTCTACAATGCCACTGTAAAGGCTGGCCAATACTGAACTGAATATGATAATTTGTAGCTGTGATAAGTGATATAGTGTTGTGAATGAAGGGAAAACTTGTTTGTTCTTGGAGAGGAGCTTTCTCACTTGTTGCTAGAGTACCCATTTTTCTGCTTCATTCTGACTCCTGGGAAAGACTTCAAGGGGTTTTCTTCCATGAAATCAGCAATAAACAGTCCCCACATTTGAAGAACAGGCTAAAGAAAAGAGGCATAACTCAAACATAAATAAGATGTGGGTTCACCCTTAGTTTGAAACCCGGACTAAAATTACCAGTTCTCCACTGGACTGGAGATTCCTGGTGTTGTATGGGTGGAATCTCCATTTTAAAAAATCTAGAATAAGTTGTTTTTTTTTTTTAGTTTTTCTTTTTAAAGATCTGTTGTGTTGCCACGCTGCCCTAGTGCCCACATTTTCCAAGAGGACACTTTTCTCAGTTCAGCAGGTAGCCGTGGGAAGAGGGGTCAGGCTTCGTTTTTCTTATGCAGACTCTTTCTTTCTTTCTTTCCTTCTTTCTTTCTTTTTTTCCTTCTTTTTTTTTTTTTTTTTTTTTTTTTTTCTTTTTTTTTT
>VWZT01000738.1:109960-133887 GCA_013397055.1 Pachycephala philippinensis
CTTTCTTTCTTTCTTTCTTTCTTTCTTTCTTTCTTTCTTTCTTTCTTTCTTTCTTTCTTTCTTTCTTTCTTCCTGCCTTTCTTTCTTCCTGCCTTTCTTTCTTCCTGCCTTTCTGCCTTTCTTCCTGCCTTTCTGCCTTTCTTTTTCTTTCTGCCTTTCTTTCTGCCTTTCTGCCTTTCCTGCCTTTCCTGCCTTCCTTGCCTTCCTTTCTTTCCTTTCTTTCCCTTCATGACTGGGGCAGTTGCACATTTGATTTAAAAAAAATAGTAATTGTGAACGTGCAAAAGGTCTTGGCTTGGATGAGGTGTGTGAAAAGAAAATTATCAAGTATTTTTTTCATACTTTTCACACCAATTTGTTTCTCTCAGCTGGCAGCCAAGAAGGAAGGATGCTCATCAGAAGACTGGTCGTCCTAAGGATTGATCAAAAATTATTTTATTGTGTTGTAATTGCCTAGTAGTTTCTCCTTTCTTAATTCTAAGGGCAAGCTCTCTGCTGGCATTAGGGATCCTGAACATAAGAAAGATTTATAAAAATCCCACTTCTTAATCTTGTGCAGTCTAAAGTGTTTAACATTTGATGAGGTTTGTTTTCTAAAGCTGTGCCTCTGGGAGTTCAAACACTGGTGTCTCTTAAAAACAGGGAACTTGGAGAATTATGTCAAAATGCAGTCAGCAAGTTTTCATGACTCATTTCTTCACCTTGTGCTTTCCTATTTATATCCCTGTAAAGCAGCCAGGAAGACCCTTGTCTTTCCTGCTAAAGAAAGGATTGAGTTTTTGACTTTTAACATTTAATGTGTGTGAAGAATCCTGGAGGGGAAACTCAAGGACGATGAGGCTTATTTAATCCCAAAAGAAGCAAAGAAAATTGACCAGTGGCTGGGTGAATGTTGCTGCATTAATGTTTCAACTTCCTTCTAGAGTAAAACCAATTTACTCCACTTTAGTTTTGTTTTCCTACATGTTTAGTTACCTACATGTCTAGTTATTTTATAATAGGGAAGAGAAAGTCCTACATATGACTGTGACCTCAATTCCCAGAATAAAAATTTTCCAGTGAAAGTTTTTATCATAAAGATGAATAATGAATCAAAAGCCTCTCTGACACTGGGGGGACCTGCACTATGGATCATAAGAGGTTCTGGGAATGGGTCTCCAGGAGGTAGTGTAACAGGTGGTTTAATACTCTGGTGAAGGGATTCAACACTTTTTGACAAACCTCTCAGAAAAATATAATTAGCAAAGTCTCAGCCAGCAAACTGATCTGTGGTGAGTGCATAGTCCTCTTTAACCACTGTTAAAATATCATTACAGATGTAATCCTTGCAGAAAACTTTTTTTGAAACTTGGGTCTGAATTTCCTTTGCTCTCTTCATTCTGCATAATAATCTGAAGAAATCTAGCGTGAGGATTACTGGTGTCATGCTGATGGCTGGTCTGCATGTGTCCCAGGAGAGTGGAGAACAGGCTCTTTCATTTCTTTTTGCCTACTCAGGTCTCTCATTCAGTAATTAGCTGGAGCATTCCCCTCACCTTTTTTTTGCACTTACACTCACGGTGACTCTTCTGCAGCCCTCCAGCCTGAGCCTAGGCATTTCCACACAATGTTTTGCCTTATGGCTAAGGCTGATTGCTGTTCATGGGTGACAGGGCTGTTTAGTATGTGAATGCTTGGGGTTGCCTAGAAGGCATTGCATTTTGGATCAGAAAAAGTCCTAGAGGGTGCCTAATTAAACTCTAAGCTGTATGAAGCCAACTAGTTTCCTTTAGATAGGAAAGAAAGTTTATGTCAGAAAGAGGTTTTTGGCTGCAACAACCAGATTGGTGTAAGATATCACAATGGAACTACAACAAAACCGGCAGTTTTATATATGTAGTTGCATATCCTTAAAGCAACATGATAGAGAGAATGTCTGTTTTTCTGATTGAATTACACTGAGAGAGAGTGTCTGTTTTTCTGATTGAATTAACTTTTTTCAGAGTTGCCACAGCTTCAAAATATCCAGATTGATGCTATTGCAGCTCTGACTCAGGGGTTTTGTTTAGCAAATACTGTCAGGTAAAAAGCCTGATAGCCGTCTTTTGTGAGTCTTATAGATTTGGCTGGTATAATGATGTATGCCGAGAGACAAGATACCTGTTGCAGGGTATTTTGCCATGTCTTGGAGAGGAAAGAAAGCAAGCATTACAGTTTAAGTGAAAACCATAAGACCAAACCTAACAATAATTAGTATGTGGATTTCAAAGGTGGCCATTCTGAGTATGGTTTTGCCTTCCGAGGGGGCAAAATATTTCTGCATCTGATTGTAGACTTTTCCGCCTTACATTACTTAACTAAACTGACTCTAAATTGTCAAAGGAGTTTTGAGACTAAAGACATTCTGTCATATATATTGTGCAAAGTCCAGTGGATAAAAGGGACTGATCTTAACCAAGTTCTGTGAAACTGAGGATTTGGTAACTCCATAGAGGTTTCTCCATTCTGAGATCAGTCTTAAGACTAGTAAATTAGCTAGTCCTAGTAATTATAAATTTTCTTTAAATTTGTCTCTTCATCATGTGAGTTATTCTCATTTCTGGGAAAATGTAGTGTAAGCTTAATGGTTTTTATCAGGAGAAGCTGTTATTATCTTAAACTGTGTGACATCTTAAAATCTGAAAAAATGTAATTTATTTTATAATAGTTATAATTATTTGCCTCTGCTCAACCTAACTTCATTTTGCTGGTGATGGTGAAGGAACAGCATTGAGTTAAAAGTGGCTCAGCTGAGGTTTCTGTCTCTTTGTTCTGAATACGGTAATTAGTGGTTTGCTTGCAGAAAGACCACAAAAAGAAGTGGTAAGGTGAGGGATGTGCCAAGAGTCCACTTGCTTGCTTACTCTGGGAAAATTTTGGGGTTTATTTCTCCCTGGATATTTAATTAAGATGCAAGACATATCTTTGAGTTTTCAAAACATGCTGGTGGCATCACTCCTTCCTTGAGAGCGTTTGTGCATCTGCCTTATTAATTTTCTCTTCTCATGAATAGAAAAAACTATTTGCAAATTGGTCTTCAAGTTAAGACACCTTTAAATGTCTAAGAAGCAAATCAATGTTTTCATGATTAAACAGAAAACAGTGTAGATTTATTAAAGAAATTCTAAAGAAGTTCTCTGTGTATTTTAATATTATTTTATATCAAAATGAGAAAATTTTAAAAAATTATTGGAAAATATTTTTTTCAGTGGAATTTTATGGGGAATAAAACAAGGTCTTACTGTGAAAAGTGGAGCTTGTTTAACTTAACATTCACATATCAACCCTGTTGAAGTATGGATTTCGACCCAAACAACACCTTGAAGCATTCTGAACACAATGCAATTTATTTTAAAAACAGAAAAGGGCTTTTCTAAAATATTCTGCTAAATTTTTTTCAGTAATAGAATTCTGCTTTTACCTCTCAGCATGCACTTGTGCATAAGATGATTTTGTTTTTCCTTTGTGTTTTGTCCAAAATAGAATTCTTAGTAAATTCATTTGTCATTTGTAGGAAAAGAGACTTATGTGGAATAGACTTCCGATCATCACTCAGAATTCACTAGAACAATAGGAAACACAAAATTCTAACATAATCCAGGTTATCTGTATTAAGAGTTTGTCTTTACACTGTTTGTTTCAGCTGTTAAGTCTTGCCCTCTGATGTGAGAAGTGATCTTGGAGAGCTAAAGGAGAAATCTCCAGGAGTGCCCTTAATTTGCCTGAGCACTTTGCTTAACAAAATATATAACCACAAGCATCAACAGAAGATTGCACCATCTCTCTCACCATCTGTGTCTAATTGTAGATTACCTATTAAGAGTGCAGTGGTGGTGATTACAGGTGGGAATGGAAGATTAAGTTTTTACTAGGGTTGCCTGATATTTCCCATTACAAGACTATTTTCTGTTCCGTTTGATAATTTTCCATCATTTTACTTCATTTTCCATGCTGGGTGACTGCTTCCAGCTCTTGCTTTGTTTTTTTTTTTTTTTTCCCTTNCTGTTTTTGTTGTTTTTTTTTTTTTTTTTCCCTTTATTTAGAGGATCTTTCGTGTCGTGAGGTTTTTTCGTTTGTTGTTTTTGAGGTGAAAAAGCCTCAAAAAAAAAATCCAAAGTCTATTGGATTTTTTTTTTCCCCCTATGGAAATAATCTCTGTGACCTTTTTCTCTTTAAAGGCCCGTCTCTCTCTTTAGCTCAGACCTTCAGGGTAGATCTGATATATGATTTTTGCAGGGATCTAGGATCATATATGGGAATGACAGTTTTTTTTAGGTGAAGGACTATTTGGTTTTATTTGGGGTTTTTAATTCTTTTGATTTCCCAGCCCCCTAGAGAGGACTGCTTGGTTTACATTAGTCACTAGCCTTCCTCCCTATTGATAAAGAAAGGACACTCAGCTGCAAGGATGAGAAAGAAGAGAATTAGGAGCAACATAAGGCTACTTATTACTCACTACAGTAGTCTTCCAGTGAAGAAAGGGGTGTACTTAAATTCTGTTTTCTTTGCTCTGTATCCATGTGGTGAAATGCCTGGCTACTTGGAAACTGCCCACTTGTCCATGTAATTCTGTAGCACTGCCAAAAACTGAAATAACTTGAGGCAACTATGCCATCTAAAAAATACCGGTCCGCTTAATAACTCTTAATATTCCTCCACGTGAAACGAAATATACACTTGCTAAATCCTACGATTTTTTCTTGCTTACTTTCATTGGTAAAAGGGGAAACAAATACTGAGATTACAGAGCTGAGGATACATCATATATTATTCATGCCATATCAGCACTCTCCTTTCCTTCCTTGCTGTGCTAATGTGGCCAGTCCATAAGGTGTGATATTTGGCAAACAATTTATAGCCTGCTTGGTGCGTTACAATGTGTATTTCACACAGTTTAGCATTTATAATGCAGCAAGAAAAAAAAAGCCAAACCAAATCAAATAAAGTTTATCCGCATATAAGGGAGAATTTCTATAGAAATAACTTGTTTCTGCAATTTCTCATAGTAGTGAATTAAGTTTCCTAAGAGCTAGCGCCAAAAGGCTAGACCCAAATAGGGATCTCTTCTAGGATGCCAATCTAAGGAAATATAGGGAATTTTATTCATTATTAGCACACCTTTAATTTAAGGCTTTCATGCTTCTGGAGCAAATAGTACACACAGTTTTGAGTAAAGAAGATAAATAACAGCTGGTGGAGGTGATTACTAACTTTTCCTTATCAGTTGATGGGTATATCATCTAAGGCTAGTAATGGCTTGATAAAGGACTCTGTAAATATTTATTCATAACATCTATCTGATATATAAACATAATTCATCAAAAGGAGAGGATTTGTTTACCTGTTTCAGGCTGTTACAGGCGGGGGGCTGACCTCCTGGAAAGCAGCTCTGTGGAGAAGGACCTGGGGGTTCAGGTGGATACCAGGTTGTCCATGAGCCAGCAGCACCCTGGTATCCAAGAAGGCCAAGGGTGTCCTGGGATGCATTAGGAAAATAAATTCCAGCAGGTCAAGGAAGGTTGTGGAGGTGTACCAGAACCATCTGGATGCAATCCTGTGCCATGTGCTCTGGGATGGCCCTGCTTGAGCTGGGAGGTTGGACCAGATCACCCACTGTGTTCACTTCCAACCTGACCCATTCTGTAGCTCTGTAACTCCTTTAAAAAGCCATTAAGGAAATAACAGTGAATATGTGCAGATATTCACTGTTCTCTGCTTCCTCACAGAATACTCACTGGTTCTTATCTGAGGATTAAAACCAAGTTGTTCTCTTGTTTTAAAAAGTATTTTGATACTCTGTGAAGCCACCATAGCAAAGAAGACTGTGTCTATAGGCTGTCTTTCCTGTTTTTCTGAGAGCTCAGCCAATTTGCGACAAAGGTTCCACTAAGATAACTCTTATTCCTGCTAAGTTCAGAGGTAGAAGGAAGTGAATTGGAATTCTGAAACCAGTTCTTGATTGAAAAGAATAGCTCACACTTCAGATTTGTGATTTTTTCTTTCTCTATCTGTTCCTTCTATTTCTTTTTAACTCAGTTGGTGTGATTTGTCTGGTATTTTTAACTGTTTTTTTGGAGTATGCTACACGTGGGGCTTCAACTTGACTGAACTATAGGCAAGAAAAGGGCTAAATAAACAACAATCAATTTCATCTTATGTAGTGACATCAGTGCTGGCTTTTTTTTTTTTTTTTTTGTTTTAAAATCATTTTCTGTCCCTCTATTCTCCTCAGGTGTTTGTTCATTGAATGAAAATGAAGGAAGGGTTAATTTTCAAGGTATTTTTGAAAGTAATTTTTCAGATGATAGACACATTAAAATAAAAATGGATTCATCACTATGCATCACAACCATTGCTTCCCTAAAATAAAAATTAATAATTGCCCCAAATTAGCTGTTACCAGACTGACTTGCCTGCAAATTTAGCTACTGCACAGTCATGGATGCATGGATTAGTGAATGGGTTTTCAGAATATTTTTTATGATGTCTTTATCAGTCAGGGCAATTTATTATGAAATTGTTGTCAGAGGAGAAAACATGAATAAGGTCACCCCAGAGTATGAAACAGTCTCTCATACCCATCAATCATGGATCTAGGCACATTTAAACCTGCTCGAGACGTTCATTCTCCTGATCAGGATTTATCTTATTCTTAATGTAGAAGCACTTTAAATACCAAGTTGTACATAGAGCTCCATCCTTTACTGGATTAATCTCTGCCATATCTGCCATGCAGCTGTTTCCAAGAGGTTGCCCTGCAGGCGGGGTTGGGCTGTGTGAGAGCCCAGGAAGTGGGGGGTATATGTGCTCCCCTCAAAGGAAATGTGAGTAGTTTGCTGCTATTTGGTGGAAAATGTAGGAGGTGGAGTTTGGGTGCAGGGGGAGAGGAGCAGGAAGCATGGCAGGAAAACAAACACTGCTTTTGTATCCCACCCAAAAACCTAAATGGCAAGAGTTTCGGAATTACGGTGTCGGAGATGAGTTTTTGCTGCTCTTCCTTATAGCTGCCCTGACATTGTCCAGCTTCTCTTGCTGCCATTTATGAGGCTGCTGGTGCTGCCTGATGGTTTTATTAATGCAGACATGGGTTTTTCAGCCACACGCGGTAGGCACAGCCGGCAAGTGATGGCAGCAAGTCTCTCTCTGGGTACAGAAGAGGGTTGAAGCCCCCTTGGGATCTTCTGCAGTGACCAGGCTAATTCCATCACTGCTTCCCTAACGGTTGCAGTTTCAAATGTTTCAGCATCCAGTTCTTTAATTTCCTTCTCCTAAAGGAATCCTGTTTCTGCTTCAGGATCATGGCAGAGGTGTCTAAATGGTGCAACATGATGCATGATGCCTTGATGCCAATGTAAACTATGGATGGCCACACGGGAGGATTCTGAACTGTGATGGCCCTCTTGTCAGGACAGAGTGTGGCAGCACTCCCTCCTGAAGCGACTGCTCCTCCAAGCACAAGACAAAGTGTAGTATTTTGTTTGTAACTACACATATCTGGCTGCACAATTACAATGCTTTAACCTTTTAGTGGGAGACAAGTAGGAGAGTAAATGAAATAACAGCCTGCTTTTTACATTTTGGGACTTTTAGGGTATCATCATGCTGTTAATATTTTTATCATTAGGTAGATTATTTCAAAGGGATTTTGTCTCTGTTCCCGCAGTCCCAATAGCGTGTGGTCCTTGTTTCCAAGGTGAGAAAGGTCGGCAGCACTTCCAAGTGATGTGGTAGTAAATGAGAGATGAGAAGATAAACTGCCCAGTCCTGCCCACTCACCTCCATCCTTTGGATGGAAATTGACTCTAGGACATGCAAGGGCTGCCAAGACGTTAACCTCCTGAAAAAAAAGAGTGCAGCAGCAACAAATGAACTGTCCTTTGGTGAAAGAATCTTAATGCTTCCTTAATTACACCCCTGTAGGGTATGCACAATTTAATAGCCAGCAGTGGAGATGGCAATTTGAACTTAAGTCTTGCAAAGTATTAGAGAAAACAGGTACTGTAGGTTTTGAGAAGTGATAAGGGAGAAGAAATTGAAGTAGATTGGAGAACTGGGATTTAAAATGCCTGATGTTATTCAATTCCCCTTCCTTTCTGCTAATACTGAAATGGAGATGTTCAGTATAAAATGACCTCCTCACTGAACAAACTCTCACAGATCATCTATTTGAATGCGAATGTTGTACACATTATTCCAGCAGAGTGATATTAGAAGATTGCCTTTTTGAACAATTGTATTCCCGCCTAACATGCATGAGAAGGCAAACACCTCTTAAAATAATAGATAGATCTAACCTAATAGATTTATTAAAATCTCTGATTTTTGCTATGCTAATATCTCTTTTTCCTTCAGGCAAGACTGAATGTAGTTAACCTGTAGTATTCAAGTACGGGAAAATGGAATAATTTCTGTTTGGTTTTAAGCCCTTCAAACGATATTGTTTAAAAGTGTTCCAGGTTGAAAATTATTAATAAAAGAATGATTGCTATAAAATAAATCTGTCAGCATTTTGCCTTCAAGTTAGCGGGCTGCACCAACCTGAGGTACTGACATACCTTGTTCTGACAGCTGGCTAAGTGGCTTCTGAACAAGGAACTTCCTGTTTCCTTGCCTCTCTGGGATTTGCATGTTAGGCCTAATATTTAGGGTTATCCAAGTCTGTATTATATGTTATCATTATGTATATTAGCTGAGGTATTGAGGATCTCTGCTTTTGTGATAGTTATATGAAAGGAGGAGTGATTTGTCCTGGAAACAAAGAGGATGTGAAATTCCTGTAACCTAACAGCAAAGCAGATTTTCTGCTTGGACAGTCAGCAGGATGTTTATTTAGGTCCTATGTCTTGGGACCCATGTGCTCTTCAGTTTCTCTTGCTTGAGGTGCTGCAATACTGGCTGGCTCGTTATTTGGTCTTTTCCACTCTGCCTTCATTCACATGGGACAAAGCAATCCAGCTGCCTTGAGGCCTGAGGGTTTTCCCCAGTCTCCCCTCTCTCATTTTTTCCTAATTCTCCCTCAGATTCCCAAGGGGGGCAGTGAAAAATTAACTTTTTGCTGAAAAAATCAGCTGGCATTTTTTTTGAACAAAACTAGTCTTTGAGAACTCTTACATTTCAGAACTATTTTTCCTTTGAAGTGTTTATGCTTCAGTGTGTTTAGGAATTAAATGCTTCCAAGTATTTCAATGATGTCAAAATAAAAGGCTTTAAACACAAAATACGTTTTCAGCCAAAATGATTTGCCAGATTTGGTGTTAATCAGTAGTCTTAGTTCCCTTAATTCTAAACTCTTCTGGGGCAGAATACATGTGGTTGAAAAGTTGCCCAGCAATGTACCCTAGTGCCTCCTGTACAGTTTTCTTCAAGGGTCCAGCCCAAGCCAGTAGAGTTTTGGCCTCCAAAGGCAGAAAAGCCAGGAAATGCATGAATATTTCTAGATACTTTTTTGGAAAATATGAGCTTACTAGAGGGAAATAGAAGACTTCAACATAAGGAACATGTATGATGAAGGAATCAGCATCTTTGGTAATATCTGAGAATGAAGAACACAGTCCTTCAAAGCAGAACTACTGAAGATCAGCTGAGACCAGAGCAATGAAATGACCATACAGACTCTTTTGGATTTTTGGGGCCTGGAACATGAGTCATGACTTGGCTCGTTTCTGTTAAAGACGATGAGGAGAGGTAGGTACAAAGCTTGCATCAGTGACAAGTGGCATGCCAGACTACCCGCTGGTAACATCTCTTAGAGCATTTCCCTAAGGAAAGATATTGGTGTCAAAAGTTGAATTTTTTTTTCTGCTCTTCAGAAGAAAGGCTTCAGGTAGTTCAAGTCAGAAAATGATAGTCACTGCTGAACTGCAAATTAGACTGGAACAACTCTGAGTAAATTATATATCTAAAACTGAGAGCTGCAGTAAACCCTTTTAATTTAATCTGCATGTTGGAAGTCATAAATGGATGTAAAATTTCAGCATATCTGAACATTATTTTATTTTTTTTTTTAGGGAAATGAGAGAGAAGGAAGGAGAGGCTTCTATCAGAACACTGTTGAACATTGGTTGGCTCTTCAGAAGAGTTGTCATGCTAAAGTGAATGTAATATCAGTATTCTACACAAGGCACATGAACCTCAGAACAGTGTAAGCTCAGTTTTTTCCTTTTACCTCATTTTTTATACAGACCTGCACTCTGATTCTCCAGTGCTTATGACAGAAATACTGGTTTCCCCTGTAGTGCTGGCTTGTGTCCTTCTGCATGCTAATGCAATATTCTATTTCTAACTTGAGGGTAATAGATTAGTGAATACATGAGGCTAATGTGAATCCAGCCATGCAGAAAACCCGAGGTTTGTCATAAACAGGCCAGCTTCTGAGTGTTCTTCATCTAAAATTCAATTTAAATAATTTCTAATTTAAGTGTCTACTTTGTTTTCTGCCATTCAGCTTTGATGAACTTTTTTTTTTTTTCATTTTTGGAAAAACTTGATGTTTTCTGTTAGAGGGTGAGGATGGATGATAGTGCTGTTTGCATTTGTCAGCTAATTGTTTCTACCCTTGACATTCTCTTTATGAACAGGAGGTGTATTGTAGTGATGTATGAGGTATTTGTCTTGATTAGGATTTCAAATAGAGTTTCAGTGCCTTTTCTGGTCAGGGAATGTAGATTTCTGCATTTAGTTTTTCCTCCTCTTTTTGGCATGGCTGCACAGACTGTGGTGCAGTCCAAAAACATGACAAAAACCCCCACATGCACTATTTCCCAATTCTACTCTAATTCCCCTTTTTTCTGAACACAGAGGGGTGGGTGATGTTGTGAAACTCATGTACAGCCTGCTGGGCTCAATAAGAATATAACAGGCTGCTAGAGGTGATTTTATTCCTATTTTCAAAGTGAAAGAAGGGACCATTGTAAGGTCTTTTGGGAGATAAGTGGGTTGATTTAATGATGTAATCAAACCATATCTCCACGGCTCTTTACCTGCTACAGCATGCACAAAATATTAATAGTGTCTCTCTCTGGTCCTTAAGCCCTGGATGTGAAAAGTTGTGTACCTACCTTACCAGGCCTGGTGACCTGGTACCAAAGTATTCAGATTAGAAAGTGCCACCTGGTGCTTACCAGAGGGAGGAGAGTGGGAAAAGGGTAAATTCTGGGGATGCCTAAGTGTGGGAAATGGCCAGAGCACAGTGGGCACCCCACTGGTGGGGTTGGGATGAACTGGTTTGGGTGTGCAGGACATGACTAGCACTGGGTGATGCTGGCCCCAGTGATCTCCCTGTCCTGCTTCTTCCCATGGTTGAGGATCAGTGGTCCTTGCACAGGAGCCACATCTGCAGTAGTTGTTAATTGTTCCCACGCTGTGTGGTTCAGAGATGCCACATCACAAGCTCAAATGTGTTTGGGTGGTCTTGGCAGAACAGGAAGGCAGAATAATGTCCACAGGATGGGAGAACATCGGGTTGCTGCTGACACTTTGGCATTAGGCTGGTGGTGTCAAGTGGAGAATAGCCCTTCTTTTTGACCCTGAGACTAGGCACTGCAGTTACACGTAGAGTCAGCTAAGGTGCAGCCCTGCTTCCAGTTTGCTTTTTACAGTTTTTAGACTTTGCATTTTTATGGTTAATTTTTTCTTCAAGGATTGCTTGTGTTGAGAAAAAGAAATCATAATTTTAAAGTGTATCTCTGTTTGCTTTCGGCTAATCTCACGATGATATACAATAGCTCGGGAATCTGAGAAATAAGACATTAGTCAATAATATCTTTCTGTTCCTTTATATGTTATAAGCAGATTCACATCACTCTTATAATATCCTCATACACTTGTATTTTAAATATGATTTTCTTTTTGTCTCTTTCTATTATTCACAATGCTTTGGTATCTACGTGTCAAAGAATTGCAGAAAAAAACCCACAGTGCAACTGAGGGCACATATTTTTTTCCAGTTTTTTCAATGTGACATTTTTGAGAGAATTGGTTTTACAGCTTTGGCCCTACCACTTCAAAATCTGGAAAGTTAAAATTGCCCTTGGTAGAGAAGAGGGGGGAGAGAATCTAAACATTGTCCTTCTCTTTCTTAAGAAAAATAGAGCAAATGACAAGAGTTCTTAGCTTTTGTTTCTTACATTTCTAACCACACTTAACTTTTTACAACTCCTCAAATTTGCAGAGATTGCACAGTGGAAAAGTTACTTCGACTTTTTTCTCTTGGACTCCTGGATAGCTTCTTCGGTACTGAAAGGATTTAAAAAAGCTAGAGTGAAAGGTGAACATGCAAAAGATCCATCTGTGTGTTTGTGAAAAGAGAAGTCTGCTTTCTGATGGTCTCTATATTCTGAGAAAGTAGAAATATTATAAAGATGGTGCAGCTATTTCTAGAACATGCCTGGTTTTGGGAACCAGTTCAAGATGAAGATTTCCTTTTGAAACAACATAAGTGAAGCCTCCCTAAAGTCATGCTAAAAAAATAGATTTGAGTGACCTGTGGAAAAGAGTAGTCCAAAAATTTTCCTATTTGTTCCATGGCAAAACTCTGACCCACTCAGTTGAGCAACATCTTGCAGCTGCCACCAGCAGCTAGAAGGGTTACCAAGGAAAGTGATCCAAACCCCTGGGGCTTTTTGCTTCAGCTGCTGCCACAGATTGCTGTAGCTCCTCAGAAAAACAGGAAAAAGAAAGCTACCAGTCCTGAGGCTCATATGGATGCTATGATGATTTTTTGCTTTTTCTTTTATACCCCTTTTCTATAGCTTTTATGTACCCTTAGTGCTTTTCGCCCACATACTTGTAATTTCTTAAGTCTGATAACTTAGCTGAGACCCGATATTCCTTAAGCCAAGAGACCAAACATCCTGAAGGCCCCACAGCTGGGGGTCAGAAAGCCCTAGACACCAAGGTCCTCCCTAGAACATATCCTGTAAACTAAGATAGGCCCATCCAGGGGAGGACTCCTCAGAACGGGGGGTTCATTCGAGCCTCTCACTGAGGAGTCTCTGCTAGGTATGCTAATTTGCAAGGCCTATAAATTGTATATGCGATCTATCAAGTGTGTGTGCATTTTCAAGGTGCATTTCGATGTGCATTTCGGCACACCTAAAGATCCTAAATAAATACCGAAGTAAAAACCCTCTTTTTCCCTTTTAACCGTGTTTGGTTTTTAATTTTTAAGACCAGGGGAAGGCAACAATATCCACAGGCTTGGCCCATGGATAGTCAACACACAGCCTCATCTCTCTGTGGAGGGATGTGCTTTGCTGTGAGAGCTGGTGGGGCAAGCAGCTGTGACTGGGCTGTGGAAGAAGTAGATTTTTGTTGGTCAGGTTTGGGACAAGCCATTGGAATGTGCTTGTTAGGGTTCTCCCAAAAAGCAGCAAGGTTTCAGCATTCTACCCCAGCCAGAGCAGCCGTGTTGATTTGAAATCTCAACAGTGTATTTCTGTGTTCTATAGGAGGAATTTTAACTTGTGGCCTCTTGGTTATTAAAACTTCCAATCTGTAAAACACTAGGGATTTTGAGAATCAAAATAAACTCCCCTGCAGTGCTTGCAGGCCTAAGGTCTTGTATCTTGTCTCTCAGATGGAGATGTGAATTGAGTCTTGACTTGAAATGTTAATATCACAACGGAGAGAGCTGCTATATCACTCAGCCTGATTCCAGAGGGAAAAGACCAATCACTTTAGAGTTAAGATGCTTGAATGAGAAAGAGCACATGGGCCAGGAATGATTGACATTCAGATTTTTTTTTTTTTTGCTCCGTTGGCTGATACTTGAGAAATTCCCTGGGCTTAGAAAAATAAGGGTCACTGAAGAACATGTCTCAAGGCTGCTGCTCCCCCATCGTCTATGGGCAGGATAACAAATTTCCATACTCTGGAGAATAAGATGCTGTATTTAAACTTTTTAAAGCGTGAACTGATTTGTACAACAGCAGCTTCCTTTTAGCTAATGACAGTGTAGAATGTCTTTGGTGAGACTTGCTGGAAAGAGTAGGCTAAACTTTTAATAGTTTTACAAAAAATAAGACCTGCAGTCCCCTAATCTCCACAAGCAGCCAATTGAATCTGTCATGCCAGATCCTAATCTGATAGTGCATTGGGAATCCTGCACCTATACAGCTGGGCATCCGATGTACAGTCTGGAGAGTCTGGGTTTATTATTAAGTTATGTTCAATAAAACATGTCAGAATGGATTCCTTTTCAGGAGATGATTTATAGGCACTAAGTCTGGGTTTTGCAGCAGTTCCATGAAATCCAGTTTTTCAAATGTATCTTAAAAAGTTAATGCAGTTAAGATTTCGCTCAGACAGTTTATGGAGTCTCTGAAAATAAATTTAGTTTCAATAGAATGACATATCTCATAAAAGCCAAATCCGTCTTTCTTGAAATCCAGTTTTTGAAATGAGAGCCGACAATGGCTTGTACTGTCAGAAGTATCTTTGCTGGTTCAGTCTCAGGACAGTCACTGTGTGACATCCTTCTTTTAGGCTGCAGAAGACAGAAGGTCACAAAGAGAACAGCATTTCTCTCCCACACTGGAGCTTGCATTAGCTCTCATTAAAAAATTCTCTTAGTACTCACATCTTGGCTTTATCAAGGCCAGCTGTGACCTGTGCAGGATCTACAAGTAGCGTGGAGGGTAAATGACAGATAATAGCACGGAAGCCCAGCAGAATCACCTAGTGCATGAGTACCATTTGTCTGAATGAAATTTCTTCATCTGGTAATTCTATAGCTGGAGGGTATTTTGTGTTTCAGTCGTATTGACCAGCACACAGCAGGTTCCTACGCAGGCATCAAATGAAAATCAGAACTTTGCCTTTGTTTGGTTGACTGGAATCTACCTCTTAAATGAACGTTTGATATTTTCCCCCGTGTTTCTTCTAAGAACTTTTTTTTTTTTTCTCCTAATTGGAAACAGTCCTAGTTACAGGTGTTAATGATCACATTAAAGATCACATTCTAGCTATTTTAGATATTGTGGTTTCTGAATAATCTGTGCTTCCAAAGCCCATTTTTTCCAGTGTGTTATTCCAGTAATTTGAACTTCAAAAGTTTGAAACTCTGACATACTTCTTGTTTCCCAGAAAAAGATGGTATCCAAGTCAAAATTAGAGTCTGTGTGTGCTTCTCAAGTACTTCAGTAGTAGTTCCAGAGGAATCCCCTCTGACTTTCTACAAAGAATAAATTTTTGGTAGGTTTTACATTAAATTCCACAAAGTGTACAACTTCTAAAAACTGTATTTGATTTGTGTCATAATTTGGTTTCTAGGCTGGCATTTAAAATTTTAATTTCAAAATTACGTGCCTGTAAAGCACTGAATAAAAAGCAAAAACAGGAAAAGGTTTTTTCACATTTGTTTTAGCATACATGGAAGTATGAATTAAGGGATCCTTTATTATTCATGATATTTAATATTCTTCACTGCCAATGCACACATGTTAAAACACAGAGATTCTCTTCCATGACTTTCATTACTGATCCTGCTGAGAAGCTACTGTTCTCCTGTGCATCAAACATGCACTTGTGCATCTCATAAGCAGGAGGAAAGTATTTGTAGGTTTTTAGCACTTCTAATGCTGTTAAAAGCACTTCACAGCGTCTTCCTGTTGATATCATCATGAGAGGACCAGGACAGCTTTTTAGCAGCTATTGATATGATGTGACAGGACCTCTCTCCCCTGACAGAGCAGAAACGTATCTGCTTCCCCCATGGCTAGGTCAGGCCAGAATAAGCCTGCCTTGTGGTGAATTATCTCGGCTGAAAACATCCTTCGCCAGCAATAAACATCCTGCTTTGAATGCATGGGAAAGGATAAGCTAAAATTTGTGACTGACAGATACAGCACTTTTACAAACTATGAAAGACCACTATAATTTTCATAAAATCAGAAATCTCTTACACACTCTCTGAGTACGTGAGGAATTCTCCTCAAAAGCCAAGACGTCACCCTCAAGTTACTTTCCCGGGAACTGAGAGAAGGGAGGCCCTTTGCACACCACCATCGTTAGTTGGTAAGTAACACTGGCTCCTAATTTATATAATTTGTTTGCTAGCTGTAATATAGGTACCTTTATTATCAAGCACTGTTTTATGAACCTACTAGCAGAGTTTCTTTTGTTTATCCTGTGTAGTGAGAAGCCTGTTAAAGCCTTACATCTGTTTTCCCTTGTCTCTATTCAATAAATAATTCGTGTTGTAATAGACCGGATTGGTCATAATTAAGAACTTGAGAGCAAGAGCAGGTTTTGGGGTGCTGGCCACCTGAATAAAACTGCTGCCTACTGCCAGAAACCTGGGCAAAGGCAGGGGCCATCTAAACTCTCCCCTCTCAATTTGTAACATATGAGATCTTGAAATAATTCAATAACTATGTTGAACTAACCCAAAATTGAATTTGAATTATTCAAAATAATATTTATTAGTGTATTTCTTTTCACATGTGTTGAACTCTCCCAAAAGAATGTCACTGAGTAAGCATATAAATGCATTTGTAAGGTGAACACTGTTGGTTCTTATCTCACTAGAGCAAAAATGTTATAGAAGGCTTCTGAAGCGCTATCACAATGTGATAAATATTAGCTTGCTTATAAATTTTAACTTTCCTACATTTATGAAGAGCAATCATGTTTGGGAAGAAAATGCGTAATTCCATGCCCAAATTCCATTGTCTGTAACAAATTTCCGTATTTTTGATTGTTTTTGCACATTCATGTTTTTTTACATATATCATAAAAAGCATAACTTTTTATTTATATTTCATTATTTTGCCTGGAATTGGAAGCAATTTGTGCCAGTTGGAAATCAAGCATAAAGAGCATGTACAGTTCTGCAACTGGAGTATGGACAGCCTAGGAATAGCAGTATGGAGAGCAATTCCTTTTGTGTAACATCCTCTGTTTGCTGAGCGTTACCTTACAGTGATATATTCAATATGCTCTTTGCTTGGTATTTGAAGCAGGGAGCTAGGTGCTCCCTGGAAGTGGATTTTCTTTTCTGACTGCCAATTTATAGGAATTAATTTGATAAAGACAGCAGCTGTAGCTGTCTCTTAATTCCTTAATCTTAGAGTAAGAATTAGAAATGGATTAGTCAGAGATAAATATATCTTACGGCATTTTCTCCTGAGAAAAACCCTTTAAAAATATTGCATTCTTGTATCAGGACTGGCCAGCACAGCGATGAAAGCAATTTTCCATTGCTGGAGGGAATTGTCCATGGTGACTGAATGGAAAGGATAAATGTTAGCTAATACTAAAAATGATGAATAAAATTTTGACTATAGGCGTAAAAATAGTTTTGTGGGCTGATCTAAGGGCGCCTTGGCCCCAGGAATAAGGATGTCTATACGTTCTGTCTGGTGTGGATGAACTTACTACAGGTGTCAACCAAGGATCAGGAAAATGGGAAGCATTTCTTTGGGAAGCAATGCGTTGTGCTCCTGTTCATGAGGGTTAATTATCTTTCATGATGTGATGCTTCCTGTTCAAGTACTACATCTCAAGTGTGGCATGAAACATTTTTAATTAAATGAATTATTTGGGAATACACACACTACGGTTATTCAAGAATTTCCAAAGCTTGCAAAGATTTTTTTTCCTCTGTTAAACAAGTCATCACTGAATTCATAACTGAAATTAATTTCTGGAATCTCTTTGTTTTACTTTAAGTGAATTTACTTTGAAGGAAAAGTCCTATAGTGACCATAATTGAGGTACTTTTTTGGATACACTTGATTTAACCACCATCTGTTTATTTATACATCTAATTTGGATGACAAGTTAGTAGGGCTCTTTGCCTTTGATGACCTTTGCTGAGATAACCAGGAAGGCTCTTGGAGAGTGGTTTGACTGTTTCATCAACATGGATGTTGTTCCCTAGAGACTAGCCTGAGATTGCTATTTCTCACAAACGAAATTAGCCGATTATTTTTTTTTTTTTCTGGATGAAGGACTAGAACGAATTCAAGTGAAAGATTCAGCAGTTTTTGGTGGTTTAAAGGAGGCCATATTTTTGCTATTTGAAAAGAGATTAGACTCTTAAAAGCACTGTGCAGACAATCTGTTTTATTATCCGTAGTGGATTGGAACGTAGTTGACAGACAGTCTTTTAGACCAATCGCTTCTTGCAATTTTGCATATTTAAAGCAGCACAGCGGCAGGAAATCCCTTTCTCTTTGTTCTGGCTTTTCCCGGAGGGGTGGCTGGGGCCAGGCCAGCTGAGCCTCGCCAGGCCGGGGTCCCTGCCCTTCTCGCCCTTCTCCTGGCGCCGCGGCACGGCCACGGGTCGCTGTGAGGAAACTATCCCAGAGCCACAGGCAGTAAAACCAGCCATGGACTGCCACAAAGCTGAACCTACCCAACATGGCTTCTGGGGACTGGCTGGCTTCCCCCCCGCCTCCATGCGGCCCCGCGCAGACCCGGCGGCAGCAGGCAGAGCCCTCCGCAGCCAACGCAGCTTATATCGAACTGAAGAGGACACCATGCAGCCAGCAGCATAAAGGAAAGAAAGCGCATGAAGAGGAGAACATGGCGGCTCCAAGGGCAGGAAAGAAAGAGGAAGTGGGTCATGTGGGACGGAGCTAAAGATGGCGGCGGGGGAAAAAGAGGCGGCGCCGCGTCTTTTGCGCGTAGCTTAAAAATGCTTTCTCCAGGCCGCGGTAAAAACTGTAATATCACAAACTGTATGTCTCTTTTGAATCCATTTTTGAAGTACATAGGGGGATGAAGAACACACGCGCGGAGTTTGAAGATGTGAGAAGTGCCTTTGCCAGGCTATATAGAAGCAATTGAAATAAACGAATTTACAAGCTGAAGTTTTAACAGCATACATATAGCATTTATTAATAGAGCAAAGATAAAACACAGCGCTGGGCGCTTAGCGATCCGCCAGAGGCGCGCCTCATTCCCTTTTCAAAGAACTTAAGTATCTTTTCAAACTGTTACATATTCATTAAGATCAGACAGCAATTTACACTTCACTCAACCCCCCCACTCCTAATCTCAGACTATTAGACACCTTTAGGATCCTCTGGATTTCTTCAGTGTCAAGGCGATGTCTTCTCTCACTGGTAATTCAATTAGCCGATATCGTCTTTCGGAGGTGGGAATCTTCGGCGAGATAACGAACTTCCTGGGGTGTATGCGGTTTATTTACTCGGTTTGTTTTTTTTTTTTTTTTTAAGGAGTCTAAGTCTCTAGTTCTGTGATTCTTCAACTTAAAGACATTTATTACGATGTGTTCATTACTATGTTTCTCAATCTATTACAACTATTTCGGGGTTACAATTCACTCTAACCTTTTCTTACTTAACTGTATTTTACCTTTACATAGTTTCTACCTAGTACATTATTACATGTGACTGTTGTCCTATTATATACAAAAGCCAACATTTATTCTCCATTCGTTTATCACACAATGAAAGGCTTTTAGAGATTTTGTGAAGAAGAGAGCCTTTGTTTTCAGGCCAGAATAACTCATCTTAAAAAATGAAAACCCTATGTCTATTGGGTCCATGATTGCACTATGAATAAACTGTGAATTTTCATGGGGGAGAGATGTTTTTCACTGCAGCAGACTTCCAGGCGGGTCTGTTGCTAGTGGCAGTTTGGAGAATCACATATAGCAAAAGAAAACTCTTTTTTCCTTAAATATTGGAGAGACTTTTAAGAACTGTAATACTGACCAAATCTCATGTTTTTGTTATCCTTTGTGAGAGTTGGGTAGAAGGAGGGGGGGTGCTGGAAAAGAGGGGACTGTGCCTTTGCTTTAATTTCTTATTATTTCTTTTTACTTTTAATCCTGTTAGCTATAAACTTTTCTTTATACAGCAACTGTTTAAGTTTGAACCTGTTTTGCCTTGTAGTTCTTTCCAGTTTTCCTCAATAATCCTAAATTTAAGTTTTAATTTTCCCCTTTCTCTGCTTAATTACAGCAGAAGCAAATAAGTAACTAGGTTTTGTGTGCTTTGGCGTTTAAACCAGTGTCAAACCACGACATTATCCTTACCAGCAAACACAACATTTACTCAGTCACAAAATTGCTAACAATGTAGTATGCATGGAGCCAAGGACAGTAGAGCTTTGTGTTTTTCTGGGTTAACCTTTCTGCCTTGTTTAAAGACCATTGTCTGAGGGGGATCCCAACATCTTTCACTGAAAAAGTGAAAGCTTTGATGTGAATCCTGAAAGGGGAGAATTGGGACAGCTAGTTTCTTTGTGAGTTTGGCTTGGAATAAAATAAAGATCATATTGAGCATAACTCTATCAAGTGTATGGATGCTAGATGGCCTTTTTTTTTTTTTTAAAATTAAATTGATTTGCAGAAATGGAGTTTCCTCAGAAGCACTCTCAACAAGGTGCAAGGTGCAACACAAGAGCTTCCTGCAGCCTTTAAACTCAGTTTCCTGTTAACTAGGTGAGGAGATTGTCTGTGTCCACCAATGAAGTGCTAAATCTTTGAGGAAGTCTTAGTGTTTGGAATAATCTCACATTACAACCATTTGCAAGATTTGTGTGCTAACATTTAGCAAGCTCCATATTCTTTCTATCCTTCCCGTTTCTAGGCAGGCTGGTTTTTTTGTTGTGGAACCAGAGTGGAGAACTCTGAGCAGCCTCTCTTTACAGAAAATCTGGTCATCTGCTCTTCCATGCACACAGTGATGTGTTTGTGCCTGCCTTTGGCTCTGGGAGGGGAGATGGGTGCTGGTGCTCCTCACCACCTGTTTCAGGTGATTTTAGTGTAGGTTTTGCAACAAACACTTGTAAAACTTGGATCTGTGTTGGCAAGATCATTATTTTGTGTGTCCATGTGTATTCCCATGAATTTCTTTGTTCTGTTTGACTGTTACTTAATCATATTTACCTTTTTAAATGAAATATATCAGTGTTCTATATCTTTGAAGCAAATTGATGTGGTGTTTATTTTTTTTTTTTGTTCCTAATTCCTATTCAATTACAATTTTAACAAAACACTTGAAAAGGAGCAGTGTACTCTCCCCCTCATTCCTGGGTGCAACGAGTCCAGCTCTTTCAAGGCTGATTATGTTTCCATGAAAAGTGATGAAGCTGCTCATCTCACTCATGTGGAGTGATAACTTTGCAGAAATCAGTTGCAATATTAATGAAGCAAAATACCACTCAGCATGAGGAAGGCTGGCGGGAGAAGGTGAAGTGCAGTTTAAAGCTTTAGCTGGGTCTTATAATAATCAGATTGTTTGTTCTCCACAGCCTAAGTGGCTGAATGCAGAGGTATCCATGATTGAAAAATGATGGCATGTGGTGATGCGAATTCTGCCAAGCTCAGAGGACACATTTGACATGGTGTGCCTATTCTAGGAAGCAGCAATGAAGCAGTTAAGATAGATGGGAATCATGCAGCTAAAAATCCTGCATGTACTTTGAAAACTCATCCAAGGTACTTAGAGCCCATTTTTATTGCTGTCTCTCAGGATTTGTGCAGAGTTTCTGGAAAACACAGTGTGTGCTGCTGATAGAAATAGGTCTTTTTCTTCCATCCAAATGCCAAACAAAGGGGAATGGAAGCCAGAGGGAAGCAGAGTGCTTTTGTAAAAGCTGTCACTAGCAGGGTATTTTGGGGTTAGCTTCAGTCAGGTTGCATCATTCTCTGGATGCCCATGTGGTAAGTAAATTCCTGCCCAAACAACAAACCTGACTTGCTCCTTTTTTTACCAGGAGTTTAATTTGAAGGAAGTAAGCATTTGGTAATTGAAATTATGGAGAGTTCATGGACTTTATCTGCTGAAAAAAATGGTGAGTCCCGTTTTACTGTGACAGAGCATCTGGGTTTGTGATTGGTAAAACAGGTGCCATACATTTTTGAAATTATTTCTTTGTAAATACTTATGCAGAAACCAAGAGTTACTTCACTGCAAAAAACCATAGGTGTATTTGAAACAAATTATTGGCTTCTAAAAATGAACTTTATTTTTAATTCAAAAATCCTAAACTCTTCAGATTTTTTTTTGTTTTTAATAGACTAGGTCTTATTTCTTTGACTACTGTCTTCAGCAGTTTATTAAAGACTCCAGGTGTTATCTTCAGATCTAAGATGGAGAGTTCAGTTTACACTCCATAGTGATGGACTTTCCTCTACTTGAGGATCTGCCTCATGCCAGCCATCAGTATTAGCACATGAGGGATTTCCTTCAGTGTTCTTCCAGAATAGTCATAGTCATTATTTGCAGGATATACCAGAGAACAGTAATTTGTTGTGCTCCATAAATTGTAAGTAAGTAATTGCAACATAAGGTGGCCCCAGAGCTCATCTATCAGCTACCTGTAGGTACAAGCAGACCATTGAACATGCATGTGTGAGGTGTTTGTTTCTGGTTTTTTTTGGTGTTCATATGGGCTTACTGGATATACTGAACTGTTTCATAAGAATCATAGTAAACATAGTCATGTTTCATAGTTTCATAGTAATCAAAACTGCACTCAAAGTACTGCAGGATATAGTAATTCTAAGATTAATGAATTACTCTTGGATGCCTTTTAAACATGTATATACCTCCTATAATTAAATACATATAGTGCTCTTGTAGCTGTGGTTCTCTGAAGCAAGCAAAGGCTTGTAGTAAGAAGTTTGGTTTTTCATTAGTTGGAAAAATCAGAGAAGCTTTCAAATACTTATGTCGTATACCTTTCTTTTTGTTTTGCTTCTGTTTCAGCAAAAAAATCAATTAATGCAGCTAAAAAGAGCATTGCAATAATGTCTTGAACGTCAGTAGAAATCTGATTGTGTGGACTCCAAGAGCGATCATTTTGTATTGAGCATTACTTGCTGCATCACTACATAAATACTTGCTCAAATATGCAAGAGTATTTTTTAAGTCTCATCGGGACAGGCCAGGGGAGGCTATCTTGGAGGGTCATGAACTGAATGTAAATAAAAAGTTGTTTTAATGTTAACATTCCTTTTACAACATCAGCAATAAATGCTGGGATAAGGAACTGAATTTCACCATTAAAGTGAAATTCACATTGAAGTGTTTATTGTTTGGTACTGATGTGTCTACCAGCAGTGTTGATGTCTGATCAATTTTAACTATTTTTTCCACTGCACTTGGTGGTCCAAGCAATGAAAGGGACATTATCTTAATTCACTATTCCAGAAAAGCCCTCAGATATGTCCTCTCTGCTCCAGTTACTCAGGATGCAGGCCATGCCTGGTTTTTGTGGGGAGATCTAACAACAGAAAAAACCCTTTATCTAGACCTCCATATGGCACATCACTGGACTGCCTAGACATGTGCACTTTTGTCTTTGGTCATTTCATACAGAAAATACAATTAGACTTGGCTGTCAGATGAAATCTGTCACGTTCTTCTTGTAGGAACTGAACTTGGTCCAGTGCAATAAATACAAAAGATACTCACCCATAAAATTGCCTAAGCAGAGCCTGCGATTTTGCTTCACTTGGACAATTTTCTGTGGGGTCTGGCAGGCGCCACTTCCTGGCTGAGCAGCCTGTTTGTGTGATCAGCACCATTTCCTGTTCCACCATGCAATAAAGCAGCATATGGCTTTGTCCCAGCTTCCTAACAGGGCACTTTCCTACAGAAAAATGGGACTTTCTGTCTTTCTGAGTGTGGTGGTTTTGTTTGCATCTTTTACTTTTTGTGAGATAAGAATTAGAAGAAGGGCAAAGCAGACTCAAAACTTTAAAGAATACAAAGAAGTTTATTACTAACAGAATTAAAGGTAATAAAAGAATGATAAAGATTACAACAAACTCTCCCTTTCCCTCCAGCACCTCTCCCCACTTATTTCCCAACTCGCACAAAGGATAACACACATGATTTTAGGTCAGAATTACAGTTCTTAAGTCTCTTCTGTATTTGAAAGAAAAAGAGGTTTTTCTTCTGCTCCAGTGTGGTGTTTCAAACTGC
>VWZT01000741.1:0-26365 GCA_013397055.1 Pachycephala philippinensis
CGGGCCGTGTCGGTCCCCGGCACATCACGCACGGTGCGGTGCCCGCGCTGCCGGAGCGCTCCGGGCCGCCGTCGCCCGCTGTGCTTAATCTCCGAGTAGCGCTCGTGTGGTTTCGTAATTCATGCGGTGCCTGCTTTGTGTCCGCCGGCCGCGGTGCTTTGGGGTCTGAGGGAGGGAGCGAGTAGCGCCTCGCAGGGAGCATGTGGCTCGGTCTGCACTCGACTGAATTGTAATTCAATGTGTTCGTGCTGAGTGCTCGTGTAGTGGTTTCGTTCTGACACTTCCCTTATGTAACAGGTCCCTTGCTGTTAATCTTCGTGCAGTGCTCTCCTTAAGACGAGCGCTGTCGATCAGGTGATCACCTCGCAGCAGGCACTTGCCCCTTCCGGCTATAACTGTTGTTATCTCACGTCCCGGCAGGTGGATTGGGATTCTTGTCCTTTACACGGTCCACAAGGGGCAATTTAACTGTCCTGGGGGAGGATTGCTGCACAGCTACCTGCTCGGCCTCCTCATTCTTCTGGCTTCCATAATATGTGCGTTATCTGCTCTTGTATACATCAGTATGCAAGGTAAATAGTTAATGATGATATTTTATGTTTATCTACTAAAATTGTAATAGATATGTGTTTTTAATCCGGAGCTGACATTAAAAGCCACCAAAAGTTGAAGTGTTTTAATGGTAGTCAGACTTGAAAAACTCCATCAGCATTAACATATTTGCTTTAATAGTATTACCTTTATTAGTCTGGAATCTAACATAATAAACAGACATAACAGTTTAGTGCAGCTAATGGTTCATTGCCATCACAGCATCGTGAAAACTCTCTCTGCGTGACCTCTGATGGAACACTGCTCCATCTCTGACAGGAAGTTAGGGAAATGTATCCAGAATCATCTGAAGTATCGTGTTAGTTCTGCCTCGCATGGGCAGGTTTAGTCATGTCTTATGAAAGTCCCTTAGCTGCAGTGGGCTGCTTGGGGAAAAACACACAGAAAAGTGAATTGTATAAATGTCATAATAAAACTGACAGTGAGTACTGTTAAATAGAGCAGGACCCACAGCTTGAAATGAATGGCTGAACAGAAGTAAGGACCCCAGTGCAACTTCTAATCATTTGTAGAAATGGTTCATTTTGGGTTAAAATTGCTAGGAAAGCTTTTTTCTGGTGAAGCACCTGATCATTGAAGTAATGTTAAGAAGATTAATTTGAAATATGTGTGTGGTCTCTGGAGTAACAGATGAGACTCCACAGTTTCTAATGTATTGGTTCTTATGACACACTGAAAATAAGTATTTATGCTTCTGTAAATAAGTATTCACACTTCTTTCCATTTAAGCAATTTTAAGAGAGCATGAAGAGAAGCTATGACAGAGCAGAGGTGTGGATGATAATCCTGGCCTTGAATCTGACCACTGGTTTTCCTAGAGTTTCCAGAGGAGGGGAAGTAAGATCAGCCAGACTGTGTTGTTTATATCAAAGTTTCACAGAATATTCTGATTTGGAAGGGACCCACAAGGATCATCGAGTCCAGCTCTTAAGTGACTGGCCCATACAGGGGTCAAACCCATGTCCTTGGTGGTGTTAGCACCATGCTCTAACCCAAGTTGCAGAGGTGAGAGATGTAACTGTAAATAGCAGTAATAAAAGAACCTTGTTCGGTGTGAAAGTACAGCTGCAAGGCCATTGTAACTAAGAGATGGAAGAATTCTGGGGCCAAATAAATTTCCAAGAAAATGAAGGGTGAGGTGTAATGTGTGGGTCTGGGTGTGCTGGGTCTTGCACCAGCCCTTGTACTGTGCTGGTGATTGGTGATGCCAGCAGGGAACCTGGCTGGAGCCCTCACACCCTGGGGTGGTGCTGGGAAAGGAAAAGTTCTTTAGAGGAACCACAGTTCCATCTGATTGTGTCTGTGTAAGCAACCATGCTGCTGCAGGACAGGCTGCAACCTGGGAATGGGAAAAAGCAACCTCAGGATCGAAGGCTTCTGAAGCAGCTTTATCACTGGGTGTGAACCACAGCTGTGTAATTGGAAAATAGTTCCCAAAGTTGTTTTTGCAAGCTTTACAAATTACCTGTCTACACCTGAGCACGCACACCCCGCTACCTCATTACCCTGGGATCAGCAAACTGGTTTAAGGAGATGAGCTGGCCAAAAGTTATTCCCTTTTTATTGCCTGAGAGTGCTAAAACCAAGAGGTTATTAGTAAATTAACGAAACAGAAAATAGCCTGAGAAATATTTGTCTTGGTAATGGTCCTACTTTTGTTCTCCTATTATTATTTAGTAACTCCGTTAACAAAACTTCGTCGTAGTCCAGCAAAATAGCATCTGAAAATGAAATATTCAACCAAATAAAAGCTAAATAGAATAATAAAAGGCCCCAAGTGTCATGAGGAGCTGTAGGTGAGCCATTGCTCCTGGGTGCAGCTTTGGCTTATGCTGGGCACAGCACTGCTGCCTCAAGCTCAGTGCAGAACTGTCTTTGGGTTTTAGTAGAGTAAATTCTAAGAATCACAGCTATAAACCCATTGTTGTTTTTCTTTGCTTCAGTGATAGCTTTCCATAAGTTTTTTAGAACTTGATAGTTTCAGTTGTTTCTTACTTTCTATAAAGCCCAGAAAGTTTGTATTTCCAGATAGGATTTTATGTACTTGAGGTGCATTCATGAACAGTTCTCGTTTTAAATTCTCTCTCTAATTTCAGGAACAATTTCTAATCCAGGCCCAAGAAAATCACTTCCCAAAATACTTTATACTCGCCTGCTTCTCTATTTCCCTGAACTCATCTGGGCTGTCGTAGGAGCTGTGTGGGTGTCAGACAACAGTGTGCAGTGTGAAAAGACTGTGATAAATGGCGTCGTTGGGACAGTTATTGCAAGGTAAAGGTGCCTCCCCACAAATCTGAGCTTGATAGTGTATGTGAAAAGGAAGATGAGTCGGTATCCTTCCCTGAAAAAGCTGCTTGCCTTGGGAGAGAGAGCATGTCCTGCAGTGAAGGAAAGGAGGTGAAGATCAGAAAGGGTAGGAGGGACAATGGGAGTGTAGAAAACTGGATAAATGTGACGGTGGTAGTAACCTGGTCACTTAGCTGGTAGTGAAAAATGGGGCTGTCACACTTCTGGGCTGTGATTCCAGGTTTGGTGCCCAGTGTGAGCTGAGCTGACAGCCTTGTCCTGGTGCCCAGAGTATTGCAAGCCCAGTCCCAAGAGCTGCACCCTCAGGGCAGCAGCAGAGGTCTCCATACAGAATTCCATACCCAGCTTCATTTTCAGTCTGTCAAGATGTGTAGTTGGGATTTCTTGCACGCTTGCCAGAAGTGTCTGGTTTCACAGATCAGTTATCCCACTCCCTCCTGTCTGGCAGCTGGATTATCATCGTCTTTACCATCATTGGAGTCGTCATTGTCTTTGACCCCCTCGGGGGGAAGAAGACGTTCTACCTGCCCGACGGCGTGAGCCGCAACCTGGAGAGCAGCCAGTCGGGGCAGCTGCTGTACAACGTGAAGAGCTCTGCCACCAGGGTGTGGGAGAAGAGGATCCGCCTGCTGTGCTGCTGCATCGTGCAGGACGATGACCACCGGGTGGCCTTCACCAGCATCGCCGAGCTCTTCCGCAACTACTTCTCGGTAAGGGAGAGAACTTCTCTTGTGTTCTGAGAGAGTTCTGCAACGCTGAGGTCTGGGGTGCTTTTACACAGTCCTCCGTGTCTTTGTACAGGACACTGATCTGGTGCCAAGTGACATAGCAGCTGGTTTGATTCTGCTCCATCAAGAGCAAGATAAAATGGAAAATTGCCCCAAGGAGCCTGAAGAAGTCCTGTGTCATTCTCCATCGTCTCTCGTGGTAAGACAGGGTTGGTGCAGCCTCTGGTGTAATTATTCTAGGAAATGGTGCCAGAGCAAGTTGAAATGCGCTTCTTTCTGTAGAGGGTTTTTTTGGTTTTGTTTATTCTTTTAACTAAATTAAACACTGCAACAAAAATTCATAACAATGTAAGCTATTAATGCAGTGAAAACCACTTGATGTGTTTAGGGTCAAAACATTTTTCTGCCTTTGCATGAGTAAAACTTATATCTGAATGGGGAATTAAGTGCCAAAAAGGAACCATTTAGAACATTTGATCGTTGTTGAACAGTTGGGAGAGAAAGGAGAGAAGGAGAATATAGTATTTGGTGCTGTTTGCACAGAACTGAGCAGGTAGTCTTCTAGAGTGTATTGTGGGCTGTTAGTCTGCTGCAAATACCCAGACAAGGTAAGAAGCAAAAATAGCATCTTTTAAATGCTTGCAGGTGGTGGCTTAGTTTGCTAACTGATTTTTGCTAGTCTTCAGTGGAAAAGTGCCTTTGTAAATTTTCCCCTCTCCTTTCGGCCTGTGTTTCATAGATGTATGTAGTTTTACTTCGACCACCGCGTCTCTGTCAACTTCCTTTTGAATCCAGCCAGTGTGATGGGGTCGTGCTTTAAAAGTCTGTACCAGAGAGATCTGCTGCAGACTGTAGCCTTCCCTTGGACATCCTTAGGTAACATATTTGGAGTGAATGTTGTTTTCAGCATTGAGCTTATCAGTGTATCAGTATTGGAAGAAACTGATTCAGTGAGAGCTTTTCAAGATCCTTGAGCTGTGTAGCTACGTAAATAAACACAGACTTTTTCCTGAAATACGAGTGGCTATTTTTAGTTCCTCTTAGACCTTGAGGTTTTCCTTTTGGGTAGTGTGTATTTCATCGTGCTTTGATTTTTGCTAGCCCGCGTTCAGTTTCATTCTGAGGCTGCCTAACACGACTTCCTCCCTCTCTCTGCTTCCTTTTCTTCCCCTGTGTGCTTCCAGGCCGATGATTTGGATGTTGAGCTGGAGAATGCTGCTCACTACATGCTGTTTGCTGCAGCTGCCTATGGCTGGCCCTACTACGTATACACCAACCCATATACTGCACTCTGTAAGCTCAATGGTGACTGGTAGGTTTGACCCAAGAGCTTAAAAACACACAGCTGCCTTCTATTTAACTAGTCTTAGCAGAAATAAAATAGTTGCAATAGCAGTACTTTTGTTGCATTAAACTGTATCACTCTTGGGAGTACATGAGCTTGACTGGTAGAATTATCTTTCACAAATTCAGAGAAAATTCCAGTATCTTTCCACCCTCAAAGATTGGGGTTTTTTCATTAGAAAAGTTTTTGATTGAGATAAAAAAAAATCATTTAGCAAAATGACAAAGGAGGAATTTTAATTAAATGAAACCTGTTTTAAAATGAGGCCTTTTCGAGGTGCCTTTTGGGCACAGATGTACATATAGGAATAAAAGTCTATCAACACTTTTGCCTGTCTTAAGGAATTAGCCAAAGTTCCCTGTCCCTCCAGCCTCCTTTTTGTTCCTTTTGACCCCTTTACTCAAAAATGTTTATGGTCAGTATGTCATTTTGCATATTGCTATGTAGGATTGCTGTATGTGGGATTGATATTTGTGACTGTAAGAATGATTTTCATAATTACTAACATGAAATATCAATATAATCTACTGAAGTATAAATCACTTGGAGGAAAAAAATTATCACATAATACTGTGGATAAAACATGAGATAAGATTGCTGTGCAGATTTTTGTTTGAATTTCCATTTTCCTTGTTTGTATTTTCTCTCAGTGGCTTTTAATCTTAAGAATTCTTTCTTACTGCACTGTTTGCTCTGCCAGTGGTCCTGTAACAAGGCAGAGGTAACATCTTGTATCAGACTACTGGTGCTATTGCAAAAAGAAAGCACTTTGGTTCCTGGCAGAAGGCCTTCTGTAAATTTAACTGAGTTTGATTCCTTGAAAGGAAACCTAAAATATTGGAACATGAAAGTTTTTCTCTTCTGTGTTTGTTAGTTGCAGAAACAGACCAACAGATTCTGATATAACGGGCAGCGATCGTCATAACTTTCACTTTGGATCCATCCTAAAAATAACAGGACTGCAGTACAGAGACTTCATTCATATCAGTTTTCATAACAAGGTAAACAATCTGGACAGGCATTCAGCAAGCTGTAGTGATTAATCAGGGAAAGCAAGAGGTAAAGGGTCTAATTTGCCTTCAGCATTTATGAAGTGCAGGATGCAAAGCCAAATGAAAACATTCAGTTTGGATTTCTTTTCTAATCTAACGGAACAGCCACAAACCCATTGATATAAATCTGTCTCCGTATTGAAAAAAGACACTTAGACTAACCAGATAAGAGAGCAATCCAGCTTCTTTCCATAGTACAATATGGAGCTTAATAAGAGCTTTCAGAAGGTGAGAATAAGTGCTTGCCCTTACAAAAAATTGGTGTCTTTACTGATTACATTTTTCTCCTCCAGATATATGAGATTCCGTTTTTTGTTGCTTTGGATCACAAAAAAGAAGCTATTGTGGTTGCAGTGAGAGGAACCTTGTCTTTTGAGGTATCATCCATCTGATATCAATAATTAGCTTTATAGAAATGAGTGAGCTCCCTGTACCTAGAGGAAATTGTGTTACTCTGGCACATGTAAAAATAACTCACTCACAGGTACGAGTATTCCAGGTTTAAGTTGTAAGCCCCCTGCCCTTGGATGGGTAATATTCCCTGTGCCACTGGAAGAGAGAGGGAGGGTGGAGGACAGGCAGTGGTAATTCCGAGTCGCTGCAGGTGGAGGTGCATCCATAATGGGGTGTCTGCAGTTGGAAATAGCTGCCAGACTTGGAGCTGTGGTTGCTGTGTTTGCTGGGGTGGTGGTGTGAGGTGGGATGTGTTGTGCTGCTCACACGGCTGGCAGCCAGCTGGGGATGTCCCTGTGACAGGGCTGAGCAGCAGAGCACAACCCATGAGCCCTGCAGGGAGGTCTGACCACAGCTCTGTTCACAGGACATCCTCACTGATCTGTCAGCGGACTGCGAGGACCTGACCCTGGAGGAGGTTCTGGAGAATGGCTTTGTGCATAAGGTGAGTGCAGCCTGTGGCTGTTTGTACATCAGCTCAGCACTAGCGAGCAATAAACACCTGGGGTCCTTAGTTAAACAGAAGAATGTTCTCCTTGTCAGATGGATTGCACAAATTATTTCCGGGCTTGGTGCAGCAAATACTGCCTCTGGCACTGCAAAGTAGAATATCTAATCCTCTTGTCAGACTTAATGGCCTTATGAAATATCCCAGAACCTTTTTAACCCATACATACAACACAAACAGACCTCTTGGTTATAACCAGACCTCTGTCAGGAGGATGTTAAAGAGAAGACCAGCTTTGCAAAAAGAAAGTTGTTCTGTGATGGTGTTGTATTTAAAGTATACATATGTCACACCTCAGGTTATATACACCCATCTAACCTGAACTGCTCTCTTGTAGGGAATAACTCAGGCTGCGAATTACATCTATCGAAAACTAATAAATGATGGAATTTTAAACCAGGCTTTCACAATTGCCCCAGTAAGTAACCTTCCAAAGAATTCGGTTTGTCAGAAAAATTACCCACAGCTTTTTCTGTGTCCATCTAAGTTTGTCTTTCTGTCTGTAGGAGTATAAACTTGTGATAGTTGGTCACAGTTTGGGTGGTGGGACAGCATCTATCTTGGCCATCATGCTCAGGAACTCCTTCCCCACACTGAGGTGTTACGCCTTCTCTCCCCCAGGAGGGCTCCTAAGGTGAGAGACTTCTGTTGCTTAGTTCTGTGTCTAAGCTGTAAAAGTCTTTAAGGCAGCTGCCAGGTGTATTATGTTGTAGCTGTGGGTCTGATTGTGGGAAGAGTTTGGATGTTCTCCACTCTAATTTGCTCGATCTGGAATTGCAGTTGAGTCCTTGGTGGAAAGTTACAGAATGAAACACATCTAGGGAGTTCTGTCAGGAGAGTTTAAAATAAATGTTCCAGAAAAACTCGCCTGACTTCCCTGCCGTGGCCTGGTGGACATCCACACACCCTCACAGTCAGCACTGAAGTTGCTCTGTCACCTTCAGCAAGGAGGTCTGAATGCCCACTGAGGCGCTGACTGCTTGTATTTTTACTGAATGATAATGATCATCCTAAAACTAAACTGTGCTTATCTCTTTAGTGCATCTAAAGTGCCTTTTTTCTTTTTTTTTTTTTTTTAGCAAATCACTTGCAGATTACACTAAGCACTTCATTGTTTCAGTCATTCTTGGAAAAGACCTTGTTGCAAGGTGAGATGAAAATACTTTTAAATTGATATTTGGAGATGTGTTTGATAGCAGACAATAGGAGGCTTTGCTTTACTTTGTTCTGTGTGTTTAAACAGGTTAAGTATGCCCAACATGGAGGATTTAAAGAGAAGAATAGTGAGAATTGTGGCAAACTGCAACAGACCCAAGGTAACTAAATGCAGTTATTGATTAAAATTGTGGAATAGTTACCTGGGTTAAGGCCCAGATTTAATGCAGTCACTGCTGGTGTGTGTATTTTTGACCTTAAAGCTGAGAGTTACAATTGTGTTTCAGAACAAAATTGTTTGCTTTTAATTCAGTGACATTTGTGGTAGTCTCCTGTCCTGTGAAGTTGTATTGGTATTAGGATTCACTAAGACCCAAATATACCGGTTTACAACATCAAACACCTGAAAGTTTCTGTTTGCTAGTTTTGCCGATAAAAGGAAACTATTAAAAAACAAAAATGAGAAAAATCCCCAAATGGCTAAAATTATGAAAAGTTAGTAAGATTACTTACTTTAATACCTAGTAACTAGTACCAGTAAGATAAGCAAATTAATGAGTTTACTTATGTATTACTGTCAGAATTAATTTTGAAAGTAAATATTTCTCTGTTACAGTGTTAATTCTTTACCTCTTTTTGCTGTTAGTGGGAAACAGTTTTGGAAGTGCTGGATCAGAGTGGTGTCAGGCAGGAAGGTCCTGCAGGTATAGAGATGTGGCTTAAAGATTCAGAACTGCCATTTCTGAACATCTGAATCTGAATCTGCCATACCCACAAGATTTCCGTGCAGTCCCAGGATGTGCAGATGGTCTGTGTGATGTCATAAATACAGAAGATGATAATGGACAGTTACAAGTTACAGGTGCAAGAAAACTTGAACCTGCAGAGCAGAATCCATATGGAGTAATTCAGTGAAGATGGTGATGTTTTCTGTAGTATTACTAGAGGCTTGCGATCCATACTGTTGAAATGAATGTCACTGTGGAGAAAATTCAGCAAGGAGATAATTAACAAACAAAGTTTGGGGAGCATGTGCATGAAGTAATTTTTAATCTTTTAATTGTATTTTCAGATGATGTGTGTGCAAGCACACAGCTAGAATAAGGTACTTGAAGAGATGCCAAACTTCAATTGGACTGTTGTTGTCTCTGATTTCAGTACCAGATTTTGCTGCGGGGGTGTTGGTACGAGGTGTTTGGAGGAGATCCTGATGACTTCCCAACAGAGCTGGATGGAAGGAACCAGGATGCCCTGACCCAGCCCCTGCTGGCCGAGGAGAGTTTAATGGTTCATCGGTCGCCTTCCTACAACGCCCTGGAGGAGGAGTCACACTTGAATTCACCCCCTCAGTATCCTCATCTGTATCTGCCTGGAAAGATTATCCACATTGTTGAAGAATGCAGCTCTAGGAGGTAAGTGGAATAATGAATTCCATTCTCCTGTCTCCCTAAAGTCTACTTACAGCTCTTTCTCCCTTTCAAAGTACACATTTCCAGCTCTGAGACTTATATATGTCTCCAGTACCCAGTTTTGGTTATTGCACATTACCCAGTTTTCAGTTTCTATTCTGTGCCTCTTGGCTTCTTTCTGTTTCACTGCAAGCCCTGGACACTGCTCCTCTTTATGCCATATCCCGCCCATTTATTGCAGCTGCTGAAATGGGGACTTTAAACACCAAGTTCAGCTTTGCCAGGCTGCAGTTTCTGCCCGAGATGCAGATCTGCAGCGTGTCCTGGTAGTGCTGAAGTGGTAACAAAATCCCTCCTTACTGAGCAGTCACGTGAATGTGGGTGATCAGAAAGAGGCACTGCCTGTAAGACTGACCCAGGCAGGCTGGGGAGCTGCAGCTGCCCCAGTGCCCAGTGTGTGCCCACACAGCTGGAGTTTTTCCTGGCATTTGCTGCTTTTCTGTGGATGCAGGAAGCTGAGACAAAGACACCAGAAAGCTGAAACTGCTGGAAGAGTGAGGATTGTGGCTTTGTTGGGGCAGTGTCGTGTTCAGGGGTTTTTTTGTGTGTTTTTTTTGTTGATGTTGGGTGTTTTTAGACAAAGGAACCTGAAACAGCCCATAAGCCAGGCAGCCTGTGATATCCTCTCGTGTTTTGAAACAGAAATAAGAGCATCTCTAACTTGAACAAGACTATCTTATAGAAGAAAAGAGAAATGGTTTCTTACAGAAAGGAAAGAAAAGAATTGGAGAAGAAATTTGCTTTTCTCCTCTCATTCAGTAGATCAGTATTTTGTTTAAGCTTCACATCTTTAATTTCTAACAATTTTAATACTGGTTTTGCAAGTTAGATACTTGAACACCTCTGACCTGCCAGGTTTTCTCAATGGCTGCTCTTCTACTTTACTGAGTTAATTTCTTTTCTGTCTTACTCCACAGCACAGCAGTTAATCATGGGGGGTATTTTAAGTTGGACTAGCACACAAGAGGCACCCATCATGTATTTGGGATTTAATTTTACAGAATGGTGCATCCTTTGTGCAGCACTGAATGTATTGCCTAGTCTCCTATTGATACCACTGTGACTTATTCCCTAAATTTGACATTAACCATGTGAATGTGCAGTGTTTAACCCCTCCCCCTCCTTGCCCAGGCTGTATTCCGTGGTTTTGGGAGCAGGACTATTTGATTCTTTGATGGCTTCTTTCCCTGTTAAAGCACAGTGTAATTTGGTGCAGTGCTGCCCTCAGGGACCCCTCATGGCAGCAATTCCAGCTGTTTGCTGAAGGGCAGAGCTGCACCTCTGGGAGCCCTCCTGCTGCTGTGAGAGGGCTCCAGTTCCTCCCTGAGCAAGTCCAGTGTCCAGGTTGCCTGTTCCAGTTCTGACACAGCCACTGTATTTATGGTGTGTTTGTTTCCTAGGTTGTGTTCCTCAGATATTAAATACACAGCAAGATGGTCAAACGAAACGGTCTTCAGCAGCATTTTAATAAGTCCCAAGATGATCACAGACCACATGCCAGATGTTGTGCTGAAAGCTCTGAACAGTTTGTCTCAGGAACATGGATCGTGTCTGTCTTGTCAAACACGAGACTACAACGCCAGTGCAGTATAGCCACAGCTCGAGGACGACCTGGGGGGCTTTTTTGCAGGTTTCAGGTATTCAGGACACATTCCACTTCCATGCCTAAGTGGATTTCAGTACTTTTCTCACATTGCATAAAATGAACAAGGGTCTTAATGCCCTTGCCTGTGCAGCGACCTCGGGGAATGTGCTGGTGAAAGCACAGATTGTGTCTCTGTGCTGAAGGCTGGGCTTTTCCAGAATGGATGAGGATGAGAAGCTCCGGCCGAGCCTGCGCACGCTGGCGCAGCAGCTGAACGCTTGACCAAAGTGAATGTCAAATGTGTGTGAGGGTGGCGTGGCCACAGCTCAGAGCAGAGCCCTGCCAGGCCTTACCCAGCACCTGGAGCTCCCCTGTCCCTTGCTGGGTGCCTGGGCAGAGCCGAGGGGCTGCGGGGCAGGCGGGGGGCAGCTGCAGCTCAGGGCTGCAGCGGGGAGTGAGCCCAGCCCAGCCCAGGCCGGGCTGGATCAGGCTCAGCTCAGTGATTGCACTATTTTTTCTTACAGATCGTGCTGGGGTCCCGGGGTCGGGGGGAGGGCTTGTTGTGGTTAAATGCTGCTTGGATATACATGTGCAATATCCTTTAATTTACCTGTCTTTTGTATTTGTTGATCTACATCACTGCTTTTATTGATTTTAAAGTAAAACCACTTAATCAGAAGAAAAAAGAATATTCAGGCCCCAGCATCATGTTGGTCACCAGCTCTAGCTCCAGCTACTGAGCACCAGTCTGATTCTGCCAAGAATGTGTAACCAGTTGTACTGATTTTTAAAAAGTGGATTTTTTGTTTCTAGTGTGTAACTATTTTAATTTTTTTTTCTTTTAAGGGCTCAGCAGCATTTATTTAAAAAAAATTGATGTAAGTAAAGTATGATGTCGTTGAGAATTAACTGTGTGGATGTTCTTGCTGTGATACTCAATGTGGAGACAAAATTAAATGCACAATAAAACCTTGGCTTCTGTGCAATGACAGGTACCAGTGCTGGCTGTCAGACAACGAGGTCAGGGAACAGCAGCATCCCAGGGCCCCAGCCCTGGGTGCAGCGACTCTGGAGGAGAGGAGCCAACACGCAGAGCAGGGCTTTAAATAAAAGCCTGGAATCTGAGGCATTTAAGCACAAAGTGTAAGAGGCTCAGAGGAAAAGCGCTTCTGTTTGCAGAGAGGGGAGTGGAACAGAGACCCTGCCCCCCGTGGCAGCAGCTTTAACCCCCTGCAGGAGCTGTAACAACTGCACTGAGAGGGCAAGGCCTCTGCAGAGCTGGTGCCAAGTGCTGTGTTTAATTTGGGCTCTCATCACCAGTGCCAGCCTGGGCTTTGCACACTGTCCCTGAGGAGACACAGGCACCCAGGGCTGCTGGCACGGACCAGGAATGTGTGCTCAGAGTGGCACAAGAATGAGACAGAATTGCTCAGAAACTCAAACATTACCACACTTGTGATTCAAGGATTTATTAAGTCATACATGCAAAACATACTGCCAATTGCATTAGCAAAAGATCAATGTAAAAACTTCACAATTTTGCAACTTTTATTTTTAAATTTTGCTTTAGTGGTTGAAAGGGTGTAGTTCAACATCATATTCCTGCCAGTTTGGAAGGTACAGAACATTAGCACTAATTACAGAACCTCACAGACCCAAGTTACCGTTACGCAATCGATGCTGCACATGGAGTGACAGAAAGAACACTTGGCTGCATTAGTCATGTTACAGTGGGGGATCTTGCAAATAGTGATATTTGAGAAGGTTTGTCAGTTACAGAGGTTTAAAATATAAAAATTACTAAAATGTGTAAAGCTGCTTCACATGATTTTTACACCTAGTTAATAGACTAAAAGCTCCTCAGAAAGCATAACTTACTGGGTCAGAAACAACAGGAAAATAAGGATATGCTTGAATATTCTACTCTAAAAAAAAAAAGGGGAAAAAAAAGCAAACTTCTATCAATCAGAAGGTTTTAAAATACAAGTTATATTGCTCAGTAAGAAGAGATTCTACAAGAAAAGCATTTACTACATAAAAGTGGGAATGACTGATTCAGAATTGTACCTACATGAATGCCCTACTTGAAATTCAAAGGAATTTACCCATGAACACCAACCTCTCTCCACTACTGCACCTCCGGGAAAATGGTTGCTGAGCTACTCTGGCAGTGTAGTGTAAGTCAGCTGTACAGTGTCAAAATACTGTCTGGCACTATCTCTTGATCCAACCCAAAATTCCATTAATTTCTCACAATACAACGCCGTCAAAAGAACTAGATACACTTCAGTAAGAATAGTTATTTTTTCAATCACAGCAGCAAGAACTAGATTGCAACCAAGCCCTTACCAATGATAAAGCATTTACACTGTGACTCGGGTGTCAGTCGTTGCCAGAGCTGGTGCTGGAGGCACCACCAGGCCACGGCTGCGCTGGGAAAACAGTTCAGAATAAAACACATTAGAGCAGTGTTCTGCTAATTCCCCGGTACTGTTACTTACTGTGAAAAACTAGAAAGAGATTTTGCATTTCCTACCAGAAATTAGAGTCATTTTCAAGAAGAATCTTTAAAAAACAGTTTAGTGCTTAGTGTTTGTAGCACAACAATGCGATTTAGTTCAGCAGATAGTTTGGCAACACTTAATTGAGCAAGAAGAGGATTTTAAAAATAAGGCTTTACATAGGTGTGTCTTTTAAGGAGTTTTCTCTTAGAAGAATGCAAGGTAAGGATCATACTTCAAACAAATGAAACCATGAAATTGTCAATTGGTTCAAGAATTGATGGAAGAAAACTAATTTATAACAGAAAAAATTGGCATGTGAATGCTCCATTGTTTGAGCAAAGCACAGGGTTGATGGGGTGGGGGAGGGTGACGTTTACAGCAGCAGACATTTTCTCTTCCTCTTCTTTACAGGAGGGGGGCACAGCACTGCTCGGATGGCTTCATCAAACACTGTCTTGAGGCCTCGCTGCGTGAGTGCTGAGCATTCGAGATATTTCACTGCGCCTGGGGGAAGCAGAGACACAGTTACAGAGCAGCTCCCCACAGCTCCAGCAGCGCTGCTCCCAGCTGGCTCCACAACAAAAGCCAGGCATTTCATTTAATTAAGGTACAAGGTCTTCCACAAACACAGCCCAGACCCAGCCAACGATAACCCCACTGCCTCATACCGATCTCTTTTGCCATGGCAAGGCCCTGTGGGTAGGTGATGGGAGTCAGCTTCTTCTCCTTCAGCTTTTCAATCGTGTCCTTGTCATCCCGGAGATCGAGTTTGGTGCCCACGAGGATGATGGGGGTGTTGGGACAGTGGTGCCGCACCTCGGGGTACCACTGAAAAACACAAATAGAAAATGGTGTCCCTTGTGTGGGGGCAGAGTTCCCTGAAGGCCCTGGAGCACCACACCTGAAGGCTCCCAGTCCTTCGCTTTCGGTCGGTGGGAGCAGAGGGGAGCACCAAGATCCCATCAGGGCAGGGTTAGAAAGGGGCACATCACTGGCAGGGAAGCCAAGAGCTGTTTCCATATACTTTAAACATGTAGCCCATTAAGGGCTGTGTTTTCCCCACACACCAGAAGAGCCCTGAGCCCCCCTGCCCATGGAGACACCTCCTTGTGCAGCTGAGTTGTCTGAGGACATGGAATACTCCCACAGTCACAGAGCATGTGCAGAAGGATGGCTGGAGCAAGGAACAAGGGCTATCAACCCAATTTTTATATGAATTTGTTTTTAAACTCTTTTATTTCAAACTGTACTAAAAGGAAAGCTCCTGTTTGTGTTCTCAACACCTTGCTGGCTGAACACTCTTAAATTACTGTTATCAGTGCATCAAGAACAATTCGTACTTAAGTGTGTCATGTGCCCTGAACTTCCATGACTCACAAGTCAGGCAAATGGATTTCTGTTTTTTCAAACTGCATTACACGTGGTCTGTGGGAAAAACAATTTTAAAAAAAGCACCTAACATTTTCCAAGCTGTGCTGTAAAGTGAACAGGATGACGAACATTCAGAAACAAAATGGTACCGGCTCGTCCTTACCTTAGCACGGACATTTTCAAAGGAAGCTGGGCTCACAAGGGAAAAGCAGATTAAGAAGACATCCTACAAAACAAGTTGACAGAAGTCAGCCCAACACAGAAACCACTGTAGAAATGTCATGAACAGGCCAATATCAGCAGTACCTCCATCACACACTGCCAGCTCTACCACACTTGCAAAAGGCAAGGTCAGCACTACAGCTGCACGTGACAATCAAAGGCAGCTTTCCCAGTGGGAAATCCATTCCCAGGCAGCTACAAGCAACCAGAGAAGAGGGGAAACAAACAAATAGATGGCAGTCAAATTTACAATCAGCTATTGCAGTAGCCAGCAACCAGGACACTAAAACCTCTGCCTTGCAAGGGTTTTTTTTCTCTAAATGTCATTTCTTCTTCACTGACCTCCCTCATCAGCATAGGATGCTGCAAAGGGTTAACTTAATAAACAACTCTAAAGCAGTCTTAAATTGCAAAGGCCAACTATACAGTATGAAATTTAAAAAAAACCAAAACAAAACAACAACAAAAAAAAAACACCACACGAGAATTTCGACAATTATTACTTCCATGCCCAAATTAGAAGACTCTTGCTGAATTTCTTATAAAACTTCACTCCTACTGAATGCCAGTATAAAAAAATTTTAGAATTTCTCTGTAATCAAATTAGGATTGAGAAGGGCATTAAAAATCTCAAAGCTCCTCCCTTTCCTTTCTACATAATGAGAAAGCAGAAAGAAAAATGGGTCTTGCACATCTTGCTTTTCAACTGAAGGCAAAAAATTCTAAGAGCAGGTAAAAACATTTCAGAGCCCGTGTTTATGGTAAGTGCAGGATACAATTCAGGTTTCACAGGTGGCACGCTCCAGTCTGCAAGCATTCAGATTAACCCCAACATCCATTTCCTCTGTCTGTGTTGATGTAAACTCGCTGTATGACCCAAAACTCGGGGAGTGTCTCCCAAACAAGCCCAACTTTCCCCAACCTACCTCTGCATCTGTACTCATTCCGGTACCAAACGCGCTACAGAATCAGGCATTGCAGAATGTTAGTTGATTGTGCTGCATTTCAAGGCATTTTGTTAGGTCAGCAGCTGACATCTCACTGCTAAGCACTTGCAACCCAGTTGTTCATGCATCACCCCAACAGGTTTCCGTAGCAGCGTCCCAGAAGAAGAAAGAAATAACATCAAATAATGTGATACTATGGCCACTACTTCTGTTTTCCAATTCTGCAGGTTTGTGGGGACTCAAGGCTGCACGAGATGCAGACTCTCTCCTTCACTAGCTCCAGAGATCAAAAGATTTGGTGTAACCACAAGGAATTACTGGAAGATCTCAGGTGTCTTGCACACTATCAATCTTAATGAGTAGGAAAAGCTATTTGTTTAGAAAATATTTAATCTTAGCAACTCATATAAAGAAATTTGGTAACAGAGTTCTCGAATCTAGCAATTTGATAGTTCCAAGAAAAGTATTTGTTCAAAAAATAGGGGCCAATTTATCACTATCATAGGCAAGACAAGATGACAGAACTTGGAACTGAAGTTTATTTAAAGTTTTACATACGGCAATAGGTTGATCTGTCAGACTGGAAGATATATTCTTACCATTGGTTCCTCCAACCTAATAACAGTAGGAGATAAAGTTACTCCCCAAATGGATTTAAGGGAAAATGTTCTCAGTCAGCAATTTGTGCTCACAGACATTCTCAAGGAGGATTTTCTTCTTAAGAGAGACGCTGCCCTGTAATTCAGCACAACCAACTGCACCCAGAGCAGACACCAGCCTTCCCCAGAAACCAGTTCTGCACTGTCAGGGGAAACCTGCAACATCAAACCTCTCCTGAAAAGCAGCCAACTAACAATTTCTCTCTGGTTTTGTCTCCTCAGGAAACAGACATAATCATCTTTTCTGTCCCAACTTCTTCCTTCCCCAAATATTTGGAAATATTAGTAGATTTCAAATGCATTCAGGAGAAGATATTAAATTTCTGTATATTAAAGGAATAAAATAAAAACAAGGAGAAAAACAAATTAATGCCAAGCCCTCACTGTGAAGTTACCAAACACACACTGCCCAAGTAACCAACACTTGCTGCTTTCACCTTGCCCAAAACATCCTTCAGGTGCACAAATAAGGAAAGGATGGCCACGAGAACATGCAAGGGGTGAGTTTTAAACACCACAGTGAAGGAAAAGGAAGGCTGAACACAGATCCTAAAAAAAGGCCAGGTTTCATCAGCACCACTATTCTCTCCTCTCTGCTTTTTGTTAGCTTCCTGGGGATGATGAATCTTTGATGCACGAGTCTGAAACCTGAAGACTTCTTCACAAGAATTTCAAGACTTACCACCTTGTTTCATTTTCTGCTGTGAAAAACGAATCCAAATAACTGAAAGTACTTCACACCTGTACTGAACAGTTACACATGCTTGCACAGAAGACACTTTTCCCCTAAGATGCTTAGATTGACGGAATTTTTTTGCAGTCTACCAGAAAGCCATGGTTACTTTGGCAGGCTGAAGACGTGCACATGCATTCTGTCCCTTTGTCACACACATTCTGTGTCGCAGGCATTCTATCCCTATTAAATATCTTTCAACATATCTTTTTCCACTTTTTTGAAAACATTTTTATGTTAAGCAAAGCTGAAATTTTAAGTATCCTATAAATATCTAAGTATTAGAGAAAACCAGCTTCCCATAGTCTCTCCTAAAAAAGACAGGTATTTCTGGCATTTCAACTGTAGTTGCCCACAACTGGCAAATCTGTATCAATCTTGTGTATCATAACTGATGGGGAAGCCTAATGACTGTAAGTCAGAGAGCAGTGAATTAAGGAAAATTGTGAATTAAGACAGATTACTAAAAATAGCACCAGAGTTCCCTAAATAAGATTCACATTATTCAAGAGAGCAGTTATGCTGTAAAGTGGAACAATTTTGTGTTTTATATTCTTAGCATTTAACATATATTTGACAATCAACAACAAGAGCCAAAAAACCCCTGCAAATTACCCTTTCTTTACTTAGAGCACAGCTCCATCAGGTAAAAGTCACCGCTCTGAACAGACTGGAAAACCCCCTCTGCAAATATTAACCGTAGCTGAAGTCACACTGGAAAGAAGAGAGCAGATCCCTTCAGTGTTTTCCTTGAACACGGAAAGATGCAGGGTGCAGGCAGGACTTAACCAGTCGCACCCGGGGAGGACAGAAGCACATTTGTATCGATGTCACAGCACCAACTACAGCAAGCAATAAAATAACCACGGGCTCAAGCACATGGGAAGCTGGGACACCGCAGCCTCTGTCAATACCAATAATCTCTTCATTCAGTGCTGCCTCTTTCGCATGTAGAACATCTTCACACAGACTAAACAATATCAAGTGCTTAGCAGTGACAGTGTCAGGTTTCAGCCAAACATCGCCTAAAACCAAAAACAAACCCTGCTTTTGGCAGGCATGCAAACCTTACAATCGATGGACTAGCTGATGGGACCATGCACCAAGATTTTTTGGGTTAGTTTTGGGGTGGTTTTTTTCCCTTTTAAATCAAGCATTCTAGACAATTCTGAGGCTGCAAGTACACAAAACCCTGCAAGTACCAGTGCACACAAATACAGAGGGCACGCAAATTTTAACTTTTTTACAACTGTACACACCCCAGAGATTATAAATTACAGCTACAGCACATAAAATGAAAGAAGGTCACTGTTACTAATAAATACAACTCCAGGTGTGACAATGTTGGCCTTATGTCAAAAAGAAAAATGCTTTATGTTAGACAAAGCTGTAGGGACTGCTCCTGGTTTCACCCTGCAGCTCTTACTGTTTGCGGGTAGGAGAGCGGACGTAGTCTGTCATAGTCCTCTTGACCAGCTGTGTCCCACAAACCCAGGTTGACCGGTTTGCCATCAACCATTACATTGGCAGAGTAGTTGTCAAAACTAAAAATAAAGAGAGAGTTAGCTGCATTAGCTTGCAGTAAAATAAAGCACCCAAGGACTTTTCCCTCATAGAGTCCTAACTGGGAAAACTAGGGAAGGAAATGTTGTCATTGCATCTGTCTGCTCCCCAGAGACAGTAAAGTTGTTCTTTAAATAACAAGTGTGGTGTTGGGTAATGGAATAAAAAATTACACACAACAGACTTGGTGCAGTGTGAGCAGAAGTGATCCCTGTCATGGCTCTTCCAAAGGAAGTGTTAATCCCAGCAAGCACAGGAAAGCAGGTGATGTACTTAGCAAGCACTTTCCAGTCTTAGTGGGACATTCAGCAAATTAATCTGTCTCATGTTGTGGGATTTAGAACAGAAGATACAGGAGCAACAACCAAGGAATCCTTAATGACAACAGTAGGTAAGAAAAAAGCTAATTAATCCTGCTAATCAAAAGCTCCTCCAATGAAATATCAAAGCTCAGTGGAGGGATCGTTTTTATCTCATCACTGCTGTGGGTGCAAAGGTTTTAATGACTCATTAAGACTAAATCAAGTTCCCTGGGAACACAACTGTAATGCAAAAACTCAAATTTAAGACCAAAAAAAAGAAACAGGAGTAACTAAGGCAGCAAGCCTTGGACGAGTAACAAAAGTCTCTGTAAACCTAATTAGAATGTATTTTGTTATCTGAAAAACTCATCAATACTTCAGAGAGCAGCACAGCCAGATGAAAATACAGAGACATCAGAAGAGGGCAAAGAAGCTGCACATGTATAAAACACCCCCCAACAGGCCCTGGAAAAGAGAACTGCACTAATACTGATACTGACAAATCCTTGTGTGAAAGAAAAAGGGAAGCACCAGAATAAATGAGTCTCCACTGTCTCGCCTGAGGAGCTACAGAGCCATGGCTGGCTCAGCACAGGGTTGGCAGTAGCACAAAAAGTGGAAGGAACAAACAAACAAAAAATCACCAGCCATGTAAGACAACTCTTTCTGCCTATGATATGGTGTTTTACAAGCTGTTCAGCCTTGGGACTGCTTATTATAAATGACATTAGAGACAGAAACACACTATTTTGGAGGAGAACAACATCTGGTAAAATGTTAGCTAATGTTGGTGCCTAATCAGCCGGGCTTAGGGGGCACAGAGAGCCAAAACTGAGGGACCATCAGCAAGCTCTGGTGTGAGTGTGTTACAGTGAAAGCTCCAAGTGTTCCTTACACACACCTGAGGGCTGCTTGCAGCCAATTCAAACAATTCAGCTGAGGAATCTGGAATGGCACTGAGAAGCTGAGAGAAATGAGTTCTTTGGATTTTGTAAGTACTTACACAGTGGGTATATACTCTCCAGGAAATGCATTGGTTGTGTAACTGATGAGTAGGCATGTTTTACCTACAGCACTGCAAAAAGAGAAAGTTCACATGTAAAACACATTCATCTCGAATAACAAGAAGTAATATTCCTTTTCGGGGTAGAAGACTAATTACATCCAGACACCTAAGGACAACTGAGTGTCTCTACTGTGCAGGAAAACAGCTGACAGACTGCAGCCTTAAAATTACTGGCAATGAAAACACACCTAATATAAACATCCATTTTGTGAAGTGATAAATTGCCACATTTTGTTATTTTTTAGTCACAAAAAACCCAACAAACCCACAGGTATTAATTACACTACTAACATCTCCTAGTCATCTGACTGAATACTCAGGAAGATCACCTTACACCAACTCCCTGAAATTAAAAAAACTGAGAAGTACTTCCAGATAGCCTTACACAATTCCAAAACTGTTATCTTTTCCAGAAAATGCATATAAGTGAAGTTAAAGAAAATTTGGAAAGTATAATTTCTCAACACATCATTACTTTCGGGTATTTAAGGAATGAATACAAATGATAACTCTCACATTATTTACTGCTATTGCAGAGGGACTCCCCACATGCATTCACCAACTATTCAAACATTTCATTAACTGATTTATAGATAAATTACATTCCAGTATTGAAAAACTTGGAACACCAAACCTCTTCCTACTGGTCTAATTCACAAGAGCCTCAAATGGGGGCAGGACAAGGCTCTGTTCCAGGATTCCTTCAGAACTCCGGCAGCCAGCTCCTTCCCTCTCCACCCTCCTCCCCACATCTTATCTGGAGTCAAACATTTGATTAACGACAGCATTCAATTTTTGTTACAGTTTCAATTAAAGTGTTGGAAAACTTGAAACTGGGCCTTACTTATTTTTTAAAATAGTGTCTGCAAAGAGTGTTGGTGACACTGCAGCCTGGTTCCCTTGCAGCTTCCCACTTGCAGTGCATAATGCTTTGACCGTGTGAGAGATTCCAGCGGTGAGCCTGCTCCTCCAAGGCGATGCTGCCAGACAGCCTCACATCCTGCCCGATCCGATCCCCCTTCCTGCTCCTGGGCAGGGAAAACTGCAGTCTTGCAGATGTTTTATCACTACAGCGATTTGCTCAAAGCCAGTCAGCACTAACTTTGAAACCCTCCTGCACCTACAGGTATGATCGTGCCATTAGTATGAGGTTTGACTCATGAGCCTCCTGAACTAAATCTTTCACAAGTGAATTTGAGCTTTGTCACAACTGTAAGTCACAACTCAATCTCTAACTGAAGTCTCTCCATTCAACTTTAAGCAGTTCCTCACTGCATTAGCTGACGAAGGTATTTGATAGCAGCTTCTGACATCACCTGAAATGCCTGAGCTATGGAAGAGTCGCTTCAGTGTGCAAAATTATCTGGGATTTTGTCCTACACACCCATTTTTAATTGTAATTTGCTTTGTATTTCTGACCCAGTACCTGCCACACCACCCCATCTGCTGCAACTCTTGACCATAACATGCAGTTTTCCACCCTGCTTTTCACACCTGCTTCTAAGACACCGGCTCCTCACACAGTCTGAGGGTTTTTTCCTTTCAGCATGCACTCTCTTTACCAAGCTGTAATAGCATCATGAAAGGAGGCATTTAATTCTGTTCTCATTAAATACAATCTCTGAACATTCCCTTGTTGTAAAAGGTTTGAGATATACTTGTGCTCAAAAGTAGATGGATTTACCCTTTAAAAAAACTTGTGTGGGAAACAATCGAGGAGCAGTTCACCATGCAGATACCTGTTTAACAGCTGTCAGAAGAGGAGATCCCATCTCAGCTCCTGAACTAACACTCTAACAAGCCAGAACAAGGAGTTAAGGAAAGTTATTCCTCCCCCATAAGGACAAGTTGCTATTTTAGCTGCCTGCTGATGAGTTAGATCAGTTTGGATGTGCTGCTGGGCTGCTCACACAGCCGGCTGTGCTGGGCCAGCTCACAAAGGACAGGAGGGAAAACCTTCGGGATCCCGAGCGGAGCAACAGCCAAAGGCTTTGGGAAATCCCGAGGCGCAGACACGACACGTTCTCACGCTGCTGGAACCTGTTTGGGCTGACGCTTCAGCTTCCACTAGGGTCATTACAGGTAATTTGAGCTTCCAACAAATTAATGTTGAACTCAACATTTTCAGCAGCCGATCAAGAACTTTTCTGTGCATCCAGGCTCCTTTGCCCACCTTGCACTGAAACTCCTGAGTGTGCTCTGGCTAATCAAAACAGCACAGGATGGTGGTGAGACATTTCATTCCAAGCTTAGAAGTGTCTGTAGTGTGTTCCTGCAGCACCAATCAGCCAGAGTCATTTAAACAAGAATAAACACGTTCAACAACCCCATTTCTGACTTGCTCCATCCTGGTTTCCTGCTTTCCTTGCCTTTTGGCTCACTGCCACACGAATCAGATCATTATGGTCACCAGTCTTAAAAATAAACACTAATGCCTACCTTTATAAAGTACATCCTCTAAGTGCTTTATCAACTTTTTTAGACTTCTAATTTCTGTAATAAAGCAACTCCCCTAAAGAGAATTCCAACTGTTTGGCAAAGTTTAAATCCTTGTACATAAAGGCTGAGACTAAGAATCTAAAATAACACCAAGATTAGTCACAAGATTTCTAGCAACTACTTAATCACAGCTCTGTCCACCCACTATTACATAAATGAAACTAGCAACATTTGACTGTCATTAAAAGCATGGCCTACAGAAATCCGGCTTTAAATGCTTAACAAAACTACCTTAACAAAAGACAGCACCGAGTCCCTTTTTGAGTAGCACCCAGGAATCAATGTATTTATGTAACCACGTATGTATTAATTCCTGAAAACAAAACATTCCTTCTCTTTATTTATGCTAACAGGTTTTATGAAATTTTCCCACTGTCGTAAAGCTGCTTGGAGCCATGTTTTATCTGCAAACAGATGGCAGCCTTCATAAAAGGCTTTGCTTGTGCCATTTCTCCCTTTCTCTGATGCACACGAACTACTTCTCTGGCAGACATGATGCACAGCAGCCCAGGTCTTTGCTCAGACATTAGAGTAGCTGAGATTTCCCCAGTACCACCCTCAGATCAAGAGTTCAGTACTGCTGCTCCAGTAGGTTTAGCTGCATTCAGCTCTCAGATAAGCTGTGTTACTCACTGTGACACACCCTCTCCCGAATATGCTCTTCAGTACTTACAATACTAGTACTTCTTTAAAAACTTTGAAACGATCAGTAACACAAATTTCCAAATCTCAAGTCACTGTGCTCTCTCCAGATGGCACGGGAGGGACCCGAGGTGTTGAGCATCTCACACAAACACTGCACTACCCTCAGTAAGAAGCCAATTACCCTACACATGCCCTCCCCTTCTCCCCGAGCCATCAAAGCACGGCTTTAGTAGGCAAGGCCTCAGATTAAGCAGAATTCCAAACAAGGACTCCTAAATTACTATCTTACAGTATTTCCACAATTAAAAAATGCCTACAGAAGAGCAGCTTCCGTGGCATCTAGTAATTGGAAATTTCTCCAAAACGCAGAACTTCTCCTAACATTACACAACATCACTGGAGATTTTGTACCGCTTAACAGCTGCCTTTTTGGAGTGAAAACAAAAGCTGCTAAAAATAACTTCCACCAATGCTTTTTCTCAAGTGTCAATCACCAGCAATTCCTGCAGTTACTCCAGCGGCTGCTCCTCATCTGTCCTGCACATTCCTCCAGCTCTCTATCATGACAGCTCAAAGCAACAGTTGTCATTTATTTTCCCCCAAACAATCCCCACAGTGAAATAAAAAAAAAACAAGGGGAAAATATGATAGCCCAAACTAGCACACATGCCACACTTTTCTAGTCAAGTTAGCTGTCTAAACATACACTAGTCAAAACTCTAAGAACAAAACATGAGTTACGTATGAGAAACAGCCTACTCATTAACAAATTAAAAAAATAACCACAGGTACTTCTAAAGCTTTGTTTATTTTGTTCCTAGCAGATCTTTGTGGAGGGTACATAAAACAATACCCCAGTTTTATAGCACATAAGCAAATCTTTAACCTGCATTGTTTCACAGGAACACTAAAACTTTGGCCTTATCTCAGCCAAACACGGCATTTCCTAGAATACCTGCAAGGCTGGAGCTCTTGAAGTAGCAGCAGCACAAAGAAACACAAATAGTTAAATATTTTTTTGTAACAGTGAACAGAGAATGATAAAAAGCTACCAAAAATGAGCAACAGTACCTAAACAGATCTTTAAGAAAGATTTGTTTCTTACTAAGGAGGAAGGAAAAGAAATTAAACTACTCTATTTTGTTAACAGGTAGAACTACACCACTTACATTTCCAAGACAAAGAACAACAAAAATGCTGGGAAGAAGGATGGTTTACAAAGCAAATGACCCAAAGAACTGTTTTGTTGAACGAATTAGTGTACATTATACAGTTTGTCTGTGCTGAGTTCTCAGTTCCAGAGGAGGAAGTAGACTGAACCTTTTCCCCACCCAAACATGATGCATCACATTTATTTACAGCATTGTAAACACAGAGTTCATATGAATTAAAAAAAAAATATTGTAGAAAAGCGATTTTGTTGGGTTTAAATTCGATAGAAGCAAAAGAGCAGTCCACAGTTCTCCTATCTGTCATCAGAGAATTACACTACTATGGAAATGATTTATCGAGATACCACTTTCATGTTCATATGGCTCCAAATCTTATATAGCGAGTCAAAACAAATTTGTCACACTGTAAGGTTTATCTTTCAACCATACTTAGCTGTCTTTTTAGGGATTCTACATAGTTAAAAACAAATCAACAAAACCCCCCACACAAAAATAACTTGAAGATTAAGGCACCATGTGAAATTACAGACCGCTGTAGCGAGTCCATTTAGCTACACTTCACTCCTCTGTCATCTACAGAAGTTTGCTGTGATACCAATTATGCTCAGCCTACACTGGGATTTTTGTTTCTCTTAAAGGAAAAAAAAACCCTCAAACTGCATAAGACAAGTCTTGTTTTCCAGTTGGCCTGTGATGTTCCCCTGAGCTCTGACATCCAGTAAGACAGAATCCCTCTGAGCTGAGGGGAATAGTATCGTGGAGAATATTCAAAAATACCAAGCACACAAACTCTTCCCTCAATTCCAGCACTCCTCACACTGAATCCAACTGTTAAACTTATGTGTTAACTCGATTCTAAAAAGCATTCCCAACTTGTTTCACATATAAGCAACACCATATTAAGATACTGTAGGTGTAACAGCTCTTCGCAGACAAGTATATTATTAACTATTCGTATTTCAAGGGCCTATCCGTCTCCTTTAGACAGAAGCCTTACAAGACCAGATGTCTACAGGCAAAAAGCAGTTTCTGCCCAAAAGCATTTATGATCTGCATGGAGTTCAGCCCATTTCACTCAGTTTTACTGCGAAAGTCAGATGTCAAAAATCAAGCTCTAAAAGGCAGTAAGTTTGTTACTTTCACAAAAGGTATTTCAAATCAATATTAAATTTCTCATATAATTAACAACATGGTAGTTTTTTAACACACTTGATGAAACAACACCAGCAAGCAGTGGCAGTCCAGGGACGCGGCCCGGCCTGCCCGGACAGCCCAGCACACCCTGTTCATTCACAGCGGCCGCTTCTGCCCGCACCACCGCCAAGCTCCCGGTCACCAGCACGGCCCCGGCCCCGGAGCACCGGCCCCACGGCGATGCGGGGCTCGGCCCGGCCAGCCCGGGGACACGCACGGCCTGCGACCCCGGCACACCCCCGCTCCCCGGCCCCGCCGTGCCCGCGCTTCCCTC
>VWZT01000741.1:33227-55388 GCA_013397055.1 Pachycephala philippinensis
CCAGGCTCTCCCAGTCGGCCGCGGCCAGGTCCTACGGCGTCTTCTGCAAGGGGCTCACCAGGACCCTCCTCATCTTCTTCGACCTGGCCTGGAAGCTCCGCATCAACTTCCCCTACCTCTACATCGTCGCCTCCATGATGCTCAACGTGCGGCTGCAGGTGGGCGGGGGCGGCGGGGCTGCGNNNNGGTGCCGTGCCCTGCCCTGTGTCACCCGGGGCAGTGCCTCTCGGGCTGTGCGCGGCTGCAGCCCCGCAGCCTTGCCCTTGTCGTGGGCAGCTGGGGGTGCCCCGCTGTGCTCCTCGCTCTGCGTGGTAGCAGCAAACCTGAGTCTTTCCTCTTCCTGTTCCTAAGCCATAGTTGACTTAAATACTGGGAATAAACTGTGGATATGTGCACTTTGATAGCACGGTCCTGACACCAAGGAGTGAAGAAAACAATTTCCTTCATCAGTTTATTGGGTTTTTTTGAAATCAAGAACAGTTGCAGCAGGGAAAACGCACCCAGTTTTAAATACCAATGTTATTGCATGAAAAAGATGGTTCGGATTTAATTTGTATCTCTCCTGTTTTGAGCCTGTTTCTACAAAACATGGAACTCTCTAACACAGCTTTGACCTGTTGTAGGGTTGAAGTTTCATTGTTTTTGTGATGAAATGAAAGACTGACTTTTAACTTAACTGGCAACAGAAGCAGGCTATGCACTGTCACTACAAACATCTGTTCTAGCCAAGGATTGGGCACTCTTTCTCCTCATAAACATAGCTGTAATGAAAGTTTTGACATCTGGCCAGTGGCCAAGTATTGAAAAACAAGTCTGATTGGAGTTTGTTTCTTGTAAAAGATAATTTGAAATGGGAAGAGGTCAAAATGTGGCATATCCTATTTTTGCTTTTGGGATTTGCCCTACAATTCTGAAGCTTGAAAGTAAGCCACATGGCCAGGAGTTGTACACGTAGCTCAGTAACCTTGGTAGCTGAAAAAGCCTTGTTTTTGCTCGTTATCAGTGTTGGTGCAGAATAGTTCTCCTGGAACACCACCAGCCTGCCCTTTGACTGTGCTCCAGCTGATACCTGCTAACTGTGCTGGGGCAGCCAGTCTGACCAGTTCCCTCCCCTCCGGGAAGCTGTCCGTGGTACATTGTTGATTTCCAGTGTTGTGTGTCTGATTTCAGCTCGCACTTCTGTTTACAGGAGGATTACTTTAATATGAACCTTTCATGTTGAGCCTCTAATCAGTCGCAGCCTGTGGTTCCGTTGGGTAAGGGAAATGCTGCTGTTACACAGCGAATCTCTCTGGCTGCTCCTTTGCTGACTCACTTTCATGCCTGTCACCAAAAGAGAGCTTGTAGCAGATTAAACTGAAACTACAGAAGGCGGCTGGTATTTGAGTATACTTCCTACCCCTCTGGATGTGCTCAAGCAGCCTGTAGGGAGATTTATCTGTTGGGACAACTGTTACTTTCTGTAGCTGGGTTATTCTTTATGTGAAAGATTTTAAATTATTTTTGGTTCTTTGTACCGGGAGCTAGGAAACTGGGGTATCAGTGTAATAATTCCCTGCATTCTTTCTCTTTAGGTCCATATTGAGATCCACTGACTTGTGATTTGGTGTGCTGCTTGCACTGTATGCTACAACTAGAGTCAGTCACACTCTTCTTCAAATCCAGCCTGTTGTGAAGCAGCAAAGCTGTGCTCGTGTGCTCCAGGACTATGAAGAAAGAAGATTTTACCCAGAAACGAGTACGTGACAATGGCCCAGATCATCACAAGCCAGCAGCTCATCTGACACATGTGCATTCCATGTTGGACAGTTCTCAAAATCATAGTAGCAGTTTACAAGAAGTATATAACACCAGGAATTGTTCTCTCTTTAATGATATACCTCTGCCTTCTGTTGGCAAGGAAATGCCTCTGAGTTTCAGTGAATCAGCAGGGACGAACTCAAGTGCAGCTGCTCCTTGGAAGGATTCATTTCATCTGCATTTTTCTTCTGGGAAAGACAGTCTCGATAGGGTTTCTCACTGCATTGATGGTATTTCAGTAACAGGCTGGCTGGAAGAAGCTTGTAGGATTTCTGGAGACTTCAGCTCATGCTGCCCAGGAGACAACGTTGTAGGTTTTGCACAATTCTGGCTGGGAAATTTGCAGTATAATAAAAACCGGTGGTTTCTGGAATTAGAAATGAGCAGTAGCAAAGAGAATGAATTGCAGTTTGCATTTTTTAAAGCATTGGAGCTTGGTGGACTTCCTGATCCCTGTTCTAATCCAGTTGCCTCACTGAACAACTATGCTATGGGACTCGTGAACAACCAGAAACCATGTTTTTTTCTTTGTTACTTAAACCTTGTATCTTCAGAGCAAACACCTGGATACGAGCAAATGCTTTTGAATATACAGTATGTGACTAATACTTTTCACATCATACAGCTGGTTATCTCTGTGCTAGCTTTTGCACTAGCAGGTCTCTGGTATGCAGTAGTGAAGGTAAAAAAATACTGAGATTTTAGTAAGTACTATTTTTAATATTTGCAGAAAATAAGAGAGACAAGGTTACAGTTCAGGTTTTAGTGAGAAGTAGATAGCTAAAGTAAAAATTATAGTTGTGTAATTGCTAGTTAAACTGGCTGTTGGAAGAATAGGGACTTTTTTTTTGTAAGGAATAGCTGCATCTGAGTAAAGAACTTCATAATCTTCAGACTCTTTGGGACTTCTGCAGGTCTGCTGTTAACACTAAATGAGAACCCAATTTGATTAGCACAGATCCTTTGTTTTCTTTAGAGTTTGTATTGGTGGAGTGTTCTGGCTACTACTATTTATAACCATTTCCAGTGAAACTTTTTTCTTGTAGAATTGAATTCCTGCTCTGAATCCAACAGCAACTAATATATCAGTCCTTAAAACACTTGGAACTGGAAAGCTGTTGGGAGGGTGGTCTTCAATGCAGCATAATTCTCAGCAGTGTTCACTGCTCTAATTTAACAGTATCTTGTGAGCTTTATTGTGTTACAATAGACACTGTAAACAACTTTCTAAAACATTTTTTTTCCTTGGAAAAGTGATTGTTATTGCTGAAGTACAGTAATAACTTCTGGGCCTGTTGACTTTGGCTTTGGGACAGGATTCTAACAATGAGGTTTGCCAAAGAATGGGGCGAAAGTGCTGGACTCCAAGCTGCTGGTGAATAGAATTTTGAGGAATAGGCTCCTGTTGGCACTTCGGTGGAGGAACTCATAGTGCAGTAGGTCAAACTTTGGACTCAATGTGCAAAATTCTCAACAAGGGTGTTGCTGTAGATGGGCTTAATGTGCTCTGAATGTTCACGTACAGAGGCAGGTATTGGGGTGTGAGTTAGGATGCATTTTCAGCTTCCCCTTCACTCTGACTTAAAAGTGAGGACTTAATGTGGAGTAAAGCCATGCCAGTGATTCACACAGTAGGTATCCTTTCTGCCAGCTGGGCTTGCTTCATCTTGGAAAGAGAGGAAGTGATATTGCATTTAGTTTGAATTTACCTGGAAAGCCAGTAGAATGTCCAGTGTGGTGTTTATTGGGCTGCTAGCACACATGTGTAGAGAAGTCCTTGATTATGAAGATGAGATGCTGGTTATCAGTGTTACAGGGAGAAATGTTGGAAATTTTTAATCTTATTTGAGTGCTGAAAATAAGATATATTACTTTTTATGTTAAATGATATGTTACGTTTTCATTATCCCCATTGGCTGATTGTTTCTTTTGGATGCTAAAAGAGATGAAAAACCACTTACTTTAATTTAGAAAATAACGTTTTCCCTAGTGTGTATTTAAATGATTGTTTAACTTGTAGACTTTTGAACACACGATTACCTGTCATGAAGTGACCGAAAGCCCCAAAATAATACTGGATTATGTATTGTAAGTAATTACTCTGACAGAAATGGTTCCCTCTTGGTCAAGCCATTCACTCTCATCTCCACTGCTGGAATTTATCAGCCTTGCAGTGAGCGATATTAACACGTGGTATTGCAGAGGTTCAAGATTCCTGAAGTGATGTGGCTCTGAAATCTCAGAACACCAGAAACAAAGACTCTTCTCCAAATGTCTGTGGCTTGGAGTTATGGTGTTAAGCTGCTGTTTGCCTGTATCTTGACCCAAAAAAATACTTGGCAGAGCTGAGGGCAGAGGAATGAAGGCAGGGAGGGGAGGGGTTGGAGCTTGTTTAAGGTGGTTTGATTGCTAAAGACAACATTGTGCAACTCCATATTGATCTCTCTAAGCAGCTCCATCGGTACAGCCATGCTCTCCCTTGCCTTAAGTTGTGCACGAACACAGTCCTGCACTCAAAATTTGAGTGCTTGGCCTTCCTGTACAAAGGATCAATTGGCACAGCTGTACCTGCAGTTGTTACTTGAGACCTTGTTTGTGCAGCTGACTGGTTTGGCCTGGAACATTCTCTGCTGGATGTCATTTGGGAACTACGTGTTTTGGGAACCACAGTTATATCCAGGAACTTGTAGGTGAGACTGTCAGGTTAATAGGCAAAAAGAGTAGCTAAAGGCGTAAAAACATGAATCCAGTTTTTAATGCTCCTATTTTCATGGTGATTTTAAAGGGGGGGAAATGAAACATGAGAGACACCAGCAGTAAACTAGAATTTAAATGTGTGTACAGCAGAGTGCCAAGGGTTTTCTCCTTATCAATGACAAGCCTTTGCAGGAGGAGATCTTGGAATGTTGAATTGTGTTACGTATCACAGTCCAGCTAATGCAGTCCTGTTTTAAGCAAAGTCTTGTTTGACTGCGTGGCCTTTCATCACTTATTACAGGATCACTTTAAATACAATACAGCTAAGTGAAATGATGGATGTTTGTTTTGTATTATATGTATATTGAACATAAGATACAAAGAATATGTCTTAAATGAGTGGATTTAATCCATTTTAAGATAGTTTATGTAACTTGCCTTGAATTTTATTGCTTAAAACCTAAAAGGTAATTTTAACTTGAACATTCCTTCTGAAATTCAAATAAAGGATAGTTTGGTATGTTAAAATCTCATGTAATATACTGCACTTTAAGGCTGGGGAGGCCATGGATTGATTGAAAGCGCTGTTCTTGCACTAATAGAACTGTCTGCCCTGACAATGTTTAAATGGCTTTTCCTGTCTGGAGGGAGAATAGGGAACCTGAAGGATGGCATCCATCCTTTGAAACTATAGATAAATCTAACACTATATGGTTTAGGCCACTGTTTTCTTCCTATAGATGTTTTGATATTAACTCATCTCAAAAGATGGAAGGTATCTTGGCCAAGAACCAGTTTGTGTGGAGTTTCATGGCTTCACTACGTCCAATGTGGAAAACTTTCCTGAGTTAATGTGCTGTTAGGGCTGAGACTGGCTCAGATGATTATTATAGTTGAGAAAAATAACATTCTTAGTAGGGGGTAAGGGACCTTTATACTCAACCAGGAGTTGCCTTCGTATTTCTGTATTTTGTCTCTCATCCTGCTCTAGAAAGAGGTTATTTCTAAGCAAAATGTCAGGGTTCTACTAAACAACTTGTGCTTTCTAAAATTTCATTGATTAGTGTCCAGATCCTTCCTGCACTACATAGCAGAGTTTTATTTCTGCCTTTAGAAAAGAAGTAAGAAAATACTCAATATTTAGAGAATTTCCTAGTAGTTACACTTGAGTGAAAACTTACTATATGGTGTACTGCTTTGAGAAGAAAATATACTTTTAAATGTGTGTGCACAGAGCTCTGCATGTAGATAAAAAGTGTTTTACCACAGTATGATGTTGGGATGCTTATGCAAATGCTTCTTTACTTTCTGACATTGCAGTGCAAAATGCAGTAGAGATGTTGGTGTTCCTTCTCTGTGTGGTTTTAGGCAGTGCAATCTGAGCAATCGTGTGTCTGCATCACCCTGCACAGGAGACAGTTCTAGCTGTAGACATTTTGTAGCCTTTTGCTTTTTCAGTGTTGGGTTTGGTTTTGCCGTTGTTTGAGGTTTGTTGGTTTGTTTGTTTGTGGTTTATTTCTCTCTTTTTAGAAGTTATTTTTAGGACTGTAAAGACTGCACTTTCTTAAACTTTGCCAAAGTTTGCTTCCTTTCTCCTCTCCACCTTTGCCCCTTATAGGTATACACATTTAATTTTTGGAAGAAGCAAGCCTGTATGCACTCTCCTAATATATAATCTTATTGTCAGGTTGCTCCTTTTGTTTTTATGGCCTTGTTTTACATATATTTCTCTCCCTGTAATTTCTCAGCATAAGCATATGCTGATATTTTGTTCCACCTCAGAAACATTGTCCTGTAATTAATTATGCACAGCAAATTGACAGAAACCATGCAGAGATGTAAGAGTCTATAGTCTCTCATTAGGGTGTATGACAGGTGGGATAACTGACAGAGCAATATGTACTCCATGTGACATATTTCTGCTTTTTTTCTCTCCAAAACAGCTGCTTTAATTAAAATCCAATATTTAATTTGAATTTTTGGTACCTCTGTCAGCTGAGAATTGCAGCTAGAATTTCGGGCTTACAAATTACATTCAGGTCAGAACTTAAACAGTGTAACTTTTCAAAAAATTAAAAAGTACATTCATGTGAATATTTTGAAACCTTTTTTTGTTTCCCTAAGAGTGCACAGAATAAAATGTGTTCTGACACTTGTTTCTGTGATGCACAGCCAGTAACTGGGGGTGGGGGGGACCCTTTTTAGACTGCAGAGCCTCTAATCCTCATGGAAGAGCTGCATTTGATAGAACTTTAAAATAAACCAAATGTTGCCTATGAAAATACTGATATTTATTATCAACTCTCACACTTAAATTACAAGGTCATAGATCTCAATCTCCTGACAGTGTGAAAACAAGAATAATAAATACAGAAGTGCTAGAATAATGCTATCCTTTATCAGCCTGCACTGGTAAAAGCAAATCCTATTGTACTTCGAAATTAATCCTCTACTGCCTCCAAAAATCTCAATTATCTTAGTCTTTTTGAAATTAGTGATACAAGATTGAGACTAAGATGGTTATTTCATTGTTAATGATGAAATAAATTTAAAAGTTAAAACATTTTAGAAAATGACCAGAGGGGTTTCCACAAAGAAAATCTGCCTTGAAAAGGTCCATTTTATTTCTGTGATATCTCTGTATTTATAGCCTCTTTCACAAATTCCTTCCTTCTCCATGGAAGATCGGTATAAACCTGATAGCAAAAGTGGTCAAAACCCAAACTTGCAGAAGTATCAGTATTTAATTTTCTGTTTGTAGTTAATTTTAGCTATTATCAAAAATAATACCTATATGTAATTTAAGCTTTTGTTCTTAAAAGTAGGGAAATCTAATATTTAGTGCCTGATTCATCACTTGAAGTTGAGTGAAACCATTTCTTGAAAATGGGTAACTAATTTTCAATGCTGATACTCAATACTTCCTGTAAACTGGGATGTCATCCCTGCAGAACAATTTTAGTCTCTGGCCTTGCTCTTTGGCCCTATTTTTTTTTTATTCTTCTTATTTTTTTATGGCAATGTGGGAGGTGGAGAAGGCCGGCACAAACCATTTTTTTTGTTGTTCCAGAGAAAGATGTTTACAAGTTTGTATGTATTTTAAAAATGTATTGTGACACTTTTAACTTGGGAGGGAAGTTTCCATGGTAGACTTGAAAGCTGAATACAGACTTTGGAATTTCGGGAGTGCTCCCCGAGCTGCCAGAAGCTGTTGGCTGTGATGCTGCTCGCTCACACCACAGGAGGGAGTTCCACATCAGCCTTTGGAGTATTTTCAGTTAGGGCATTGTTAGTACATCTCAGTTCAGTGCATTTCAGTTTGATTTGTCTTACGGATTGTCACTGCAAATAGGTTAATGTACAAAATCAATACACAGCGGTAATGTATTGTAACTGTTTACAATTGAACTCAGAGTACCAATGGATGGGTTTTGTCAAGCTATTTAAAAACAGAAATAAAAAGCTTTTTTAAAAGACAAGAGGTCGTTTTGGTGCTTCTCATTGCAATTTTTCACTGTGTAAATTGTACAGATGTACTTGGTATTGGGAACCCTGAAGAAAAGGCTGATACTTTGAGTAAAAATTAATTAATGTGTACTATTTTTCTTACTGATGAATGCTGAGATTATATTGTCCCTCAAAACAAGCATTTAAACAGAAAAAAAAAAAGAGGGGGGACAAAACTGAATATAATAATCTAATGAAGTTCTGTAAGGTTCTGGCATGTGGTTAGGTCTCCATGGTTAAGAAAATGTTCTCAGTGCTCCCTGCACGTCACTGTAGGTTCCTAATGGCTTTTGGAATTCGTGTGGCAGATCCTAAAGTAGTAAATTGTAACCTTTGGCTGTCCAGAGCGTTCCAGCCACCCACTGTGACAATGATATGATCCAGCCTTAATTACTCCTGTTGTCATCACTTTCAGATGGTTTATCAGTAGTTTTATATACATTTATATAACTGGGCATGATACCTGCAATGGGGAAGGCTAAGGAACTCTGAATAGTTTTGCAAATAAACTCAGGAATAGACATGCTACTGTGTGCATATCCAAATCTCTTCCTATTAGGGTCTGAAATGCTTTGAAGTTGGATTTGAGTTGGTGGCTATGACTTTGTGGTAGTCTCTTTGTTCATCTCATACTGTAAAATTCTGTTACTCATCTGTACAGAAGCCCAAATTTCCTCTCTGCAGATCTGAGACTGCCAGAGGAACCTTTTAGCAATCTCCACTCATCACAACATTTATCTCTTCAGTATGTTTCTTAGCTCTTGCTTTTTCTGGCAGATATTACAGCAGCTTAAAATTTAAAAACCCCAAAACCTCAAACCAAACACAAGTACCAAAGATTCTGCTGAAGATTCTCATGTGTCTTACAGAGATATTTTTAAAAAGTGGATGGAGTGCTTTACCTTCCCTTAAAAAAGAAAGCCTTGGATGGGGTTTTTGTTATCAAGAACTGTGGTGTGTTTGTAAAAAGCACTTGTAAGTCTTGAACGTTAGGAAGTGCTTTATCTATTTGTTATCACAAGTATTTTTTTAGACATATCAAAATACTCCTTTATTTATCTTTAACCTTGTAGTTCAAAGAAAAGAAAAAAAAACAAACACATTTTGGAATTCTTTCAAGTATTATGTTTTGTTAAAAGTGTCCCCAAGGGCAAAGGACCAAAACCAACACAGACCTCTTGCTCATTGAACAAAAAGCCAGCAGCAATGACAAGCAGGATGTTTTTGATGCTCTTTGTTGGTTTTTTTCTGGGGCTAGTGGCTGAAGCCCTTAATCACTTTAGCTGGAAGTTATTCACAAATAACCCTTCTGAGCTCAGTAATCCTGTCTTGCTTTGTATCATAAAAAATCTTTTCTACAGCAGGGATTCCTAAATCGCCTCTCAGATCTCAGCCTTGCATTCCAAGTCCTGCATGCTGACTGCAAGCACGTATGACCTGCTCCAGAGCTAGAACAGTTACAGCATTTCCAATTTCTGCCTCCTTCAATAAAAAAGCATTTAAGATTACAACAACAAAAAATATTTTATGATGTTGTATAGCACCTTCTTAAGGGATCGCTTGTACCCCTTCAGGTGTTTCTCACTTTAGGTCAGGTTTGTAGATGCTGAATTTTCTATCATGCTGAAAATCACAGACTAGCACAAAAAACTTGTCAAAACAGAATGAAAATTCAAACCTTTTTTGAAGTTGGACAGCCTTCTTTTATCTTCTGTTCCCTCTAGCTGCTTTCTGAGTGAGAACATCTGTACAGACTACAGCAGGTTTCAAGTCCTTCACTTTGATATACGGTGTATGTTCCCAACAATCTGTTGCTTAAAATAAAAGCTGTCTGGTGTGTGTTGTCACTGTCAATCATAATTTTCAGAGCTCTTCCTCACATTTTCTTTCTGGTTTATAATCACTCGTTTGCAGTTGATAGCTGTATCTTCTGCTTTCCTTCTCTTTAGCTAAACTACTTCCTTGCCAATGCTAGCAAGCAGAAGTCTGCACAGCTTTTCATCACTGGGCATTTTGTTACAGTCAGTTCATCAAGCTTTTTTGCTACTTGCTCAATTTACAGTTAATTCTAATATATTTTCATAAAGTATCCATAAGGAATTGTAGGTGTTCCTGAACAGATTTTTGAGCAGTTTCTCTTTCATCACAGAGGAAGTGGTTTTTCTCAAGGCCCCTATTGAAACAGCACTGCCCAAAGGTTTGATTCCATTTTGTATATGGCTATTGTTGCTAGAGTTAGTATAAAAGGATGCTTTTATAAACGAAAATACCTCTGGTCAATCTTTGTTATTCACATGTCCTTGTTAAATTCAGCAGGTGATCTGCCTCTTCTGCCTCCTAGCAGATATTCCAGCCCTGATAAGATAATGTGATATGCAAGGTGAGTCCTCTCAACCTAACACACAAACCTGAGAGGCAAGGAATAAACTCATGGAGAAAGAAACAGAAAAGCCAATTTAAAAAAAGTGCTTTGACCATATTCTTGATTTAATTTGATAGATCATTTTGCCAGAAACATGGGATGAGAAGGTATGAATTAAACCTTGAGACACGAGGCAACCTAGATACGATTTTCCTTTATAACAGGAACTGTCAAATAGTTCAGATCACACAGAGGGAGGGTGGGGTTAATTAAGGACTGGAAACGGGCTCAGAGGAAATAAAAAAAGCACAGATATTTTACAACCCTTCTGTGGAAGAGGAAAATCACACTTTTACTATTATTCCCCCAGAGGTATTTCTGTTGTCCTTCCAGCCCTACATGCACCTTCTCAGAATGTTACGTGGAGAAAGCAAGGTTGGAGTTTTTTGGTTTTTGGTTTGTTTGGTTTTTTTTTTTGTTTTTGTTTTTTTTCTATTTCAGAAAGTGTAATCAATAAGAAAAGAAATCTGATAGTAGGATTTATCTGTTTAAGTACCTTAGAGTGGTTTCAGCAGGACAAATCACAGCTCCAATCCTGTAATCCAATCACACAAGATCAGGACTGATGTCTAGCCCTGTTGACTTAATCAGAGCTCTAGAGCTGAGATCTGCCTGCCTGAGCTGAGCTGCAATGCCTGGACTTGGTGATTTATGGGAATATCATTAAATTTAGTCTGGGTTAAAAGTGCAGCCCTACCCACAGCAGAGTAAATGTGAACCCATTGCCATTCAAACTGAGACAATATCATGCTCCTGAAGGGCCTTGAAATTCATTGCATCCATTCCAAATACTGTACTCTCCATAGAACAGCCACCTTAAAGTGCATTATCTTGAAAAAAAGAGTCAGCATTTACCAACTGAGAACTATACAAATAAAATACATCATGTCTAAAGTTAGAGCATATGGATGGTCTTCTAAGAGAAATCTCCTCGGAATTCCACTTTATAAAATGGTAACATTTGCTACTTTATTTGAATGATTAAATTGATAAAAGCTTTTGATAAGAATTTTTACATAGCTTTAAACTTACCATTGCTTTTTAATCTTAGACATTCTCACATGAACTGCTCAAAGTAATTGTTAATAAGGTTATTAAAGCTTTTTATGCAAAGGAAATGTAACTTTTTTATTTCCTGGAGTACTAAATTTTGTCTTTCTCATCTACACATTGTTCATTTGTGATATGCTGGGTCTTGTATTACTTTGCTTGATGTTGGTGCTGCAGTTAAACATAATTTTAATATTTTTATCTACTGATCAAGAAAATACATCGGAGTGTCTTCTTGAAATGGTGAGTTAATGAAGTCACACCAAAATTAATTAGAAAGTCCTTACAAGAAATTAGGCTGTTAGAAGTGTATCTTCAGAGCCCCTTTTCTTATCACAGTTTAAATAACAATAATTCTTTTTTCAAATTAATCTGACAAACATTGTTATATAATTTCTTGTCACTGTAAGGAAGAATCCACAGTTATTTTACCCAGTTATTCTAAACTGTGTTATGACTGACACATTCACTGGCAGAGCAGTAATGGTGTCTCCTTGCAATTTCCACTTAGAACAGAAGACAGCCCCATCAAGAGTAAATTCAATCATTCAGGGAGAATGTCACATGACATCTCAAAAAGTTGCTATTGTTATCATGAAAAAGAAGTACTACAGAAGTGTTAAACAACTGCTGTTTGTTAGCAGAAGGGGAGGAGACACTTTTAGTGAGGCAGACTCCAAACTCAAAGGTGGAGTTTGTGTCTAAGCTTTTACTAAGGGGCTCTGTAAGGAAATTAAAGAGTTCCCGTTATTCAAGTGACTGTCGAATGTGAGTGCACAGGCCTTTGTTCAAACCTGGACTGAAACCAAGGTGGGATGTCCAACCAGCTTTGCAGCAGCATTCAGGGAGGATTTTGCTCACCATGCTCCCAGCACACCTCTAACACTGTGATCTCAAGATAAAAGACCATTTTGTCAACATAAAATATGAAATTGTAGTTTTCCTGACTGCGTGTAATAACTATATATAAACACTTATATATAAACACAGACATGCATTAATATCTGCTTGTTTAGATCGAGGATAAATTTCTGCTTAAGTGCTTTGCATAAATGATTAAAAGTGCAGTAGAAAGAATGGAAGCACACCCCAAGTGTGTAGCCGTAGGTGCTGCATGGTAAAAGCACACCTTTCTTTGCTGTTGTATTATTCTGGAATTAATACAGACCTTCCAAAACCCCACTGTGATAAAGACACTGCTTTACTCATTGCTGTTGCCTATGGTTAGCATTCTGGAGTAATATCTTTTATTGATTAGCAGTTTAGATTTCTGAGAATACTGATTTATCTGCATTTATCTGTCATTACTTGCACTTTCATAATCTAATAAAACCAATATTGTCTCCTTTCCAATAGTTTCAAGGCATCATTTCTTTATTTTAGCTGAAGAATGTGAAGAATTTATCTCTTTTTAACTCGTATCAGAATATCTCAGCTTTACTAAAACAAAATTAAAATGACATTTATAGAAAGGAAAGCTTTGTACAAATTATGCAGGAAGTCCAGACCATTTCAGGAAAAAGCAGCAGCTAGAAAAAGAACTGCCAGCCAACTGTACTTTGTCAACAGTAAATATGGAAATTCCACAGAAGCTATCAGGACACTGGAGATTCAAATATAAGAAACACCTAAAAATACTTCACGGAATGATTTAATGTATGGAGGAGATAATCACTCTTGTCAACAAGATGAAAAGGTTTTAACTGTGAATGAGCCAGTATTTAAGAACATAACTAGTAGTTGGCAGTGTATTTATCTTGCAAATGTGATTAAGATGTTGAAAAAATGATCTGTTTGTTTTAATTGTAGTTATCTGCCACCTTGTTTTTCAGGTTTGGAGTCTTTCACACCCGCCGAGCTCTGGAAAAGCCTCACAGAGTAAAGAGCAAGGGCATCATTTTGTTAGTCATGAGAATTTAGCTGTGCTCATTATCCATGTTCTGCTGGATCCCACTTGCAGCAGGAATGCAGGATGCAGGCCTTAGCAGGCCAGGGGGAGAGAACATCCTTGCAGAAAATAATTCATTTGTTCTCAGCTGGTACAACAACTGAACTAAGTATCCCAGATTCTCGTGCTTTTGAAGTGTTCTCAATCAACAGCAGATTTCAAAGACTTCCGTGTGAAAGTCTTTCAGGCATAACTGTACTGTTATTCCCTAATGCTTTCAATTTTTTCCCCACAAACATAAAGAGAAAAGGAGACCATAGCCTATTTAAAAAACATATTCTTTATCCAGTGTGAAAACATTGAGCAGTCCACATTTACTTGAGCAGCTCTGTGCATTAAAACTGCAGTAGGGTGAATAACTTTTTATAAAACATGCTTTAATAGTTCCCCTATTTGGAAAAAAAATCATTTGCTTTCAAAATATAGCTCCACCATCATTGTTTAATTTTGGATATTTGGGAATTTCATACATCCTGCTGAATGGCACACCTGATCGATGCAGACATCCTTAAGAGGAGAGCTTGCATCTCTGCAAATGAGATTTCTGCTATTTGAAAGTATAATGAAACTTTTAAAAATACACATTAAAAGTAAACAAAAAATGTTTAATTAGATTACTTTGTAGGGCATTATAGTTTCAAATGTGTCTATTGTGTTTTGTACACGAAGTCAAATTTTTTTAATGTTACATTCCTTGTTTAGTCCAAAGCATGGCAATTTGCCAGCCTGAGCTTTTAGTGATAAATTCTGCTATACAAAGCAAAAGTTTTTATATGTGAGGCCACTTCCTTCTGCTATTTTATCATCTTCCTGGTTTTGTCTGTTTTCAATAAATGCCTTTGTATTTTCACATCTTTTATATGCTTGTATACACAGACATTTTCCTCTGTATTAAAACTGATAGTTGCAAGTTGGTAAGGATAAAAAAGACAGACTGTTGACTTAAATTTCATTGCACTAATACACTATATGAATGCTTTTATGTTACAGTATGAAAAGATCTTAACATTGATATTAAAAGTATTTCCTGAATTTGGCAGTGGGGTGGAGAGGCAGGGGTGATGTTTCATAACAAGGTTTTAAAATGGAAATAATCTCTGGGTACAGCTTCACTTGAGTCCCACAGATTGGCACGTGAAGGCTGGGCTCTCACACTGAATATGCATTATTTTAAAACATCTCAAATTTAAACATACTGAAGTTTAAAATCTAAAAAGAAATTATGGTGGAGGCAGAACACCTCTCCTTTATCTGAACCAAGGGGCTGAATATTTCTGCCTGAGGAGAAAAATCTAAAGAACTCATCAGTAAAGAGGAGCCACAGAGACCCCTGCACACACAGTGGAACCCGAAGAATCTGGGGGGAAAGGAGAATTTGAATTAGGGGTGCTCAGAGGAGAAGAATGAGATCAGAGGGGAAAAGCTGAAGTTGCAAAGCAGCGAAGTGGAGAAAAGCTTCTGGAACTCACAAGAAAGAGAAGCTGTCCCTGCCCATTTCAGCAGTCCGTCATGAATTCCTCTTTCCCACAAAAAGATGTTACCAAGGATGTAAGCTACAAATCATCATGAAGATGGTTTTTTGTTGTTCTGTAGACCTATTGTTCTTTTACCATCATATTAATAGACTAAAAATAACAAGGGCAGTTCTACCAGACTGAATAATTCTTCAGAAACAGAATTTATTTTATACTGTGCTGATTGAGATCACAGAAATCCTTTTCTGACCACAGAGGTATAAGGTACCAAATTCATCCTTCCTGTAACTGTACTGAGGTAAATGGAATTACATAAGGAATTAATTTGACCTGTCTCCTCCATTTCCTTGGAAAAATTCTTTGTTTTAGCTCTTGCCAAGTTTTAACTTCGACTCTCCCTTGCCTAATATCTTCTTGTACCTAGAGACAGTTTCTCTTTCTTTAAGACTATAAAGAGAAATACAGCAGCGGAAAGACAATTAAGGTCAAGATCTGCTTTTTAAATTGAAAGTACACTTCATTTATGGTAAGAAAATGCCAAAACCTTTTTATTTGGTATAGATGTGTATGGGATTATTCTTACATCTGTGAGGATATGAAAGGTATAAAACAGTACATATAACCATGAGAGGGTAAGGGTTTCAGTAATGTTTTTTGGCCTAAGACCCATGTGTTTATTTCTAACTGCAACAGCTGAAATAAACTTTGGTTAGAGATCGTAAGAATTTAAAATACTACACATCACCTTTTAACAAAGAATCATCCCCTTTCCCCTAGACTGAACAGGTATTTTCAAAAATAAACTATGAGAGAAGCTGCAAGCCTTCTCTCACCAGCATATAACCACAGTTTCATGATGCAATAAATTTAATTTTTGGATGGCAATGTGGCATGAAATTCTTTGTACAAATTCAACCCAGCAGTACAAAGTTATTTAAAACCCAAAACCCTCAAAAACAAGGACTGGTGAGTGGTTTTCCTCCTGATGGTTTTACGTTAGAGTTGATATCATCTCTCTTCCTGCTGCCAGTAAAAAGCCAGGAGAAAGCTTGGTCTAAACACTGTAACCCTTAGCTGGCTAACCTTGAAAGAAATGCAATTACATGTTCATATTTAATCTTGATCAATTTATTACCATTAGATGATCTAGCATTGCATAGATGAGAGAGAACAAGCATGTAAGCCTGAGTATAGGCTCAGTCTGAGAAGGGCTGAGCATGAGGGATCAGAGAGTGAGATTGATGGAGAGTCTGTGGTTCAGAATAAGGTTAGAATTATGCAGGGATATTGTCCCCACAGACAAACTTAGAGTCCAGCAGCCTCCCTTCCTTCTTTCCATACCATCTGTGTGTCACTGTCTACCGGTGCTGCAATGGTGCCAATGCAACTGTTTGTGGGACCAGAGTGTGAATTTAATCAATGGAGCAATTCTGGTTCAAAATGATTAGATTAGACAGAATTTTAAAAATCTGGATTGAGTGATCTGATTTACAGCGCGGCTTCACGAACAGCTGCACAAACAGCTCAGGGGCCACTAAAAGTCAAAATCATTAGTTGCCAGTTCCTGCTCCTGTCTGAATTTATGGTTCCATAGTTATTAAACCCAGATTTGTGCACTGCTGACTAGCCAGCAGCAAGATTTGAGCCAGCTCATGTGGAGATACGCCACTGCATTTCACTCACTGGTGAATCAACAAGAGCACCTGGTGTGACCCTTCTAAGGCTGTGTGTCATGAGCAAGCACAGCCTGTCACTTGGCTGCCACGTGTGCCAGGGGATGCCAGCCCTGCAACACTGGCACTTGGCTTCTTCAGGCAGGGAGGAGGAACTGTGGGGGCCCCCATCCATCAGCTGCTGCCACGTGCGTGCAGCCAGAGCAGGGCTTATGCATGATTTGCAGCCCAGCTGCAGCTCCCACTGTAGGATGAATTAGGAATTTTACGTTCCCAGGCCTCGGTGAGACTGGAGAGTGGGATGTGAGAATACAGCTAACCATGCCAAGCTGGAGTTAGCCAGCAGAGGGGAATTCAGACTGTGGCTACTTCTCAGGGTGGGAACAGTCTGGCCTTAATCAGCACACTCTCCTTTGAGAGTTAATTACATCAAGTTCTTTCCTGAGATAGAAAAACCCTCTCAAGCTTCATGCAAAATTCCACTCATGATCTGGTTCAGCCCATGTCCTTTGAATCCAAGTCCTCTTTTTTCTGTTATTTCTGCTTTCATGCTAGAAAGCATCCTGCTTGTGTCTAGTACTGTGCATAATTAATACAGGTAGAACTAGTTCTAATGCAAAGTATATTTCAGATCAGAAGCATTACAGAGGTGGTGGACCTTTGCAATTTTTAATGCATTTTGTTTTCCTTACTGGGACATTCTGGTGTTTTTTCCTCAATGACTCACAAGTGGCCCTATCAGTGTTACACAATGGAAACAAGCACTGCCTTCCAAAACCAGTAATATTTGATGCTAGGAGTAGATAAAGCTCATTTAGAAATCTTAAAAAACCACAAACCCTCAAATGTGTCAAGAATAGGAATTTAAAATAAGCTGCAAATAAAATTCAGGAAGTGATTTCAAAGGAAATCTGAGAGAAACTCCTGCAAAATTCTAAGTAGAGAGGTATCGTTATTCTTGGGGGTTTTGACTATTTTAATGGAACTAGCTTCCTATCCATACAAAAAAGCACCATTCATAAAAGATGTTTGACTTGCTAAGCTTTAGCTTTGATGTTCCCCAAAGCAATATAAAATACCTGCATGTAAAATTTTTTGGCCTAAATGAAAGGTACAAGCACTTTTGAAACCTTTGAGACAACCAGCAAACAGGATTTTCTATAAAAATGTTTTTCCAGCTGAGAAAAATATGATACGTGTGACAACATAAACATTTTAAGAAACAATACATGGCTAAAACCCATCTGCCAGGCAGAGGAAGTCAAAGAGTTTGCCTGAGGGGTTTAAGAATACCAGATTATTCAAGCACTGATAAATAAAAAATTAAAAAAAAAAGACATGCTGATGGACTAAGACTTTCCTGCATGGAAACTATCAAGCAATGCTTCTTAAAAAATAAGAACAGTTTTATTGTCTAGATTTGAAATGAAAGTATTCTTTGATGCAATGGCTGGGTATCAATGACAGTGATTCTACCAATAAGATGTTGTTTTAGGAAATGTAATGCATGCACCATTTTTCTAAAAATGGGAGAGCATCTATGTGAGCAAGCTGTAAAATCAACCAAACAATTCTAGATTACAAAACACTGCACAACATCTGTGTTGTTTAAGATGTATCCACATTCTTTGGGATAGACCTATATTCTTTAAGGCAGGTCTATATTCTTTAAGATAGATCTATGTTCTCTAAGAATGTATTATTAAGATTATACAGATGTTCACGTCTCCAAGATTAACTGTTCTCCTTGAGGGTAACTATCCTTCTTACCAGATCTAACAGAATAATTTGCAAATTAGTGATGTCTTGCCTGAACACACGGAATGGGAATACCTGCATGGAGGTGACTGCCTCCTTAAGTAAGATTTCAAGGAGTCTTCCTTCCAACAGTAAGGAGCATTATGCCATCTCTCTGTGGCTGATACTGGCATCCAGTCTGACAGCCCAACAGCTACTTTATTTCTTTCTGCAATGAGAAAATCCAGAATTTTATTTCTTATACTTGAATACAATGCTACTGCCCATGTATGAACATCCTCACAGCTCATGTTTTTGATTAGAAATAAAAACTTTATGAAATCTGTAATCGTAAAGTTTTTATTTTCATTCACTACTCTTGGAATCTGGTTCAAACTGAAACCCACAGAAGTGGCTTAATATTTAATGAGCTTTATAAACCACAAAAATGTGATGTAAGAGTTTCAGTTGTCTTCACTGACTTTCTGTGTAAGGACAAATGCCATAACAGATGTGCTCCTGAACCCTTAAAATGAAAAATGACATGGTAAATTACTTCTTAGTGGAAACTGAATCAGAACAGTTACTGAACTATCCAAAGAGGGACACAAAAAACCCACACAACAAAGTCTATTACCTGAAAATTCGGCAAGTAACCACATTTATCATTGATGAATCAACCCTGCCAACAGCAGTTTTTGGACAAAGCCCAATTTTCCACTGAAAATAATTTCAACAGACCTGCTATTAGACTATTATTTACATGAATGACAGACCATGAAGTTCTTCCAACAGGGAAGGTTAGACTTGTGGATATGAAACTGGCAAAACATACTGGTGGTAAAAACAGAGCTAAGACTACAGAAGACACTGCAAGAAAGAAAAAAAAAAATCAAGCAATCTTGACAAAACTGTTGATTGAAACTCTCAATAATATGAAGACAAAATTAAAATTCATATGTATTTCAAAACAGAAAAATGATCAAAATTCCAGAAAACAAAGTAGATGTGACAGCATGATTCACATGAGTAGGAAATAATTTATTGGAATTTTTGTCTTGGAACTTCCTGAGATTGTAACCTGTATTGCTTCCTGGCATCTTTGCTGGTAAGGAACTACCCTGTATTTAATGAGAGGGGTGTTGTTACTGTTGAATTGCCAAAAACCAGGGAGGAGTTCTGCTATGGTAGAACTGCTATAGCTACGATGTAGAACTGTGACTGTAATTCTCTACTTGATTTTACACATTTTCAAAAAAATCTACTCCTGACCTAGTTAGGTTTACAGCCTATGAGCTTTGCTTCATACACAGGAAAATGAGGCAACAGGGTGAAAGGTTTGATCCTAAAAGTTTCTGTGACACATCTCACCTGCAGATTGAACAGCTTTGTCCACTAAAGCACCTTGTACACAGAATTAACAGTTTTATGCTTAGAACACTTGTAGGATCAGGCCCATGCAAAAGTAATTCTATTTATGATACACACAGCATGAATGAAAACGTTTTAAGGAATATCTGCCATCCTTTCAAAGACACGGCCTTGGAGAGAACACTATAATTTCAATATTCTTTTGTACTATGTATCATTAATAAGTCATCCTGCTAAGGCAGGACTGGAAAGAACAGATTCTCCTTGAGAGTTCCAGAGTTCCAACACTGTAAGCAAAATATTCAGCAAAATACTGAAAATTTCTCTGTTCAGGTTAATAATGAAGGTATAATAAAGAGCATTTTCCATATCTCATGAGTTTGGAATTGGGTTTCACCAAGAAATTTCCATTTTATATCACAACTGGTCACTTGGAACTAAGACATTTTTCATGTCTTCCTTGCATCACAAAATAATTTTTATCCTTGCTATGAATTTGGAGAGTTTTAAAACTAGTATTGCTTTCTTGAGGTCAACAGGAATTTTGCACTGAATGGGTGGGAGAAGGACTGTTCTCCACACTTCACTCTCCCCTGCTACTAGAATTAGTGATTAGGCTTTTTTATTTTGGACTAGAATTTTCCTTGTAGCAAAAGTATAGTAAGGGAGGGAGGGAGGCAGGAAGGCAGGAAGGAAGGAAGGAAGGAAGAAAGAAAGGAAGAAAGGAAGAAAGGAAGAAAGGAAGAAAGGAAGGAAGGAAGAAAGGAAGAAAGGAAGAAAGGAAGAAAGGAAGAAAGGAAGAAAGGAAGAAAGGAAGAAAGGAAGAAAGGAAGAAAGGAAGGCTGACAAACAGAAACAAGAACATAAAAGCATATACTTTATATAAAGGTGTAAAACAACATAAATGAAATGAAAGCAAACAATCTGTGATCAATTATAAAATTAGATTTCTTCCCATGAACCAGATTCCCCACTAATGTAAATGAACAGTTTGCTCAGTGTGCAAAAATATTCAGAGCCCGCTGTCAGTTCATCTGCATTAAGACTTATTTTAAACCATCCTGTAATGGCACTTTATAGATACACATTTCAAAATAAATCTCTTACCAAGGTGATGCTTCTGTTTTATGTAACCATATCCTTTTTATAACTAACTTACTAAACTTAAAACAATATTTAGTTTAAAATACAAAAGACAAAGAGGAGTATTTTAAAGGTTTATGATTTTTAGGTGAGGTAAAACACTTTATCACCAGAGCAGCTGTCAGAGCCAAACCTCAGCTCTCAGCAAAATGGGCTGTAATAACCATCTATTAGCGGCAGTGTCAAGAGGTGAGTGCTCCTGACACAGCTTCCTAGACGGTGCTGTCCCATGCCAGCCTACAAAAGGAAAATGAAAAATCCGATATTTTCCTGTTGGCTGACCCTTTCCTCCCACAGCTTCCTTTCTGAATGAAATTTTGACACGAACGGTTTTTTTTAAATAAGGGGCGGCCGGAAGGAAGAAAGGAAGGAAGGAAGGAAGGAAGGGATGTTCGCCAGTACACTTCTGCTTACCTTTACAGACTTTGGAGGCTGCTGATACCCCGACTGCCAAGGTAGGTAACTCACTGAAGATCTTTACTGAAGACTAAAGAAATCTCACAGATGCTCTGGCTCCTAGGGCAGTAAGCAGGAGAGTCCTTTCTGTTATCCACACATACAATGCTCACCAACACAAGGCCCTGCACCGCCTATGGGGCACAGTCCCACTTCTACACCAGGCTCTGCATGACTCCTGTGGCAGGGGGAGCACCCAGCACCGGACCCAAGAAAAAGGAGCAAGCAAGAATCAGCAGAAAACGTGCAGAAACATCAGATGTGTCGGGCTCTTTTTCAGAGACTTCAACCCACCTCGTGCCCCTTCACTACGCTCCATGAGGCCAGCTCAGCCCTCACCTTCCAGTCTCCTCCCGCTCTCCCCCGCTTCCCTTTAAAACCCCCAAAGGAGTCTTTAGACCCCCACAGAAGAGTCAGGGGCTCTGCAGACATCATCTGGCTCTTGCAGACCCCAAAACACGACCCCAACCCACATGAGCCCGAGTGACTCGACCCAGGCTCCTCTCACTCCCGACCGCCCCGGCGACCCCCGACAGCCCCCGGGCAAGTCGCTTTAGGGGCCTCAGCGCAGCGGGGCCGCGCCGTGCGGGACCTGCCGGGGAGGGAACACCGCAAAGGGCAGGCGGGAGGGAGGCTCCGTTCGGCCGAGGAGCTGAGGGGGACGTGCAGCGGCTCTGGCCGCGACCCTGTGGCGCGGGGGTGGCGGCGGAGGGGCCGGGCGGGGCCGCCTCCCCTCCGCCCTCCGCGGGTCACATGAGAGGGGCGGGCGGCTGGGCCGAGGCGGTGGCGGCTGCCGGGGCTGAGGCAGGGTTGGGCGGGGAGGGACGGGGTGGCAGAGCGTAGCAGCAGAGAGCGGCGGCGGTGGTGGTAGTAGCAGCAGCG
>VWZT01000741.1:55693-122230 GCA_013397055.1 Pachycephala philippinensis
GGCGGCAGAGTAGAGCAGGGCAGGGCAGGCGGGTCCCGGCCCCGCCGCCGTGACAGCCCCGCGCTCGCTGCTGCAGCTGCTCCTCTGCTGCCAGAGGGGAAGGGGCAAAATAGAAAAAAGTACGCGTCCGGCGGTGTACGAGCGGGGAAAAGAGTAATTAAGCTCTGCGAGGGATCTGTTTGTGTGTGTCATCTTAATGGAGGCTCGGTGATAATCACGGGGTGGTTCAGCCAGTTTAAACAAGGTGAACTGTTTCCAAAGGCAGCGGCGTTAACCTTGCCAGATACTACTTTTAGAAAATCCGGACTCGCATGTTGGGGAAGCTTTTATTTGTATTTTTTATCTTTCGGAGACGGGCTTGCGCTCTGCCCCAGTTTAAGGCACTGCAGACGTGCCACACGCTTCCCTCCTTTAATTTATAATGTGTTTTGTGAGTGCGTGTGTAAAGCTGCTGCCTGAAATAACCAGTTCTTGTGTATCATCAGCGATAATGGTGGCTGAGCAGGAGCTGATCCTGCCCTGGGGCAGAGGGATCGACGGCATGGCCTGCCCTATATTCAGCGTGTCTGTGACCGTCTGTGCCGTGGTGGTACAGAAGGGAGCGATGAGGGTATATCTTAAACCAAATGCTAAACAGGCGGCCTTTGAATGCATTGGCTGATCTCTAAATAGGTAAAGTAAGGGCTAAGCACTGTATGATTAATAGTTGCGCGGTACTTGCTAATTCTAAATATAATTACCCAGAACTCGGAAATCAAGAGGGTGTGGTGTTTGTTTTGACAACTTGAAAAAATAATGCCGTGATGAATCAGAAAAAATAATTCTTCAAGCAGTGGGTTGGAAATGTGGCCATTTCTCAGCAGGCATTTCTGCTTGTTTTGACAGTGATAGACTTAACTTTTAAAAAGAAGAATCTGAAAAAGGAAAGCAAAAGACAAGCCAGTCCTGTAAAGTTATTATTCAAAGCAGTTGAACACTGTAATTGTAAAGAGCAGAACGCTCATTTAACTCAAAATATGTTATTTTTACAGTATTATGGACCTGCATCTGTAGTTAAGGGAAATGAACGTGCTTGTTACTTGCACTAACCCTGTCTAATACAGTACTTAATCACGTGCAAAATGTAAACTAGAAAGTGGACATATTGCTGAATTAATCTTTCATAAGGTGTTAAGCATTTCAAAGTTGGATTTCATGGGAGGACAAATGCTCAGGGCCTGGGGAGGAGACAGTCTGTATTTAGCTAAACGCTGATTCTATAGGTGAAGCCAGATTTGTACCTCTAGCATGCAAGTGAAACTAATATCACTTTAATAAATATGTTGCTTTTTTGGGTCAAACTGCAGTATCGTTTATGTTCGGCTTCGTTGTAAAGCAATCACAGACAAGTAAGACTGGAATTTTGTTTTGCAGTTGGTGTATTTGACATTTTACACTGACTTCTTGTAAGTATTGTACTTTATTCTTGAATAGAGACCTAGTCTTCCTTTTTCTTAGGGATCACTGTCAATTTGGAACACCAGGATTAGTTAGGTCATTTCTAGCTAATGAATTGGCAAGTTGTTATTTTGTTTGGGTTTTTTTCCCCCCCTTTTTTTTTTTCTTTAATGATAGGAAACGTGTGGATTTGATGGCCTGTTTTAAAACTCTTTATTGCTGTTGAGTAATGAGACTTGTGATACCTCAGCAATGAGACTTCCTTCGGCGTCTGACCAGGGCAGTCCCATGTTTTGAGCTTCTGCAGGACATTCTAAATCCTCATCAAATTGACATTATTGAGTGGGAAACTCCTACAGCTAAGCTTATCACTGTGCACAGGTACTTTAGGAAGTATGCAAAATTATTTAGGGCTGCAAAGAGTCACCCTAATTAGAGACTTGAACTAGATAAGCATGTAAATATCTAGGACATTAAAGTGTGATTCAGAAGGTAAGCTGCTATTCCCAGTTCATCTCTGCCTGCTGCACTGCACTTCAGTTTGATTTGCATCCTATGCTTCAGTTCTCTTGTTTGTCAAATGGGGTCAGTTGTTTTACCACCTCTGATAAAAACTGTGAATGAAAACAGAGCTGTGTACAGTTAGAATTTATTATTTTAGAAGCACTCGATGGAAGAGAAATGCTAATTAAGGGAATTGTTCTCAGCACCTCCTTCTCTTTTGTATGTGGAGCCCTAAACAGGGCCGTGCATTTATATTATGCAATCCACTTCCACACAAGCCTCCCATTGATTTCAGCAGAGGCTCTGTGCGTGGATTATTGATGCGATATGATCCGAGTCAGTTGGTGTTTGGCTCAACTTTCTTTTGTGTCCTGATTAAAATATCTCTGTGGTTCACTTAGCCCAGGAAATTTCTCCTCCTCCCTCTCCCCACTTGGTTTAAAACCACATTTTGTGTGATTTGAGTGGCTTTTCTCCCAGGCTCACAGTTAGCTGGTGGCGGTGCCAGTGACGGGGACCCTGGCGTTCAATAGTGCTCTTGGTGTGGTCGCACAGTGAGCGAGTGATCCTCTGTGAAAGGTCAGAATGTATAAACAGTCAGTGCTGGAGGCACAGGATAGAACTTCTGTTTGTTTTCTGAATTGGACTCTAGTCATCCAGCAGCTCTTCAGTCCCCCAAATTCAATTCTGTGCCATTCCTCTAGAAAAAGACTGGAAGACTAGGTACTTACCAGCTTCTGTATGTTTGTTTTATGCTGTCTCAACAAAGGGCTCTAAACAGACATGCCAGAAGGTTAAAGTCCTGCTTCTACTTGACAAATAGACCAAATTATAGCACTAATTATGGCATTGAGGTTTCCCTACTGTTCCCCAAACTCTGTGCTTTATTTCTGAATGTTGAAGCTCTTCTGGGACAGAGCAGTGGGGTTGCCAAGCTCTGTTAGCTGCTGGCTGGAGTTGCCAGCGATGGTGCCAGGTAGCACGTTGGATCTGGGATGAGGACAGAATGTAGACAGTCCTTCATTAGGAGAGACACCAAGAGACCAGATCGTCACACAGAGAACTCAGGAGAGTGGATTTGCTGCCAAACCAGACTTAGCAGGGTGACTTCTGTTCTTCTGCAGGGCAAAACAGTTACCTACTTATAGGTAAAAGCTGTTAAATGTAACAAATGACCTAGGTTTTTCTTAGAAAAAAGTTTCTTAAATATATGTATATTTATATTTTAGACATGAGCAGGCTAATCTCTTCTTTCCACATGGGAATATCTTTCAAAAGTAGACCTTAAAGATGTCAGAGGCCATGTGGCCTCCTCATGGTTATAGACATTTGCTTTGCATTTAAGACTAATTCTGCATGTTTTCTTATTTTATGAGTTTCTTTTATTATAAACAAATGTGTTTTGACACAGAAGAACGTTAAATATGTTTCACTCCCTACTCATCAAAGTGGATAACTTGTACCAGTAGTTTTAAATAAAAGCTGTCCCAAAAGTCCTTCAGAGGAGGGCTTGTAGTTTTAAATAGCACTTTGGGGAAATTCCAAGAATATAAAAATGCACCTGAGTGCTGGACTGATCACTCAGCTTGGTTCTAGGGAGTGAAAAACAGCAGATACAGAGATAGTGTATTTATGTAATTTAGTTTTCTGTGTTCTTTTACCAGCTAGCAGTGCTTCATGCTAAGTCTTCTTTTGCTAAATAGATATTTCTTCATGCTAAACTAATCTCATATTTGTTCGGATTACCTGTCAGCTCAGTAGGATCTTAATTTTTAGCCCAAAACCATTTAATGTTTTATCACTGCAGTAAAAAATGTCATAATAAAGTATTAACAATTACGTTGTACGTATTAGTTATTTTTGGTGGTATCAGAAAAATGTGCTTGTTAATTGCAAAACTTGTTAGGTTTTTCTTAGCCTAATGTTTGATATTTTTAGCTGTGACTTGGAAGAAAATGTTGAATTTTTGCTGATCGAGTTTCCAGAGGTGGTTGGCTGCCAAACGTGGTGTATTGTTATATAATGGTATTTGGTGGCACGCTCAGCACTGTAAGCACGCCGTGGATTTAGGGGAGCAGGGTGCCTGTAACAGCATCTGTCTGTGCTGTTGCAGCTGGGAAAGCAAGCTGTGGGATTTACAGGCAGGAACAGAGTGTATTTTGCAGAACAACAACTGGGAATCACAGTAATAGCCACATGAAAGTGGGCTCCCCGTGGGCCACTGTTACCAAATGGATATTGCAATCTTTTAATATCGCTGGAGCTCCAAGAGCTTTCACCAGTTGAAGGGCTGCAGAAGGTGACAACACAGTGATTTTCAAGCTATGTTCTGCAGTTCACATCAAATTTTTCAATCCCATCATATTTATTGCTTCCCCTTCTTTCTTTTTACGATTTTGAACACTTTTTCAAGGGAAAATGAAAAAAAAATACTTCCCTCCATTTGCTTCCTTTTTCGAGGGTGTGTAGTGACAGAACAAGGCGTCATGGCTTTAAACTGGAAGAGAGTAGATTTAGATTAGATTTTAGGAAGAGGTTCTTCATTATGAGTGTGGTGAGACTCTGGCACAGATTTCCCAGAGCAGCTGTGTCCGAGCAGTGGACATCCCTGGCAGTGTCCAAGGCCAGGTTGGACAGGGCTTGGAGCAGCCTGGGATAGTGGGAGGTGTCTCTGCCCATGGCAGGGGGAGTAGAATGAAAAGAGCTTTGAGGTCCCTTTCAACCCAAATCATTCTATGATTCTATGATTCTCCTTGCCATCTTTTTGTCCTGTCTCTTCTTTCCTAGTACAACAAAGGTTTGAAAAGCTTTAAAATGTTTCACTTAAACTGTAGCTCCATCCTACCTGCTGCAATTTTTTGCCACATTCTTTTCCCTCCCAATGCAAACGTGGTTTAGTCTGATTCTTTATACACCCCATCTTTGACTCCAAGGCCAATATTTGAACTACCACTCATCTCTTTTCCTTGTTGGGAGTCATTGAATGAGCTGTTTGCAGTCACTCTCTGAAGAGTATCTCCTCGAGGTTTATCCTAGGTCCACGTTTATCCAAGGTTCCACGCTTTTCCTGACCCCTTGTACTCAGTACATTCCCTTCCTCCTCTTTGTACTGCCAGCTGCCTCTAGTACTGTTTACTATATTTTTCTTTTTGAAATCTTTGGCTTCTTTTTTCTCTCTGCTTTGACTGTTCTCTCCTCCCCCTCCTGTCTCACTTGCCTTTTCATTTGGAAGATGATCTTTCTACTTCCAACTTTTTTGGTGAAGATTTACAGGACCCTGTGCTTGCTTTAACGCTCTCTCCCTCTCTACGTCTTGTTTCTGGATAATCAAATTTTCAAATAAGAGTGGAACTATCGTATTTAAACTGATGACTCACAGCGTATACTCTGTGTGCTCTGGATCCAGTGCCATCTGTCCCAGCTGAAATGTTGGCTTGTTTGACATCTTAAGATTGCGTAATTGTCGTCTTAAGCTTAATGAGTCTAAAACAGAGCTCTTAATGTTGTTTCCACCCACTTCCTCTTTTTGATGTCTGTGGACACATGCTGGCATCCCGAGTGGTTATTGACAAGTAAATAGTGAGATGTTATAGTTTATTGCTTCTTAAAAAATAGTCTGTAGAGAAGTTGTAATAAAAATGGCAGTGAAAGGGCAATGCAAAAGTATTGACCTACTCATGAAATAAGTTATGTTCTCCTATGCAATATTAATTTTCCTGTTAGAACGCACAAATAGATTTAATCTGGTTATGGGATCACATTTTCTGTAGACTTGTGCATGGGACCAGCCAGCACACAGGTTAGCATTTTGTCATCAGTGAATGAATCTATATGGATTTTTTCCTTCTTTTTAAAGTAATGTGATAGTTAATGATTTCTTCTTCGCTTTGTCTCCCTGCATTTCATGAGTAGTTAAGCATGCACGAGAGGATTGCACTAATTGTAGTGAGGAGTTTGGACCCAATGACCATGTGCTTCATTCACAGAGGATAAAAATAAATCCTTAGCAGCTGGGTTATTAGGAAAACCCGTCAATGTATAGAACTGTGAGACAGGGATCCCAGGGAAGTGAAGAACACGTGGTGTTTTACTTTGCAGAGAGAAGCTGTGTGAACAGATGTACTGTTGGCATTTCTGGCTTCTTCACTGTGCATTCTTTCAGAGCAATATGTTGTACTGGAAAGGTGTATGAATGAGGTAGTAAGAGTCTATTTGTTTATGCCATTTGTGTAATTTTAACATCTAGCAAACTGTTTTTAATTGCATATGATTTCCTTTTAATTTCAACAATTTCATGGGAAAACTTAGTATTGCAAATTTTTTTGGACAGCAGTATTTCCTCTTAGTGGGATAGACATACAAAATCCACTAGAAAACCATGTGTTTTGTGGTCCTCTGAGATTTGCCTGAAGAAGGAAATGGCTTGACCTATTTGGTTGCTATGAAGTAAAAACATTCTTGTTCTCTCTCTTCTTTTTTTTTTTTTTTTTTTTTTTTGGTGAACATCTGTGTCACATTTATTTCATTACTTTCTGAGGTTCTTAAAGCACATTATTTGCTAATACGAAGTTTTATTTAAGGAAAGTAAAGTGATACATAGCAGCTTCCACAATTCCATTGAATTTCTGGTATTATAAATAGGTATGATATAAGTGGGTAGGTTTCCCAGTCAAAGTTGACATGTTGAAAGGCAAACAAGAATGCTGTCTAGTATTTAATAGGGAAAAAAGTGTTTGACAAATTCAGTAGGATCTCATGGAGTTAACAGGAAATGTTGCATGCTGGAACCTTGGGAAATCTAAATCATAATCCCATCTAGGATTTGAAGATGTTTTGATTTAATTTTTCAACAGGTTGGCTTTCTTAGTGTGTTTTTAGTGATTAGCCTCATTTTCAGATGTTTATTATAAAAAGAAATAGTTATCTTATGCCCAGTGCATGGAAGAATTTAAGCTGAGTCTTTTATTTAGCAGCATAATGGAACTTGTCCCAATGGGGATAGATTTTATTGATTTTACTAACAATTCTTTTGAATTCTGTAAGAAAATTCTTCAGTCCATTTGTGAAAGTTGAATCTGAATTCAGATCTGGCTTTTGCTGTCATGTCCAAGGGCTTGGTTGGATTTTGAGGAAGTGGAAGTCGCATCTACCGCTGTTCTTGCAGATGCAAGTTCTTAATAAAAAATGGAGAAACCGGAATTGATTTTCAGATGAAACAGGTGAGTGTCTTAAAACAAAAAAGCTGTGTGAAAGTGATGAACCGTGAGTCTGCTGATCTCAGGGTATGGAAGAGGCTAACAGTAACTCTGGGAATTCGTTTTGGTGGCTCTTCTATCCAGCTGCCAGTTCTCACACAGCTTGCAGGAACATCTCCTCAGTCAAATTAGATTGAAATTGAGTGCTGTGCAAGGCGTACTTTGGCAGAAGGAGCTGATGGGCAGGAAAACAAATGTGTCCAATGTCTCTTGTGCTCACTCCTGTTCTCACACACATGCATGCACAAAAAAAGGCTGAAAAAAATTAGCATATGCAAGTAAGGGAGCTGCCTCACGCTGTTTTCTCTAAGAGGAACTGTGAGATGTAATCTCTTAATGATTCACCTCTACAGTTTGTACAACTGCCTCATTAGTGTGACTTCTAGAATGCAGATTTCAATTTTTTTTTTGTTTTAATATCTGATTCACATTGCAAAATACCATTCATGTTGTTTTCTTGTTGTATTCCAAGTATTCAAGAGCCTATTTACTGTTACATTTTTGCTTTCATGTACTGTAGATATCATGTTCCTTAATAAGGTCCTTGTTTAGCTCACAATCAGTGTTGTCTGTAGAGTCAAATTCTGATATAAACAGATCCCATTGCCTTACTACAAGAGAGGGGGAATTCTCAAAAGGGGTATTTGTAGTTGCATTGGATACTATAAAATAAGGAATTACGGTTGCTTGAGGCAATGTTTCTTATATTCAGTAGTCGGATTCCAAGTAAGTTTTTTTGGTTTTTTTGTCTTTCTTACTCAAGTAAGTTTGTCCTAATGAACTTCCTGCCCAGTCGTTCTGTTGCACCGAGGAGGAATTTTCCCACCAGACCATGTACTCTGAGTACAGCTTTGACCACTTGCAAATGCAATTTTTGAATTTGTAAAGCTGCTGCATGTTTTTGTTCCAGTGTCTTGCAACTGCCCAGCCAGGGGATGTGGAGGAAAGTTTTTTTCCCCAGGAAGTTGAGGTTAAACCACAGTGGCCATAAGAAGAGATAGTGGCTCTGTTCAGGAGAAACTCCATTCCTGGGAAGGAATTTTGTAAGTTAAATGTATTTTCTGGCCGTGAAACTGCTCATGTATACATGACAGGGGCTGGGTCCTGCACAGGAGCATTCTCAGTCTTTCTTGAGAAGAGCAGAAGGACCTGACCCCTCTCTTGTTCATGTGCAGTGCTGCTCTGGCTCTGATCCAGGCAGGAGCTGCTGGGTGCAAACCCTAAATGCTGATGATCCGTTGTAGTAGATCTGTGAATAAATCTACATACTTCACTGCGTGGGGTAGGTGAATGGGCATCTCTTTGTTGCTTTGTGGTCCTCCCTTCACATTTTTCTTATTTTTAGTTCAATTTTTTAATTTATTTTTTCTTTTCTTTTAACTGAAAGGGTTCTGCTTGGTACCCACCCAAAACAAGCACTTTTAATTTCAGAACTCTGCCTTCAAGAGCCTCTATCAGGCTGGAATAATTCTTGGTATAGTCTTGTATTTTGTAAACCCAGTATATACTAACTGGGGAAAACTCACTTTGCGTGTGCTGTCATGTAAATGCTTAAATGAGTAGTCCATATTATGGAAGTATATGTTTATAGACTCAACCGTGTTACTTTATAGTACTTTTATTGTTATTTAACTTCCTCTTCTCCAATTCAATTTTGACCTACTATACCCTTTTAGTCGTTAAAATTATCATTCCATGTAGTTGCAGCATTTTTAAGCAGCATTCATCTGGGGACAGGGAGAGTGTCTGTGCTTGTGTTCCCACCATCTCTTATCAGCTGTACTGCTATCCCTGATTTGCAGTTTGTGGATTAACTATTTCGTAAATGGAAGTAGAAACTGGTAGCCAAGGCTAGTCAGGGTTTTGGGAATTGGCTCTTGGGTCTATGCAAACATCTGCAGTCACAGAAGGGAGAGGTTAAAAGGTTCTAGGTATATGTGAGCAGTTTATTCTTCGTGTAGATGTTGCTGATTAATTCTGTAATCTGGGAATCTCAGGCTGGGTCTTAAGCCTGTATTTTATGTATTATGTGTGGTCAGCCTTTCTAGGCAGCTGACATTTCAGTTTGCTGTACATGGTTTAGCAAGGATAGATGAATGGAACATATGGATTTGATTATTTTTTTGGCGATACGAAGTGGATTTTTGTGCATTAAATATAGTAACTTTCTTTTTTTAAATATCTTTGAGCGGAAGCTTCCCCACTCCCAGTGAGATTTTTTTTTTTTAATAAGAATACATGTAACTTTCTTCACTCTCATTTTGTGCAATGTAAGCTGGAAAGACTGCAGTGTTTAGTCTTGGTCTTGTACCAATAAATGACATAGTATCACATGAATGTTTTAAAAGATTAGGTGATATTTTATAAGAGCAAACATAAAAAAAAGGCTGGTTTAAGTCCTTCCACTGTGAATTCACTGATATTCAAAGTAAAGAGAGTATGCATTATGTTATTGTTCTTACTCTGCTGAAAACTTATTTATTTTCCTTTTGTATCTTCTACCTGAGTGGTAAGCCTAGAAAAGTAACGTGTTATGAAGGGGAAAGGTTGGGTGAAATTGGTAATCCAAATTAAATACAAATAATACTCTCAAGTTTGGAGAGCCTGTGGGTGGGTGGACTTGGCAGATCTATCCATTGTGGTATGTTAGACTTGAAAGAGCATATGGAGATGATTATTTTCTGGCATTTTGTAGTAAAAGTTTTTGAAGAAGGAAGTTTTAATTTTTTTTAACTTAAATTTATTTTTTTTTTAGAAATGAGGTGAAAAATAGCAAGAATAACATTTTTTGCATTGAGTAGTAAAATAGTTTGTTGTAGTAACATATGAAAAAACAATTTATTCGAAGGTAAGCTGCTAAAAGAAATTCTCCTACTGTTTTCCTATTGGCTGTCTTGTTTTCTGAAGGCAGGCAAAGATCCTGTGCAGCTGGGACTAATACAGGATCCAGCTGTAACTTTTTTTTATTGTTGTTCAGATGTCCGGTGATGGTCAGATCTAAGTTATTGTGTGGAAATTCAGTAAAGGAAAAGGGTAGGGTGGGAAAAAAGTGACTCTCCATAAAAGTATTCCAGTAAAAGCAACAGGAACTAGGAGTATCCATTTCAGAACTCTGCCATAAATCCCATCCTGAAATACTTAAACGCCTTCAGATTTTGCTGTAGACTTTAAGTCATCTAAGACTTCTTGGTTAATTTTTTAAACAGAAATGAAGTTAGCTGGTTGGAATGGGAAGGTGCCTGTTCCTTCAAATTACTTAATGGAAGAAAATACTGTTTTTTCTTCTTAGTACAAGGTTTTAGTCTTTACTCTCTTTACAGTATTGGTGCAGTGTGTAATGCTACAGCGTGGAGTAGATCAAGCAGGTTTGGTTTTACTAATTTCACTTATGCTGTGTTTTGCTAGTCTTTGTTTTACAGAATCTAAGGATGTAAGAAGGGGAGAAGCCTAATATTTTTCTATGGAATTTGGTTTACTTTTGGTATATTTGGTACTTCCAGCTCTGTCTTTTAGGTATCTGCTTGCTTTCCAAATCTTCGTTCCAAACTTAACGTGCCCAGGGAGTCCATCAAATAGCTGCCTGAATTTCAGAGTTCTTTTACTGTTACTCCGAACCTTTAATTTTGAATGTCATTACTCAATCAGTTTGCAATTACACTAGTCTAATTTCAGAAGTTTAATAACAATAGTATACAAATTATAAGTCCTGTTTGACTGAAAGAGCTAGCTTCAAATACTGTAAATGATATCCATCAATACTGACAGTGACATGAATTTTAAAACGTAACTACTGTCTCAAACATAACCTGGATATTGCATTTCTTTCCAACCTTAATTGGTTGTTGATATTAACTTTTTTTGTTGGAGGAAAAAGAAAAAAAAAAGGATAAAGATTTGTGATGGGTCTGGCTGTGGGATAGGCTGGCTCTTTGCCCCTCGCTCCTAGAACAGAATAGCAGCAACAACTTATTTTCCTTCCTGAGCAAGTAGGAGCTGATCTCTGCCTTCAAAGTGGAAGTGAAATGTGGGCAAACACTGTGCTTAGAAGGCAAAACACTTCTAACACAAACCAATTGCAATGCAAAAACATCTGAGATGTCCTTTTACGTATAGTATTTTAAATGACTACCATGCAAATAATTTGCTTTACTTTTTTTTTTTTTTTACATTTGCAGGAATTAAATAACCAGTACGACATTTTTATCCTTGTTTAGTAAGAATGGTAGTCAAAGTTCTTTTCTCCCAGTTTTAAAAGGCTGTGATCTTTATGTGAATTGTGAAGCGCCTAAAGGAATCTCTTTCAGTTAATTGTTTTCTTGAAGTGCAGGTCAACTTCCAGTGCATTTTACAAAATTGGTTTTATGTAGACTCTGCTGATGTCAAAGACCATTAAAATACAGCAGCTAGAATGAGAAACTTGGCTTACAGATTTGCTTTAGGGTGTTTTGGCTGTATTCATGACACATAAGGAAAATTAAGAAAATATTTGTGGCTTGAGAATAAAATCTGCCAGCTAAGTTGAAGAAAGTAGTATGATAATGTCTTGCATCTTGGAGAGAGAACACTGCATTTCAATTATTACTGTATTGTGTTTTTCTCTGGAGCTCAGACGGACTTAGGAGATGATTTTCTAATGTGATGGGAGAACATCAAAAGGTCCTTCTCACATTGGAGGAATAATAGTTCAACAATTCTAGTGAAGTTTTGGCTTTTCACTACCTCATTTTACATTTTGAAGAAAGGGTTTCCTGCTGAACAAACACATGTTAGTCTGATAGCATTTTCCTGTATTTGAATTGTGAACAGTCAAATGGCTCAAAAAAATTTATGTTGAAGTAGATACAGGGTTTTAGCATAGAATATGTGCATACAATAAATCTATTCAACTAATCAGTCTGCTTCCTTTTTTTCCCACCCCCTTGCAGCTGGAAGTTCATCAGCTTCTGCTACTATATCTAGCTTCCTCTCGAGACTTTCTGGGGTAGAGTTAGCAGTGGTGGCAGGCATTAGTGAACAATGTCGTGATTATATTCTGTGGGTCTGTATAAGTTGTCATTTTCCATTGCTGCTATTTCTAATGGAAAATATGTCATCTATTTAGTAGGAGCGTATTATGTGTGCTGTGCCATGTTGCACGCTGCAGGGTTTAGTGAAAGCATGTACATCATCATTAAATCAGTATAAAATATTTTTAGATTTCGTTAGTGACCAATTTGGCATTTAAAATGGAAAATTTATGATAAGGTTTTGTTTTCATAAGATCTTAGCTAGGATAAACCAGGATGGCTAGACTTTCATTGTTAGTTAGTTTGTAATTAATTATGCTTCGAGGTTCTTTAGTGTATGTTACAACATTGTTTTGAGGTACAGCTGTGGAAGAATTCAAAAAAGGAAAAATTAGATGCTTCCAGTTGTCTTATCAGTTGTGAACTTCATGATAAAATACTTGCAGTCAGATCTAACAGAATCTAACAGCCTGATTAAAAACTTCTATAACTGATTTTTGTTGACCTATTTTCTCTAAAAAATCACAGTGTAATCTTTCAGAACCAGCTTCTGCTCATTTGGAGATATTGGTTAAACATCTGCAGGGCCAGTTGGGTATGGCACTTGGATATTCTGGTTGAGCTTCAAATACTTCCAACAAAGTTTCAAGGTCCACTTTATTAAGACATTTAAAAGCTGTTAGAACAGATGCTATGGTTGAAGAATCTTTTAGAAGTAGTTTCTGTATGATTTTCCAAGTGGACTGTAGACTGCTGCCTGTGTGGATGCACATCAGGATTATTGGGGACAAAGGTCTAGGCTTAATAGCGCCACTGCTTTTATTACCAACCACTTCTCTCAGTGCTCAAGAAATCCTTAAAACAATGAAGAGTTTACCTGTGAATGCTATTCTCCAGGTGTTTTGTACTGGCTGCTGCATTGTCCATGTCTGTGATACACAGAAGAATTTCTGAAGTGCACTGATAAGTTTTCCCCCTGCTCAATATGTGAGCTGTGTCGATAGAGCTGCAGACACTGTTGCTACAGACTGCTTAACAGAAGTTATAGCTTGGTATTTCTGGTTGCCCTAAGGCAAATTTAGGATAATTGCAAGTATGTTAATGTGAGTCAGATTTTTTCAGTCTTACACTAAGTTTGTCTTTGTATAATGAAAGCTTGTGGCAGGTAGAGCACTGCTCTGAAGGCACTACCTCTTCAGAAAGGTGCTTGGCAGGAGGCTACATCTGACCACACTGTCAATGGAACTGGTATGTGCAGGTGAAAAATCAGGATTTGCTGTAGGTTTTACTTGTTTAGGAAGTGGTATCTTTTATTGTTACTTTTTGTGCCATGTTGAGGTAGCAGAACTACAACATATAGGCCTACTCGATTGTTTGCCACTCAACAAAAATGTTTCCTATTTGAGCCTGACAGGATGAAGTGGAAATCTAAGAAAGAATGTTTATTAATAGGAGCTGGTGGACTTAATAATGAGATTGAGGGTGGAATCCCAGTTAGTTGCTTATATTTTCAGGGAAAATGCTGAATTTCAGAGACATTGAGAGTAATAAAACTAAATTGCTTAGATCTTTGAAGTTGTATGAATACGTTTTTTTTTCTTGTTAAGTACTTAGCTGAGAAAAACGACTAAGTTATTTGAAAATGAAGTACAAAAGATTATGTGTTCAGATTATTTTTCACTGATCTCTGGAAGGAATGCAGTGATTTTGCCAGTAAGGGGCAGAGAAAACAGCTTAGAAAGGGCAATGTAATATTTCAGCAGATTTAGTTGAAACAGTTGGGGAAAGTTTAAATAGGAAGAATGTATTTATTCAAATGAGTTTTTGATCAGAATGCCAGGAGGTCTGCCTGGAGTATGAAAAATCTTTCTTTTTGTAACATATACCTTATGTCTGTACTTAGAAGAATTTCAGCAGATGTTGAATGTGCTCTATTTTGGAAGTCTGATGAGGTGGATTTGGTGTGACTGCTGATGGTCTTTTGCCAAGCAAAGAATGAGAGACCAGGGGTCTGACCCTACAGTAAGTGGATCCATCCAACAGACTTGTTATCAGTGAGCCAGATAAAAAGCTCTTTTATATCTGAATTAGTGACCTGTCAAGCTAATTGTTTCATGGTGTGATGGCAGCCAACAATTCACAAAAGCTGAGTATACTCTTTTCTGAGGAATCTGAAAATGCTTCGCAGTCTTAAACTAAGCTTTGCTATTCCTTCACCAACAAATCGGTGAGTGCATTCCTGACTCTCTCTGTGCCCTCTCAGACTTCAGGCAATGTGACCCATGGGCCTCTGTTGATGTAATAGTAAGAAGCTGGAGCAATTCAAGCCTAAAACAGCCAAGAAGCAAGATACTGTATTAGCTGTAGTGCATCTCTTTTCAAGCACTGCAGCTCGGTGGTTTCCATAGCAGGTACCAGGGTTACTTTTTGTGGAGGAGGCTGCAGGAATTTCGAAGGCTTACACAACATCAGACACCACATTGTGCACAGAGCTGTGCATCCTGGAATCTGTCTTGTTTTGGGTGAATGTGAATGCTGCTCGAGTAGTTACTTGATGGATGAGCAGTCCTGTGTGGCACTCTGTAGCTGCCTTTGGAGACATTCCTCGGGGAAGGAAGATTGCTTTCAAATCCGCCAGTTGCTCCACCTCCTTCAGCGTGCAACTGATCTTGGAAAATGAATAAATAGAAAGCTGCTGCAATACTCTTCTGAAATCTAACTCCAGAACTGTGTCAGGCGGGGATGGGGGAAGGGGAAAAATGAACTTTGCCTTGCTTTTTCTGAAAATTGGATTGTGTGCTTTAGAAACAGCCGGCAATCCTAAGTAACGGCTAATGCTCCTCGCTAATGAGTGCGGTGCTGTGAGCAGATCCCTCATTGCCAAGAGTAGATGTTACTGGAAATTTGTGACAGAAAGCCTGTCTGAGCCCCAACTGTTTTGCTGGGAACACGGTAGGTCTGATGAGCTGTGCCTGAATGTAGAGCAGGATTTGGGGGTATTGCTGGCGGCTGACCACAGAGTCTGGGCTCCAGGACCCCCCTGCAGCTGCTCAGCGACATTCCTGTCAATTTTCCGTGCTGCTGCTCGAAATGGATCTGACAGGAATGTCTGCTGCTACTCTGGTGTGTTTGCTTTTCCAGTCTTTTTTCCAAGGTCTATCCAAGGAAAAAAATGTAGGTGCCTGCCAGCCAACCATTTCCTCTTCCCAGTAACTCCAGGTGACTGAGGAGACACAGCCCTTCTGTAAGGGTAAAGCTGAAACACATTGCTACAGTCTTACTCTTTTTTCCTTCTCACACCATTTCAAAAGCGGAAGGAATCAGTGTTTTTGTTTGCCTCTTCCTCACACAAGGTGTGATGAAATGATCTCTGCTTTCAGGAGGAGTTGTCCCATCCTTGGTCTGAGATGCTTGGATCCTGGAGCTGAAAGAAGTCTAGATTGGCAGTAGGACATGTGTGGTTAGTCCAGTTGTTCACCGGGACTACTGGGAGTTGTGTACCAGCGGGAGATGGAGCATCCCTGCTTTCCTTTTCATCTACACATACTCCTTGGGATGGTTGGGAGAAAGAGTCCTGTCCTGACTGACAGGGAAAAGAAGTTGACAGAGGGGTATTTGCTCTCCTGGCCGTAGTTTAAACTTTGCCTCACACTGCAGAGTTGCTGGGAGTCATCCCAAACGTGCTGAAGTGAACACAGAACCAAATCCTGGGCAGTGGCTGCAGTACTTCAGGCAGTCCAGCTTCCCAGTCGGTGTGGGCTCCCACTTGTTCCACCTGTTTTCCTCAGCAGTCTGAGCAGGTCACTGTCCTGTGCTGGTCATACAAAGAGTTGTTTAAAGTTGAAGTGTCTTTTTAATTCCTGTCAGTGTTGCCTGTATGCTCGGCTCAATCAGAAGTGAACTGTGCTGTCATAGAAATTGCTCATGGGACCGTCCAGTCCCTTTCCATCCAATTCTTTGTATAATTCTGTCTGGTAATATGCTACAGTTATATTGGGCAAGATCATAAATGCCCCAAGTTAAAAGGTACGTCCTGCTTCTATTGTGTGGCTTAAAAGATCTTACTTGTGGAAAGATACTGCATCTACACATTTTAATTTCAGAATTTTCTCTTTTTGCTTCAGGCAAGCAAAATCCACTGCTCTTTTGCTGCCCTTTCTTAGCTATGTCGTGAATGAAAGGTTTCAGTTAAAGACATGATATCTCTAATGTGCCACTTAGCTATGCTGTGCATAGTTGGCATGGTGATCTGTTCCTTTCACCTCCTAGATAGTGTTGAGGGGGAGCCCTGATTTCCTTCCCAAGACTCCCACTTGAAAAGTGGCTGTTGTTCTGCATTGCAAGTAGATACATAATGTGCTATCAGCTGCTATCCGTGGTCTCCCCTGGTGTTATTGCAGGATCATTCTCTTGCTCAAGGAGTGCTAAAATTTTTTGTGACCTGGATCTTGCCATGAAAGTGTATAAAAGAAATTCAGAATTTGCAGACTTTCACGCTGTAAAGACTAAATTTGTGTTAATGCATACTGTAATATAATGTACTCTAAGCAAAGGCTTTCAAATGCAAACATCAGAGAAAATTTGTTTGATTTTAGCTATGGCACTACATAAGTTCCCCATTTGTTTCTCCAGTTTTGTGCATACAAGTGCTCCACAGAGAGAAAATTATTAGTGAGCTTTCCCAAAATTATTTATCTGTGAGACTGTGCCTTGCAGCATACATGATGAGGAGGGGAAAAAATAATTTTTTTCTGTTTGACAGTATTTTGTTGGTTTGATGCAGTGTAAAGAAAAAACTTGAGGCCACTTTCTTCTGGAGGAGTGATAGCTGTATTTATAGAGGTGTATTACTGCACAAAGCTGATTCTGATCACACTTCCTCATTATTTGCTGTGCAGAAAAGAAATCAGATGCAATCATTTTCTTAAAAAGCTGAAAGCAGAGTAAGAAAATTTTAAGGCAATATAAATGCCCCACTATCCCTGAGCCAGCAGGACAATACAAGACTGTGCATTTTTACTCACAGTGCTTGGCACTGCACAGCGTTGCATTTGTCCCACATTACTTCGATGTTACTGTTTTCCATGTTGGAAGAGGACTGTGATGTTAAGATGTGATAATGTGTAGCTGTAGCACTGAAATCAGAACGGTGATTCACCAGAATTCCTGAATAGTAATTGGTAACTGATGCTGATGAAGGCAGTTGTTATACTGGATAGTATTTCCTGTATCTGTGCTAATCTGTTCACAGCCCTCTCTGAAACACATACCACTACAGTGTGGCCAACATCTCCCTTTTAAATTTCCATGTTAGCTGGCATAAAATTTTTCTGCACTTCTCAAATATGCATGGATATGCATATTTTAACACTTTATATTATTAATGCAAGTATTAATGTATTTGGGTAGGAGACTTAGAATGTTAAGTTAAACTCAGCTTTCTTTTCATATTCAGTAATTTGTATTTACATATTTTAGAAAGAAAAGTTGGCCTAGAAGCATCTTCTGATCTTGAAGCAAAAGTAGAGTGACTTCAAAAGAAAAATGCTTCTGAAAGGAAATCCATGCTTATCTATTATTAATATCAGGTTGAACTACTTTTAGTATTTAGAGAATACAGCCTGTAAGGGTGGGGTTTTGGGGCTGAGCTAAGCTGGTTTTAGGGCTGGCTTACCTCAAGGGGTTGCTGTCCCCTGTACCTTTGTGCTTCCAGGGGTTTCTGCTGTGCCTGTTTCGTTATCTTGGGCAGTTCTGTGGTCCCTTGGTGCATTTGTCCTGCTAAACTGGGGAAAAAAACAAACCCAGAAAAAACAGGGTCCAGGCATCAAGTGGCAAAGCAATGCAGGACCATAAAGGAGCAGGTACCAACTCATTACTTGGGAAATCTTCCTCAGACCTTTCTTCTTTCTCCCCAAGTGATGCTCCTTTATTTGATTGAAAGTGGCTCTTTTATTTAGTTGTTGCAAAACACTTGGTTTCCTGATGGAAATACATAAAAACGTTGAAAGGAGACACACTATTGAATTAAAGCAGGTAAGTATAAGATAAACGTGACCTTCAGTACTGCCTGCTCATGAAAATAAGAGCATGGACAGTAAAAAAGAAATATGCATTAACTTAAACACACCCTGCTTTCTAATGGCCAGTATCTGTGTCGGAGGCTTAATTAGGAGCTAAAAAGCCAGGGAGGTGCCTCTCCAGTTTCTGTGGGTATATCTGGATAGGAAGGTGAGATCTGGAAGTTGCTGTGAAGCACCTCTTTGTGCTTTGGTGCCGTTAAGAAGGGCAGCTCATGGCTCCAGGGCAGGATTAGCAGCTCATGCGAGAGCTCTGGGAAGCCTTTATATTCCCAGTTTCCCTGCACAGCTGTTGGTGCTGTGTTCCCTGCACACACACTTTGTACAGACACATCTGCTGCTGCTGGCTCCTCTTCCTTTTGTGCCCTATAGCCAGAAACATTCAGGTGCCATGGCAGGGCGTGTCACTTGTGACATCTGAAATCAGATGGGTTTTGGGAGGCAGGTCAAATTTTCCTTCCCTCCAAATCAGTGTTATCTGGACCCTGATTTTGCACAATTTTGCCTACTTTCTGCTTGACTAGAGATGCTAACACATTAACAAATTATCTAGGGCTATTTCTGACCGGAACAAAAACATCATCTTGCCTTATTTGAAGTAATCCGTATGGATTGTAAGAAATACTGTTTGTTTTTTACGAGAGATGATTTCACACTTGATGGTACAGTCACCCTGCTGGACCTTTTCTATATAGAATAAAAAATGTATTTCGTATTTCCAGTTTTTATGCTTTTGTCTGTTTTAAAAAAAACCCCACACAGATGTGTATCACTGATATAATAAACCTGCTTTGCAGTGGAAGTAAAAGGAAAAAAATCATGAAGGTGTAGCAGGTCATAGGGAAATTATTTCCTCTAAATTCCTGAAAATATATTTTAATGTGGTAATAGTATTAATATTTTTAGGGGTCCCCTCCCTACTATTATTAGAAGCACAAAATTATGATATCTTAACCGTATCTTTCCTGCAAAGTATGTCCTTATCCCAGAGAAAAAAAATGTTTTCAGGAACATCTTGTAATGGTGTGATTTCCAGCAGCTAAACAATGAGAATGATGGATGTGCGTTGGAGGTTCTCTTCTGGCTTTGGCCACTAATGTGATTTCTGGCCACAGAGTCCCTTGTGATTGAAAACTCAAAATAACTCTGCAAGCCATGGATTCTGTCCTAGATTCCTCATACCACCAACTGGTGATTTTTTGTGTGTGTGTGTGTGAAAGGATATTGTGTACAGGATTATTTCCCCTCTAAATGCAAGTGCCATTGCTCCTATGCTGGAACGTGCTCAGCAGTGACTAAAAAGCAGATTCATATAGTAAGGTAGTGAAGGAAGCAGCTAAATGCAGCTGGTTTTACTGATTGAATTTAATGTAGATACAGCTTGTTTCTGCACTGTGAAGTGAATGTATTCAGAAGGATGTCCTCCTACGAAAACTTCTATGGAATTTTTAATAGCCACAAGTAGTTGGAGCACTGTTTATACATCTTGTCTGAAAGCTGGAAAATGTTCCTGTAATCAAGTTTTAAAAAAAGGGAGCATGTAGGGGGAAAGGAAGAGAGAACAGCCTGAGAATATCCGTTGAGGCAAATGTTCTGAGACAATCAGATTTGTTCTCAGAGATGAATGTATATTATTTTAAAGGCCAGAAGAAACATGTCTACCCATTTTGTGTATGGATGAGGAAGGGTTTGTTTAGTTTTAAGCCTTGCATTGCATAAATATCTTTACACTTGCAAGATGTTTCAGCTGTAGCAAAATTAAATTCCTTCTAATTGTTCTTTACTTGGAATGCAAATACTGAAGACCACTAATTTGAGACTGACACAGAAGAAGGAAAATGTTTATCTTCATGAAACCAAGAAGTTAGCTGAGCAATGAGAGCCAGGGTGTGTTGTATTGCTTCATAAGTGGGGTTACAGAATTAATGTTTTGTCTGTGTTAGATATTGTTGGATGTTTGCTTTCTGCTGGTTGTGGATATTTTACTGTGTCCTCTTGAGAAACTGAACTCTGAAGTCAGTTGAAGGGGTCAAGTGAGATTGCTTTAGACTTAGGCTGGTGACTGGCAATCGAAAGGCTAATAAGTGGAATTAAACACAGGAGTTTTGCTTCTTATAGCATTGGAGAGCTGGAAAAGATTTTGCTACTGAAAAAGATGAAGGTATCATGGTTATGGACTTGGAAAGTACTAGATTCCTGTTTCCTATTATGGGATTTGCTCCTATTTTCACTAACCTGTGGGAGCTTTCTTTGCGAGCTGATCTGTTGCAGTTCTTTCTCAGTGTGTAGAAGCTTTCGGGTTTTTTGGTGCTTGCTAGCTCAAAAATGCTTCATATGGAGTTGTGGAATAATGCTCTTCTTTGGATATTGTACTTGGGCTGTCCATAGTGGACAATTATTTAACCAAGTGACATCACAGCTGATGCACAGTACACTGATTTCTGTGGTGAGATGCAGTTTGTTTGTTTTCCGTAACACGGTGTAGTAAACAGAACTGTGTTAAAAGTGTGTTCCAATAAGTGTTGGTTTACAGGATATTCATTTAAGTACATTTAGTTCAGTTACAGGAATTGAACTCTATGGGCCAAGTTGGAATATATTAAATATTTTTCTATTTTTGTCTGTTGGTAGTAGGAGTAGTATTGCAACATATATGGTGGTGTGTGTTTGTTTCTTTCTGTTTGGTCAAGAATATAATCTGTATTTTCAACAACTTTGTTCCTCGTAAATGATTAGTAGTATATTGACTTTCTATTTAGTAGTACCTGAAGCTCTGAAGTCCTAGAAAAAGGAAATGCTCTCCCTATAAGCTAAAAGGTTTTCCCAGGAATGACTTACATTAGAATATTATCTTTATTTAAAGATCAGAAGATAGCATGAAAGCATGCTGCAGCTGTAGCTTGTTCACTGTACTGAAATGCTTTTGTTCTTTTTTAGTATTTAAATGTTCATGCTAACTCCTCCTATCCTGTCTACTTTGTGTGTAGATTGGTGAAAGACAAAAAACCTCAGAAGTGACTCAGAGAGGACAGCTAGAAAATCTGTTTAGCAGAACAAATCCATGATATGTGCTCCATGAGTTGTTCTGGGTGGAGGATTATGTGAACACAAGGTTGAAAAAGAAGTGCTCTTGCTGCTGGAGGCAGAAGGGTGCCCTTGGGAGGGGCATTGCCAGAGCAGATCATCTCTTACCGTGTACCTGCAGTGTTTGCTTAGCACTGGAAAGATGTTTTAATCCACCGTTGTGTGTTGTCCTCCTACGTTAATATTGCAAAAGTCATGCAGCCTCCTGGAGCAGGCACCTTCCAGGCTGTAGTGCCACATGAGGTCTCTTCAGAAACTTCCTTTTGGCACATTCATTTTCCCACTGAGGTGGTTTCTTCAGCATAAAGAGCAGCGCTGGAGAAGGGAGGCAGTGATGGACAACCAGTAGAAGGGTGGTGATAAGGGAAATATCTTCAGTATCCCGCAGAGGCCAATTAATGTGACTACAGGAGAGTGCACTTGGGAGTGATCCTGGCGAGTCAATCATCCCTTCTCTGTGCTGGTAGTGTGAGGGAAAGGGAAACACTACTCTTGTCTAGACCAAGAGTTTCTAGAAGCTGAGCAGTACTGTAACTCCCACTCAGTTGTATCCTGACTCTTCTATTCTTGTCAAAAGATACTGAAATATTTTGGCTCTGATATTTAAATACCCTTATTTAAAGATGTTGCATTAATGTCCAGTTTTATCTAAGCGCTCTCCAAGTGCAGAATCTTCTTTTCCAGCAGACTGCTTGTCTTATATCTGGCCGATAAATACTTGATGTTATTTCCTAATGCAAAACGTAGTCTGACTCCATTTAGCTTTTTTCCTTTCTGTCTAACAGCATCATAAATTATACCATGAGGCTTGTCTCTACTGTGGCTGTGATCAGAGGAGAGGAAAACACAGCAGACAGTATTTGGGTGCTGTAGGAAAACACTGAGGCGTTTGATTTCTCTTTTTTTGTGGGTTGCTTATGCATAGAAAACTGTTACAATTCGTGTTGATTCCAAAAAAGCAATTTCACTTGTTCCAGATATTCGAAACCTGTCCCAAGGAGCCTTCACTGCAGAGTAGAGTAAGGGAGAAGAAACTGCAGTACCGCTCACTGGTGTGCAGATTTGGGAGAGGCTTGTGGTAGCAGCTAATCCAGAGGGTTTTGTAACTCAGCTTGAAGAAAAAGCAACACCATCTATGAATTCTGAATATTTAATGCCTAAAGGTGATTTTCTGTTTGAGTTTTGATCAGTATTTCCAGTTGCCAGCAAAGGTGAGAGTTACCAAAATGTCTTGCTGCAGCAAAGAGTTAAAAACTTAGCATCTCTTATTAATACTGCTACCGTAAAACCGCTGTGTAATTTCATCTACAATACTGCAGAAATGCTTTAAGGCTATCAGAATGTGCTTCCTAGCTAAGAGGTTGATTATATATGGTTTGCCTTTTTTTATAATCAACATTGGGTAACTGCATTAATTTTTTTTGTCAGTTAACTAGTTGGAATATTTGTGGTGTGTGTATTGTACATAGTGTGTGTATAGTCATTAATTTTCTTTGGTTTAGGATCTCAGAGTAAACATGTAAGACAAAGATGTGATGTAGGCGCGTGTATTTATAAGGTTTGATGTGAAAAGAATCCTACCACTATTCTCATGAAGGAAATTTTAGGAGTGGGTGGCTTTCTGACGAGATGAAGAGAATAAGCAGGTAAACATATTGAAGTCTGGTATTTGTTCAACAGAAGACTATCATTTCCTAAACTGCAAGTAATTTAATCATGTTTGTATCTGGAGCAGTTAAATGAAATCATTTGCTGTAATTACTTCATGTCTAACAAGGTCTGTCGCCATTTGGATTTTGTTATGATTCGGATCCTAAAAGGAAAGGAGCTTAACCACTGGATGTTGAAATAATCAATATATTTCATTATTAGGATTGGAACAGAAGCTCTGTTCCAACTGTGTGTTTAAAACTCTCCTCTCAAGCTGAGCCTTTTTTGTAATCCTGTTGCTACAGTCTGTTCTATGTGTATAGGACATAAAGCAGTGGCCTTGGCCATCCCAAATGACTACATTTGTTGTCTTATATATCTTATTAATTATTTTTGTTGTTCCATTTTACTGTGCTGGAAGGAAAAGCTGTTTTGTAATTAAGGAGCTATTTCCAAGAAAGTGGGTAGCATGAGAACTGTTACTATAGGATCATTGCACAGGAGGTGAATATTTGTGGTTGGTGTCTAGTGCTGTACAAATGAGCAGAAGTAATCTCTGGCCAAAGAAGTTTCTTGCTGGGGAACATCTGATTATTCAAGAAAAGCAAAGGTTTTGTGCAAATGATTTTTGGTGTTTGCTGGTTGTCAGACAGAGGGACAGGGTAGGGGTAGGGTGGGTGACACACAAACGCTTGCATCCTCAGTAGCAACTGATTTTTACCAGCAGGGTCATATATTTGATTTAGCATGGCCAAGGAGAGACCTAGAATTGACTTAAATACTACAGACTCACCTAAATGATGTTATGCAAAGCCCATGTTTGTGTTAGGTAACTGATTCTGCTGCTGTATTTGTGTATGCTGCTGCAGGGAGGTGTTTGGTGTTCCAAAATGGAAACACCAAAATGGGTGTTTGTTGGGTTCTACCTGCCCCCATCTCTCTCTCCAAAGCAACCAAAGGAAGGGGCACTGCTGGGATAAGTGATGTCTGAAGTCAGCACCAGGATACACATCATTGGCTATTCTTTGGTTTTTTTCCTCTGGAAGATAGTCATGTCTTCTGAATCATAATGAATTTACATGAAGAATTTTAGTATGTTACTGATACAATAGGAATTATACCAGATTTGAGTTTAGCAATTAAACTGTAGAGCCAAATCTTGCCACACTGTGTGATAACAAGATTCCTTTCATTGTCTGTTTTTCTTTTGAAAGATAGATTCTGTCCATAGTCATTCATTCAATTACCCTACTTAGGATTTTTATAAAGCAGATTACAAATATATTAGATTTAGGTTTCATTTGTGTTGTTAGTTTTGATTTGGTTTGGGTTTTTTTCCTGAAAATGATGTAAAAAAAAAAGGTCCTGATGTTTCACGTAAGCTTATTTTTCCTAATCAGTTTATTAAGTTTTCTGTGATGTTGAGGTATGTTTGCAAGTGCTAAAAAATTGTACATTTTGCTCTATTCCAGTGCCTGATGACCTCTCCATGGAAGAAAGAGAAGAGCTGCTAAATATTCGTCGCAGGAAAAAAGAACTGATTGATGATATTGAGGTAATTGATTTACTGTAAAGATCCTTAGAAAACTGCTTCAGTAGATTAAGTTACAGTAAGCTGCAGACCTAGATATGAATTTCAGGTAATGGTTTTAAAAGCATATAAATGACTTAAGCTAAATACTCCTAATTATGAACGGGATTTATGCATCATATGTGTGCTTTTAAAAATATTAACTCCTGAATTTATGTAATGCAATATGTGCAGATGTCCACATTTGATTTGTGTAATCAAAAACTCATTAAACAGCAGATCAGCATCCAGGATAGGAGCGAGTGAGAAATGTGGGTAAAGAAATCTTTTTTTATTGATGATGGAAGCTTGGTCTTGGTGCTCTGACATGAGCACACACTGGGAGTGCAGGTTCACGTGTTTAACGGTCATTCAGTTGTGGTAAAATCTTTAAATATCTAAGGAAGCCCTAAGATTGTTCACTTTTCTTCAGGTAAATAATAAATGTTAGAAAATAAAACCTAATTATCATGTTATTATATGACGGATGATTTCAAAAGGTGTTCTAGTGTAGGTTAATGTGTTGTCCTTCCTTCTTTTGACAGAGATTAAAATTTGAAATTGCTGAGGTTATGACTGAAATCGATAATCTGACTAGTGTAGAAGAGAGGTAAGTAATACCAACATATGGACATGATTCAGTAAGACCTTGGTCTTCCAGGAAGAGCAAGTAAAAATACCTTTCCCAAGCTAAACAAACAATGGATCCACCTTTATTTAGTCTGTTATAAAGTCTGTAAAGCCTGACTTTATCCTGTGCATGTGTGTCATTTGTTTGGCTAGAGGATATGTTGGATAGTGTGTAATATTTTACTCTCCAGTTGATAAGGATATGGATCTCTGGAGCTGCAATCGCTTAAAGGAGTTGAAAATAGTATCATAGTTTTCTCCATTGTAAAAAGTGAATGTCTTGGTTTTGTAATAGAACATAAAAGGTAGCCAAAATGCCAATTAAAAGCTCATCCAGAAGTTGTTGTTTTTGTAAAAGAGCAACTGGTAAGTGCTTGTTTTTTCTTTGTCTCCATATGTAGCAAAACTACACAAAGAAATAAGCAAATAGCCATGGGAAGGAAGAAATTCAACATGGACCCCAAGAAGGTAGAGAAATTTTTTTTGTACTTGTCAGGAATCAAGTTTCTGCTTGTAGTATGATCTGTGACAAATACTTTCATGTTTTTCTTAAGAAACATTTCTGGTAATATAAGTTCCCAGGCCTTTCTTGCATGTCCTGTGACACACGGAGCAGAGGGTTAAATTGGAAGCAGTGATCAGGTCACGTGCCAGTTGTGTGCTTCTTTCACTTTAACAAACCTTTGATAATGCAGGTTGCTTATCAACAATCAAATATGCCAGGTATTGATTGACCTGGCTTGCTTTGTACCTGATACAGGTGTTCTATGTTGATATGTCAAATATAATGTAAAAACATTTTTGATGTGTGGTTCTTAGTGAGGCCATACTTTTTGTTCTTTAATGCTCTCCTATTTTTATCTTTCAAAAAATCTTCACCGTGTTTTTTAATTTGTTCTCATGCAGACTTTTGTATTTGGATATCTAAAGTCTGTGGAAAAGGCACGTGTGAACATCTGTACATTTGTATAGGTATATACATACAGATGTGTACCCATCTGACTTGTACAAGCTTGGTTACCAGTTTCAAGAAATCTGCTCTACATTTAGCCAACAAGCAATGCGGTTCTTCTTTCTGGAGTGCCTCTCTGTTTCTTAAATAGTTGCTAATTTTCTGGAAAATTCAGGGACCTGCACATTCTCTTACAGACCTCCCCTGCAATAGAAGAGCTTCTTTGACATATTTGACCTTTAGCCTTTGCTTTTCATTTTTCATCTTCCTTGCTTTGTTTTACTGTCTTCTCTTGTTTGTAATTGAGAAATTGGGAAGAATATTCTTTAAGGTCTTTTTGGAAATCATTTAGCATTTGTTTTTCTGTGTTCTTGACGTGTTTTCTTTCCAATTGTATTGAATTCATTTACATTTTGGTGGCTTTTCTGAAATGTTCCAAGTACAGTGGTGGCTTCTGTTCTTCAGACTGTTTTCGGTTTGCCAGAAATTCTCAAGTACAAGAACCCTTTCTAAGCTGCTGGCCATGTCTTTTATTTTTATTGTCCTTTTTGGTGACTGCCTAACTTCTGTTCTGTTGAGGGCAGAACCCCCAAGTATCCTGGTAGTTTCCTGTTATACTCCAGCTCTTTCAAGTCCTGGAAGTTTGTGGCAAAGTCACAGGATGATGTCAGATGCTTTCATTCCAGCATTAACTCCTTTTTGTTAGGGTTCTTGCTGGATGAAATTATTTCTATAAATAGATGCTGTGGCCACATTGCTACTGTAACATAATTTAAATGTGGTAAACTGACTTAGAGTAGTAATTTCTTAATAATGGCTGTGATCAGTGGTGGCTGCAGTAGCTGTGCTCTAAAGCTGGGTCATGGTGTTTGCAGCTGCTACGTTGAGTTACAGACAGCTCAAGTGTACTTCCTTCTGGTGCTGGGAAAAGCTACCTTGGGTTCATTGGGAAAAGGGTTTTTTCATTCATAAACAGGAGGGTCTCTGCATTTAAGAATGCCAAAGAACTGGGGTAATAATACTTGGGTTGAACCTGCCAAGTTTCCTCCTTTAAAACCGGGTAACGAAGGCCTTGTGTTTTCATATTAGCAGGAACACAGTGAGGTAATTTTCTTTCATCACTTCTGTTTGAAGATCTTTACACATTCTAGTGTGTGTGTGTAGAGCAGTTCTGCCTTGCTCCCTCTGAAAATAGGTGTGTTTTATGTACTTCCATGATGTCATACTGAGTACCTGGGGGTTGGATTTGGGGAGCTCGTGTGGGAAGGGCTGTAGTGGTAAAGTTTGTAAAACACTTCAAAGAATCCCTGTGCACAGACAAAGTAGTGCTTGAAATTCCCTGTGCTGAAGTTGGTACTGCCTATGTTTGGCCCAGGAAATGAATTCTCTGTGACAAAGGCAGGGTTTAAATAACTGCAAAATTCGTAATTGAACTACTGTAAAAGCGATGCAATTCAAAGCAGGTTTTGCTGCAGTGACGTAAAAAAAATCCCTGCAATATTTGTAGTGAATATTGAATATGTCTGTAGCCGTGAGTTTTGTGTGGGGAAGTTAAACTAGTACAGCTGTCATCTGTCTCCTGTCAGTCTACAGAAAGAACATTTGCATCAAGACAAAAGATAGCGTAGGAGGTGATGGGGGTTTGCTTGGCCTACTTTGCCATTTATTCCAGATGCTGAAGTTGTTGTCCCAGACAAATTCCTTTTCCTGTCTGTTTGACTTCTGGTTCTTTAACATCCTAGGAATAATTAAAAAAAAAATCCAGGAAAAGGAGAATTAAATTTATTTCTGCAGTATGGTGAAGTGTCTGCTTCTGTGCACAGAAATTTGTTTTCCACACTTCTAGTCATGTCCTTTATCAGTAACTTGCACAACTTCAAAAACCCTATTCAGATCAGTCTGTTTATACTAAGCATGAATAATATGGTTCAGGTGTTGAACAAGGGAATCTGCTGTTTCTGATATCAGAGGAAGGATTCTCTTTTGAGTGCCAGAGATGAGAGCTTTTTGGATAACTGGGGATGGGAAAAAGCGCTATGTTTTGTAGTCGAATATTGTACAAATAAGCTTTGAAGGGATCAGTTTTGAGGAAAGCTCAGCAATTTCTGGTTCAAGATATAATGGATATATTCTTTGTAAAGAAATCATGTCTGTTGTGAAATGACTTATCAAAATATTAAGTTGTCAGAGTACCAGCCTGGCATTGAAAGTTTTCAGATGATAAAATTGTTTTGAGAGAGTTGCATTCCAGACTTTCCAAAGAAAGCTTCAAGCTTTATAACATTACAGTTCACTTTCTTTGTTAAATTAGGTCAGAAAACTGACTTTTTTCTCAGACAGGTAACCATTTCATTATTAAAAACTAGAATTAACCAAACAGAAGGATAATAACTTTTTTGAATGTTACTAGAGGGCCATCTATGCGATATCAAAAAAATAATTTGATTTTTTCAGTTGTAATGAAATAAGTAATACTCCACTTGCAGAAATTGAAAAACTAGTATTTCTGAAATTCTGAAATATTCTAGTAGAGCATATTGGTAATAATTTATTAACTTCTTTTGTACATACTTGGAATCCAAGACATTAAGGTTGCTTAGAGTTTCCATTTCTACTTTTCACCAGCATGTTGTTACAGTTTGAAGAAATCAGCACGAGTAGCAACATCTTTGTTGGGATCTGTGGGCTGTGAAGAGGATGGTTTATCTCTGCATGACCTGCTCAGTGGTGGAACAACATCCCTCCCATCCTTTCCATAATCTCTATATAACTCTTAGTCTCCTTTCTTTGCCGCTTTGCAGAGAGGTCTCTGGGCTTCCCCAGAGTGTGCCAGTTGTAGGGCAGTAATTTGTGGAGGAATAGGAGTCCTGGGGCTTGATCAAGTACCCTCTGAGGGACAGGGTAAGACTCTCCACGTGCCTTTGGTAGCACTGAGCAGCCCTTTGTGACTGGTGTAGCTGCAGTCCTTTGTGAATAGTTTAGTTCCAGCACAACCAGAATTCACTGATAATCCCAGCGTCAGCATAAACCCTTTTAAACCGGTTTCAGTATCTTCAGCTGTGACTTCCTACTGCAAGTAGTGGCTTGATGTATTGGGTTGCAGTTTGTAGATTATACCAGATGCTTTATTTTGTGTCGTGGTGGTAATTAAGTTGTTGCTACATACCTCTTTATTATATGATTTTGCAGATTACGGCTCTGCAGACATTTGTGCAATGTTGGGAACATGCCAGCTCACACATTAGCTCCAAAGAGCAACATGCAATCATTATTCAATTAATATTTCATCTTGCTATGGTTGAGGGATTCAAACTGCCACCTAGTACTTCTAGCCTCAAAAATGTGTTTCATTTTCATCTTAAAACCAGGACTAAATATTGCTCATCTAACTGAAAAACATTTGTTTACCATTTTATTAAAAGAAATAAAAATCTGTAGGTTAATGTAGTTCTTAATGTGCTATGTATATGTCTGTGTCAGTATATTAATACCAAATGTTACGAGTGATATTTACATAAATGCTTGTGGAAGAAGACATAACATTCCTTGTCCTCTGGAATTGCTCTTCCTAGGGAATACAGTTCCTGATAGAAAATGACCTCCTGCACAACACTGCAGAAGACATTGCACAGTTCCTTTATAAAGGAGAAGGATTAAATAAAACGGTAATTGGAGATTACCTCGGTGAAAGGTAAAGTAAAAATATTGGAACTTTGCTCTTGAGCTTGCAAAGCACATTTACAGGTTTGGGGTAGTTCCCTTCCCCTTCACAGGCTGCAGGAGAGAGCTGCTCGAGTACCCTGAGGTCTTTAAAAGCTGCAGTGGGGATGTAAAACTGCTAGAGTATTGTGATAGGCTTTCTTCCTGTTAGGTTGTTATTTTTAAATGGGTACATTGTGGAATGATATTTAATTAACTGTAATTTACTATTTTGAGGAAACCAAAACATTTGTCTGTAGTGCAGAGTTTAATACCACGAGCTTTTGGAATATTTGAGAGTTGTGTTGCACCACTACTGGGAACTCTTACTACTGTGTCCAGAGAAGGAGTGATTTACAGTCAGTAATCATTGACAGTAAAGAAATTACTAATTAAAACAGGTACTTCCTGGGACAGCAGTTACAAGCAGGTTTTGGTGTTGGCACTTCCCTGCACACAGAGGTCCCATTGCTCAGAAGGCGTCTCCAAGGGCAGCTGCGCCCTTTCCTTATCAATCCTGCCACAGTAAACATGCCATGTGCTTATTTATGCACACTGCTGCAAAACACAATCACAATGCAAATATCTCGCATTGCTGTGCAGCCCAGGAACTGATTCTGCAGAAGACAGCAGAGAGAGGGGGCAGTGCAGTGGGTTGGAGTGTGCAGGGACGTGTTGGCACACATTCCAGTGCCACTCAGGGAGCTCTCGAAGGTGACTCATTTAGGATGTGCTCCCGTGCTGATGGGTTGTGGCAGGTCCCTTTTGAGACACTCTTCAGTCTGGTTCCAGCATCAACAGCGTGGGTTTTGCTCAGCAGTTTCCTCTTGGAAAGGTTTCCCCTTTCATAGGTTCACTGAAAGTTTTTACTGTAATATGAGCATTTTGAAAATAGAGCTTTGTTATGAAGTCTCTATGCAGAATATGTGGACGTGTCAACCGTTTTTATACAACAGAATTATGTCTGAGGACATTCTCTTACTTTGCCATCCCCTCTCAGGGGCCCATCATAAATTACTTTTGTATTCTAGCTAAATATAGCCGAAGACAAGACCAGGTTAGTCAACAGAATGAAATATTTATGTAACATTCTGCCATAAAGAGATATATTCTAAATTACTGACTTTTATAGTCTCACAGCACTCAGCAAACTGAAAAAAGTGAATGTAAAAGTGGAATGAGATAACACTTAAAAATATAGCAAAAAATACAATAAATGAGGGATGAATTACATCCTAAAAAAAAAGTTAAGATTTCTCTTTATGTGGGTAAGTCTTCATATTTTTTTAAGTGTCTTCCTGGAGCGTTTGTGTTATTTGGCTCGTGTCTTTGGAAGTGTACCCAGCATGACTACTGCATGCCTATAAACAGAATAAATAATTTGCTTAGAGTAAAAACATGCCCCTCTCAAGTGCTCTCTTTCATTACACTTTCATTCCACTTCACTGAAAAGTAGTTGCCCAGTTGAACTGTGCATTGCTAAATTTGATGAGAGCTGCTTGGATTTGCTGGCAGAAGTGGTGTGTTTTCTGTAAACAGTGTGGGACCATGCTAATGAATGAACAGTTGGTTTGGAGATATTTACTCCTGAGTGTTACAGGTCAGTCTGACTGTGCAGTTAGTCAGCAAAGCAGCAGATAATTCCTGGGGGGTGCACACCTTTCTATTTTCGGGTGGAGGCTGATACGCAGCATTCTGTCTTGGTGATGTATTGAAAGCACACCCTAGGGATTATAAACCTTTTTTCTTCTGGCACAAGAATTCAGTGATGGTGTAGGTCAGGTTCTGTCCATCCACACAGTTTTGTGTTCATTAATGTTTAAATGTGACTTTTGCATTTAAGCACCGTTGTATCAAACAACGCATAATTTGGCTCATGATTTACATCCCAATATAAGAGATGGGTGAGAGGAAGCCCATTCAAAACTGTTCTGATTTTACTAAACTTTGTTGTACCAGTTTTTGAGAGTGGAGTAAGAGTACAGTACATGCTGAGCAGCACATTTCAAAAGCTATTCTTTTTCTTGGATAAAATCAATAGAAGCATTTTTGTTTCTTATCTTTGTGCATTAATTAAGATACTGCTTTAATATTTTCTATTCTTAGAGTGGAAAAAAGATTATTTGTCATATGTTGTATGGCTAAAGAAATTAGTCTTGCATTAACCATTGTTTTAAGAATTCGTGACAATTTCTGCAAAAGACTTCTTACTGAATAAATTTCTCAGTTTATCCTCCTATGTCAGGGCAGGTGCATTAATAATACATGTGAAGCAAAGAAGGCAAGGCCATTTTTAGGTCATTTAAATAAGCAGTTCTAAAATCAGTTCAAATGTACTGGCATTTGCTAACCTACCAGCAAAAATGGGCAAAGTACTAGTGTTAAATATTAAAATACCTCTCAAATAAATGTGTAGTTTATTTCTGATGACTTGATTTGATCCGTGTGGTTGTTTATTTCCTTATTTATTTTCAGAAGCAAATTGAGATAACTAACAAGTCTTTAAGGGTCAGACTTGTAATTGTCTGTTTCATTTTTGTCTTTCACAGAGATGAATTTAATATTAAAGTTCTTCAGGCTTTTGTTGAACTCCATGAGTTCGCTGATCTCAATCTTGTACAAGCCTTAAGGTGAGTAAATTCTTTCTGTTTTTTGACCTGAGCTTCCTTTATTAAATTGCATGTTTATATGAGTCACTGTGTTGATTTATTCATCAGAAAGCTGCTCTACAGCTCAGCACAACTGTACAAATTACTGTGCAAGTGAGCAGAGACAGCTCTGTTTAACCCTTCTGATGGTTTGTGCGTGTGCTGCCTTTGAGGGTGAAAACTCCTATTTCAGACAAATATGAACAACTAAAACAGCTGTTACTCCTTGGTGTGCCTGCCATATGTGGACATTTGAAGATCTGTTTTATATCTTAGCACAGAGATAGGTTAAAAAAGAAATAAACTCTTAGTTAAGTAATTTTCTTCCTCCTTTTATTCCACCTCAACTTGTCCTTCTGGGCAGGGAGGGGGAGAAATCCACTGACCATAGTCACTGATTATGTTCAATCACAGAGAGGTAAACTTTGACATGAGTGATTTCCTTCTACTTCCCTCAGTTTCCCACTTGTCATGTGAAAGAAAGTGTGATATCTTAGTTTATTTTTTTCCCTTGCTACATGAACAGTTCCCTTGATTTATCTGGGATGCTCGCATACAGTGACCTTGTGAGATCCTTTCTCATCTCGGTGAAAATCCCTAACAGATTGAGCAAATTAAGTTGGTTTAGACAGTTGTGCCTGGTTTTTTGCCGCAGGTGACTCCCTCCTGACACCAGATAAATGGAAATGTCCGTGTGATCTTTGTTTCTGGTGCAGTGCCTTGTGATGTGGAGTCAGAACAGCTTTGCTATGGTTGAGTGATGTGGCGATGATAACTTGAGCTGCCTGAGGCTTGAGCCAAAGAAACCTTTTCTGTGGCTGCTGAAGCTTGTCTGGGAAGCTTCATATTCCTGTCTCTTTTACCCAGTTTGATGTTAGGTTTGACTTTCTTCTTCCTTAGCAGCTGCTACTATTAAATGTTTGTATTTTGGTAGCTTACAAAATTCGTGATCTGGGTTGGAACCTTGCACGAGGTGAGTAAAGACAGTATATAGAGCTGACAAACTAAAGATGGCCTGTGACACTTGAATATAATGTCCTGAAATGAAATGAGAACTGATGAAGACAGGAACAAATGGTTGTTCTACTGGCATCCAGTGTACAGGGAACAGTGAGAACTTGTTTTGCATGGCAGAGCATGTAACTTTGCTGGTTTAGATCCTGGTTTAATTCAGATAATTCTTTTGCTAAGAGATAAAAGAATAAATGATGAAATTCATTGGAACATTTTAGTGCCACAGTGTGCCAAAATAAATTTGTGAAGACTTCTGTCCTGTATGCATTCCAGTGTACCTCTGTGTAGAAATAGTAAGTTACAAAAGTCAACCCTGTATTCCAGTTTATGCTGCTAAGCAGCAGCAAGATCTGCTGCATGTATTACAAAATTACTGAAATGATGGCATGAGTTGCTCTTTTTATGGCCTAGGTCTGATTCTTATAGGTTGAGCTTACAGTAGACAGGCAGCACCTCTCTAAGCAGTGGGGTTTTCTTGTTGTTACTACCATTTTTAAAAGGTTTTGTGTGAATTTAAGTAAATACGTTAAGTCTTTCTGTATTCCTTGTTTCTCTCTTCTTACACCAGAAATATTTTGTGTATTGTGTCTTTTTACATTGTGAATAAAGTCTAGCTGACTGTTCATTGCTTTTTGTAGCCAGGAAACACAGGGAGGATTGAACTCATTTTTTTCCCCTCATAGCATTCTCATGGCAAAAATGGGATGCATACAGAAAATTGTTTACTAGTCTGGAAAAAAGAGAGAGCCTCAGAATATGAACTGCCATATTATCTTGCCTGATAGCATGCAGTGTTGCTGGCTGAGTTACTGGGCTAGCCATCTGTGCATGTTGCTTTATAATAGCTCCTGACTTGTGTGTTGAGAGATTGAGAACATATTTCTAGGACGTTCTATATAGACATTGCTGATTTTTTTTCCTTTTTCAGTTTGTTTCGGATTATTTGTAATAAATACTTAATATATAAATATTGGAATGAGTCTAACAACTGTTCTTCCCTTTTGTAGGCAGTTTCTGTGGAGCTTCAGACTCCCAGGAGAGGCTCAAAAAATTGACCGTATGATGGAAGCTTTTGCTTCTCGTTATTGCCTTTGTAACCCAGGAGTCTTCCAGTCTACAGGTCAGTCACAGGAAACAGAAGTTCTTAAGTACTTAAATGAGCCAAATATAATTTTGTATATATGTATGTGTGTGTGTTCTTCTACATCTGATGCAAGGAGATAATGACCAGTTCGGAAGTTGAGGATAAAATAGTATGTGAAATGAAAAATACTTGAGAACATGTGACTGTCTAATCCAGGAGGTACAAGATTATGGTCAGAATGCATTTTCATTTATAGAACTTCACAGAATGCCCCAGCATTGTTGGTCTGTTTGGTTATACACACAAATAGTTTGCTCTTGATCACTTAATTTGAAGTTTAGATAGGATGGGGAAAGGTGGTGTAAAGCAGATCTGTAACAGCTAGAGAGGAAAATAGCTACTGAAAACAAACTGCTGAAGATGCAGGCACATTTTTCCTCTCTGTAGCAGGTTTTCATCCTGCTTTTTCTTACACAGAATCTTGTACTTGAATTCTGGGAGAATTTACTATAATCATAACCATGTCAGAAGGCATGATAAGATTTCCTTTGTCATCTTCTGATATTATCCAGTAGTGCTGGCTGCCTCCTGTATGCCACAAAATTGAGTCAATGTCATTTTCAGTCTTTTTAACTGCAATCAAAATATTATTTTGAAGAGACCATTCTTTCTCTTTGGAGAGAGCTTTGGAAGTACTTTGAGTAGGAGGAGGCTGATGGACCAGGTTTATTATAGCATCCACCACTATGATTTAGGCAAAATCTGTGCAGAGAACATTTTACCCAACACTTCAGCGTTTGAAGTGAAATGTTAATTTAGGGTGATAGCAGTGATTTCATAAGAGTTTAAATTTTTTTTATTCTCATACAATTTTTCTTATACTTGTTTTTTATTTGAATTGTAACTTTTTTTTTTCTTGGGCTTACTTCAACAGCTTAAAGAAAGATTTTAGACTTTTATGTACAGTATTCAGGATTTTTTGCCTGTATCAGTGAGAATGAGGTATATACTAATTTTACAGGTTTGTACACACAACACAGGGGAAGATAAACCATTTTTCAACTCTGATTTCAGATACATGTTACGTGCTTTCCTTTGCCATCATTATGTTGAATACCAGCCTGCACAACCACAACGTGAGAGATAAACCCACAGTGGAGAGGTTTATCTCCATGAATCGTGGGATTAATGAAGGTGGAGACCTTCCAGAGGAATTGCTAAGGGTAAGTTAGGCTGGGTAAGACAAAGCCTGGCTTTGTGTGTTCAATAGCAGGCTTGAAAGTGTGTCCAAGAGTTCCCAGGCAGATTTGTCAAGGGAAGGCAAAAGAACATTTTCTAGGGTGTGTAACCATGTGAGTAGCTGAAAGAAACATATTCTGATATTCACAGCTACTTTGAGCTAGTTCTCCTTATATCCAACCTTTTGTTGAGAACAAGCTGTTTCAGAGTAAATGCTCTGTGTATCTCTCAATAGTTTGCTTATGGCAAAATTCCTGTGGAATTGGCTTCTTATGAAAAAAAGCAGTATTTCTAGATAAGTCACAAAAAATAGTAAAACATTTTTTTTCCTTATTGCCTCTCATTTTTTCATGTGTCTTGTGGAGCTCCCTCCTTGAGAAATCAGTAAAATATTTACTGCTGTAAGACAGTGTCATGAGCTACACCATTTTCTGAGAACCCAGATTCATTTGGCAAAACTTGTTCTAAATGAGAATGGTCCTGAAACCTTTGAAATACTAAATGCTGGAGATAAAATAAAATTGTCATTGGTAGGAGTGCTTAAGAAATTTGTACTGAAGAGAGACTTGCTTGTAGATGAAGTAGTTTAAAATCAATCATGATCAGAGTAGAAAACAAAGATTGACAAGGGGTGGTCCAGAATTTTATGGACAATATTTCCTGTACTTTTAATACAAATGGTCTGTGAAGCAGTAAGATATCCTGGTTGCATTTTCTGTTAAGACATTTATTAATGAGGTCTTTTTCCTCTTTTTTTTTTTTATTTTTCTAGAATTTATATGAAAGTATTAAGAATGAGCCATTTAAAATTCCAGAGGATGATGGAAATGATCTAACGCATACATTTTTTAATCCAGATAGAGAAGGTTGGCTGCTGAAATTAGGTTAGTCACAAGGGCAGTTCTGCTGCTGTATGTTTGTTCGTTGTTAGCATGTTTGCTGCTCCGTGTCTACCTGCTTTCTTGTGAAGGTAACAGGTTTAACTTTGTGTTTAAAAATGTATGAACCAAAATAAGTAGCTCCTTTGCGTCTGAAGGCTGTTACTTCTTATTTTGCATACCCAAATTAGCAATCTTGTTCCAAACTTCGGAGTTTTATTTCTGAGATCTGAGAAATAAAAACTCGGCGGCAAAAAGGAAACACCACATGGTATTTACCACATGCTGTGACTGATAAATAACAACTAAGTCTCCATAAGGTCATTTCAGAAAACTGTGTGTGATGTTTCAACACAGTTTTCTGTGTAGAAAAAAAGGATTTCTCCTCAAATAGTTATTTTTGTATGTCTTTATTTTTCCATATTATTTGTGAGTTTCTCTTGGTTTGGTTTTGGCTATGATTTTTTAATGAGTGGTTTAAATGTGCCTTCTTGTTTTCCTTATGGCCTATGACCTATCACCTTTCTGTTCTGTGACTGGCTGTCTCTGCTTATTCTGCATTAGGAGGTACGTATCTGATTGCTCTCCAGTCCCCTCTTCTTCAGTTGCTCATTCTTTTATTTTCTTCCTCCCTCCTCCTGGTTTTTTCTTTTTTCTTTTTCTTTTTTTTTTTTTAAATCAGATTCGTTGTAGCATTTTGCTTTTTCACTCAGTGTCACTAACAATGTCATCAGTGGTGCTCTGAGGGACTGGCATGTCAGTGTCTGACTCACATGCAAGTGTGTTCTGCAAAAGGAGAAAGTGTTTACATGTAAAGCAGAAGAATAAAGATGACTTTCAGCACACTTTTGTCACTCTTGGAAGAACATAACAAGGAATGAATAATCTCTACTGAGAGTAAACAACACGTCTTACTCTGTTGTGAAGTTTCAGCGTGGTTTTGTTACTTGTTTGTCAATGATAATAGGTTATTGAAAGATTGGTTACATTTGAACTCTGTATTTGTAAAAGCTGTTCTTTTTCCTGCTTATTTTCCTTTTAAAATAATACGTTTAGCTTACTTAACAGAGTCTTAAATGAGTTTCAAATTTAGGGTTGCAGAAACCTCAGTTAGTTCAGTCTCCTGGCATTGCAAAATGCCTTTGTTTTTACAGACTCTTGTAAATTTGATGGGATTCACTTTTTCACTTGGCCTTAGGGAATTCTTTTCCTATATAAAGGAGACTGACACTTTGTTTTAACAGTTGTTTTTCAAAACAATAAATTTTTAAAATTTAAACACCAGCACACCCTTCAGTAGAGTCAGTTGTTGGCCACTTTAATGTGTTAAAGTGGAAGAACTTTGCACTTGGAGAATGGTGACTCGTGTGTGAAAAGGGATGTGTGCTGGGGGCGCACATGGGGAGGCTGGTGGAAATAGAGCCTGGATAGAGCCCTGGGCCCACTCTGCTGATTGCATCTGGAATTTGGTGGTCATGCTGGTGCTGGAAGGAAGTGGATGTGAAAAGGAAGCATTTGGAATTAATTCACATGCTCTCCAGTGTTGTATTCTGGCCTCTGTGCTACAGATGCTGTGGAGCTCCTTTTCTAACTACAGAAAAGCACAGCTCTTGCTTTTTGACCTGTATTGGCTCAGCTGGCACGATTTCAAACATGACTTTGCAGCTTTTCTCCATTTGGTAGCACGAGATGATGGCTAACAGAAGTTGATGTAGGTGGAATGTGCTTCTTGAAGAGGTTGAGTGTAAGGCCATGCTGTGCCTTTGCTGTTGCCAGTGCTCCCTCAGAAACTTCTACACATAACGAGAGTGCAGGCAAGAACAAGTGTGTGTAGAGGAGTGACAACATCAAAAAAGGAAGAAACTGCCCATAAAATAGATCTAATAAAAAATAGAGGAACAAAGAAATTGAGGAAGCGATGACTGAAAGCAAGTGAGAGCTGCCAGGTACTTCTGCACAGGCTGTGTGTGGCTCTGGTGCAAAGTCAATAAACCAGAGGTCAGGACTGAAAACTGTGCCTGAGTCTTTGCTGTGTAGGATGCAGCTGAGACACAGTGCACAGAAAACCCAGTAGTAAAAGGGTGTGTGAAGCAGAAGGGTGTTACACGTAACACTCCCACGGTGTGAGGGTTATTTGAATAAAGAAATGAAACGTGTCCAGAAGCCTCTGGTGAATCAGCCTGGGAATGCCTGGAGCTGTGCTTCCGTGAAAGACTGCATTTTTTCCACAGCCACAGACTGGTACAGACTAATACACTGCTAGTTTGGATGCAATGACCAGAAATAAACCTGACAGTCTTTTTTTTTTTTTCTCTTTCCCTTTTATTTCTTTCTTCTCCCTCAAGTTTCCTGTTTGCTAGGAGTCTTAAACTGTATGTTGAGAGTGCTGTCTCAATCCACATCGTTTGCATTTTTACAGTCCTTTCTGTTGGGAAAATTCTGTCTGTACACTTCTTGTGAAATGGGTAGGGCTTCCTTCAGTTCTAGAAAATTCTGATATTAAAAATCTGTGAATTGTTGAAATGCTAAGGAAACAAGCTCCTCTATGAGGGTTTAAGTGCTCGGTTGTGATAATACATAAAAGCTGAAATAGAAAGTTTTACTTAAAACTATAAACATGACTAAAGACTACTTGCAGGCTCTGAGTATATCAAGACAGTATTTTGTATCTGGTGTTTCTCACAGTCAGCTCTTCCCATTTATGTAGTTGTGCCCCTTTTTTAGTATTCCACCTCTCACTATATTGATTTTTAGTTTGGGCAGAAGATGGATATTGTGAAGCTTTCATATATTGTAAAATTCATCTGTCCAGAAGAGCACTCTGGGTTTTATAAGGCTGGGAGGGTGCAGAAGGCTTTTGGAGAGTTTGCTGCTCTGAATTGTTCAGAGGTGACCGTGTTCAGTCCGAGTGCCAAACCTGGCAGCCAGACAGCAATGCTGGTTTTATCTATCTAGACTTAGCCAGTGCCTTTAAATAGACATCTTTATCTTGGTAGACCTAAATTATCATTCAGTTCTGCATCGTTTGAAGCATGGTGTAATGAAAATGAATGCAGCAAGTTAAAATCTGAAAGCTGCTGAGTGCTAGTGAGTCCTCCTTGGAGCAGCTTGACACAGTATGAGCTTTCAGACTTTTCTGCATCATGAGTGGTGTTGGTACCATGAAATTTTTTGCCATCCACTCTAAGGTATTTTGAAATTGTTGTCTATGCTGTCTTTGCTAATGCCCAAGTTAAAACTGCTCTGCACAGGGAGGTGTTTCCTTGCCTTAAAGAGCTTCTCTTGGCAAATTGCTTGGTTTGTGTAATACTCCCTTCTAGTTCAAGGGAAACTGTGACATTATTCCCCCAAACTGGAGAGGAAATGATTGCAGCCAGACTCATGAGTGTGTTAATTTTTTCTGCCAGTCAGGAGGTTACAGAGTGCTTGGAGATGGTCCAAAAGCTCCACATCCGGGCCTGGCCCGCCAGTGGTGCTTATTCCAGCACATCTGTCCTTGGGAGGATGTTGTTTCTCTTCCCTAATCTGGGGCTAGAGAACAGAGCTGGGGGACCAGGAAACCGCTGCCTTCCGCTACCTGCTTGGCTCCTGTGGGGACTGAGGCTCTTCAGGTTGAGGCTGTCAGAGCTGTGGTCAGGGGAAAATGTTTTTTAAAAGAAAGCCAAACTTTGATCCAACCAACTGTGCAGTGTTTGAGTCTTTTCTGTTTGGTGATATCTAAATGAACTCAGGAGAAAAAAAAATCATTCTTGGTGTGTGCGTCTCCTTCAGCTCTAAAACTTCTAAATAAATGAACTGAAGATTTGGGTGAAATTTTTAAACTTTAGATACCTTACTGCCTTTAGCCTTAAGGCGTTTTTTACTTTGGAGATTTATGTTTCCTAAGTCATTGCCAGTTGTTTTTCCCTTTATTATAGATGGTTTCTTTTACCTTGTTGCCTAGTTTGTACATTGCCCAGAGTTAAAAAAAAAATAATCCTATGTTGAGTTACAGAGATGAAGAGGGTTTCTGTTCCTGTTTCTGAACAATTTGTCTTGTGGCCTTTTCTTGTAGTTTACTTCCATTTCCACATACTGTGGAAGATACTGTGCTTCTATATTTCATTATTTGAGATGTCTGTGCATTTTTGTAATCAGCTTGATCTTTCAGAAGTATGTCACTTATCTCTCCATTTCTGTAAATGTTTATGGATTCATACTCTGGTTTTCTTGATCCTCTTCTGCCAACTTAATTCCTCCCAGTCTTAATCTTTAAAAGACTGGGAGCTGGAATAAGAGATGAAGTATGGTACTAAACCCTTTGTTGTTGTTTTGTGAGCCTACAGCAATCTCAGCCAAGGACAAGAATGTTTTGTTATCACATGTTTTTACCTATTAATCTCGTGTGTGGAGTTTACAGGCCACAGTGCCTTATCAGCCAGCTGCTTGGGCTGCAGCCATTGTAAAGGCATATTAAATGTGTGTTATGTGGTGACCCCTGCAAATTTGATTAGTACAGATTAGATTTTGAGCTTTATTAGAGTTTCTGTGCTGTTGACAGCTGCAGCTCAGTAATGGGGTGGGGAGATAGAGACTTAAATGTGAGAGTAGTTCCTTATCCCGCCAAAAAATCCTGCCTAACTGCTTTCTTTTTTTCTTTTCATTTTTCTTTTCTTTGAAAGAGTAACTGATAGCTTGGTGGAGCAGGGACTTAAGGTCTATTTCCATGACTCCCATGAGTGCTGTAACCCAGTGAGCTACTGGCTGTTTTAGGGAGAAGGGAGCAGTAAGAGGGATGTTGTTGGAAACACTTAATCTTCTTTGTGGCTTCCCTGGAGCCTGGAGATGTTTCCTGACTAAAGCTTCATCAAAACTGCAGCATGATTACAAAAGGTTTCAGGTTTGAGAAATCTGGCTTTTCCAGAGAGAGGGGATGTTGTCGGGAAAACATTCAGCAAGCTCAATTGCTGTTTACTGCTTGGCAATTCATATTGTTCTGGGAGTGTGTGTTTTAGGTCTGTTGTTTCTTTCTCAAATTATAAATAGCTCTTCTTTTAAATATATGGTTATTACTGATTTTTTTTATTGTGTTTTGGCATGATATCACAGTTTATGAGAAACACTTTCATTCAGTCTAAGCTGCTCTGTGATAGTAACCTGTTTCCCTGTTTGATTCTTTCTCCTCCTGGATTGTTTTTCTGCTAGACCTGGGCAAGCCATGACCTCTGATAGCTGATATTAACTGTCAGCCTGAAAAACATGGTGATGTTTTAGGGCCATAAAAATGTTAAGTGATGTTAATCTGCTAACCTTGGAGAGCAGAAGGTGACTGAAAGCCACGGCAGCTGATGCTGGGTTAGGTGAGAACGAGTCACGTTGGGGTGATGGCAGGGAGTGCCCTGGCACTCAGCGTGACTCGGCGCTGCCCTTCCATTGGGCTGGAAGTGAGTCAAGCTTGAGCTCATCATTCCAAGCCCAAACACTTCCTGATACTTGAACCAGCTCTCGGTCAAGGTGATGGGGAATTTTTCTAGTGATTTACGTGCCAGTTGGAACATCTCTGCAATGCTTTATTTAAGGATCTGTCACAGTGGTTGTACTAAAATGCCACCAGTTCTTCCCTCACTGTCTCCAGTTCACTCAACCATTCATTGTGTCACGGCTTCTGCATCTTGCACTATTTTGCCTTCACTTATTTCACCACACCTGCTTGCAGATTAAATTTTTCTTAAGATACGAGTGCATCTGGTGGAAACAGAAAGTTTATTGAGTACATTGAATGTTGCAGTGTGTTAGCACTGGGTTATCGTGGAGGTCACGAAACCCAGCAAAAGGAAGGTGCAATGTGCAACGTACTTGATCTGCAATGCAAATATGCAGTAGATTGGTATCAAGAAATGTCATTATATCCCTAGAATTGTTCTTTAATATGATTTGGATTTCTGTTTTAACCAAAAACCCAGCTATCTTAAGCAGAACAAAAAGATTAAAAAATTATGCTTATGTCTTAAATTTGGTTATATGACTTGGATTAAACTGGGTGTCTTGTGTGTATTAATGGTGCTCTTTTATGCACAGGTGTTCAATAGCAAGATCAACTGTTTTGAAATGTTGGCTTAATGAAATTAAATCACTGCTGAATGGATGATGCACAGGTGGTGACATAATCCTGAAGTCAGATAACGATGGTGGATCTAAACCTTTAAACTAATAACACATGAATGCTTTATCTACAATTGTCCTTCTTGGAAATGAGTTTTAAAATAATGTAATGTGGGAAGCCAGGTGTGTTCTGAATGGCAGAAAAACAGCTGGAAGGGCCAAAGCAATACCGTTTCTAAAAAGAAACTGTTCCCTACAGGGTGACATTAGCAGGTGTAAGGAAAAGGAACTCTGTGGTTGCTGCTGTCTAAACTGTTAATGAAGGAAAAATCAGCATTTTTGGAGCAGTAGCTATTTCCTCTGTCAAGTATACTCCATAATATATTAACCCATGAAGAGAAGATGTTTTGAAAATACTGAAAGATGACAAATTACTACATATGGTGTATTTTGGCCCAGGATTTGCTCCTCATTGATGACATCATATTCTGTTAGTGTTGTTCGTAAGTGCCTTACGCACTCGACGCTAAATCTGAAAGTAAAGACAGGTTCTCAGTCACGTGTTTGCTCACGAGTGGGGTGACAGGAAGGTGATAAAATGCCCTGAATTTTATTGATGGGACCCTTCCCTTGCCCAGGACGAGCTGCCCAGGGGGCTGCTCCCATTGCTGGGACCCAGTTGCTGGTGTGAGCGAAGGGCTGGGGGTGTCCGAGCAGCCCAGGGCTGGCCTCCCTCAGCTCCCTGGCAGCCCTGGCTGTGCCCAGCACTGGGCAGAGCTGCTATTTTTGGTGCTGTGAACACTTGTGAGAGCCTGGACAGAGAGATCAGGTCTGGCCACTCACTGCTGCCCACGGCTCTTGTGGCTCATGGCCCCTCCATAGTTGATGCTGCCTCAGGACAAGTTGCAGTAACATGTTCCTTTAACCTCACTCATCTGTGCCTGATCCATTTACCATTAAGCAATTAAACCATACTTTGAGAAATAAGCAAAACTTAATGATGTCCTTGCCCGTTGTTGAAGCCCTGACAGCAGCACGTGTTTAATTCTGGAATACCTTTTGTTTGTAGGGGGAAGAGTAAAAACGTGGAAACGGAGATGGTTTATTCTGACTGATAATTGCCTGTATTACTTTGAATACACAACAGTGAGTATATATCACGGTGAATTTTCTTTGTAATCAAGATATGTAAGTAGCTAATAATGTGATATTTTCCTAATTTTTTAGGACAAAGAACCTAGAGGAATTATTCCGTTAGAAAATCTTAGCATAAGAGAAGTTGAAGACCCTAGAAAACCAGTAAGACAGTTTCATATTTATTTTCTAAATGAAGATGAGTAAACCATAGGGTACTTAATCATACTGTTAAATGAATTGATTTGTCAGTTTCATTTTGTTCTTCTAAATTTATTACTTCATTTCTACCCTCCAGAACTGCTTTGAGCTCTACAACCCCAGTCATAAAGGTCAAGTAATTAAAGCGTGTAAAACTGAAGCTGATGGTCGAGTGGTGGAAGGCAACCATGTAGTGTACAGAATATCTGCTCCCACCCCAGAAGAAAAGGAAGAGTGGATTAAATCTATCAAGTGAGTTTAAAGTCTTAAATGTCTTTCAGAAATGAGGTGTAAGCTGTTTTCAGAGTATGATGCTAAGAGAATTTGTTGTAACTTGTTTGAAGAACTCTGATGTGGCAATGTCCTCGAGGACTAACAACGAGCTCTGCGGGGTTGATGGATCAAGATACAAATCTCCTGTCTGGTCCTAAGGAAATATTGCTGCTACCTCAAATGAGGAAAATACAGATTTATTGTTTTATGCAAATGCAAAACCTTGTGTGAATTGTTTTTAAATCTAACTTTATTGGATTCTTACTTCACCTAGTAATTAACTTCAGTGACACATATCTTAAGCATGTTCACAGGCAGCTTTAAACTTCCACAGCCTGACTTTATCTTGGAAGGTTTGTAAACAGACCCACACTTAAAAGAAATAAATAAAAGTCAAGATGTGAAGGTGTGAACTCTTAACACATCACAGCTGAACAGCATCTTTTTTTAAAGAAATATTTGTGGTGCTTAGAAGTCAGCCATCCATCTTACTAAGAATGTGGCCTCATCCACGAGGATGAGAGAACGAAAGTTTTAGTTTTCAAAACCAGCTATTTGTTAACCAAACTGATGATTCCTTTTTTCTCTTCCAGAGCAAGTATCAGCAGGGATCCCTTTTATGATATGCTGGCAACAAGGAAACGAAGAATTGCAAATAAGAAATAGAACATGATCAGCAACTTGTAGACCTGCATCAACCTCTAACTGAGCATACAGTGAGAGATAGAAGAAATTGGACAAGCTAAATGAAGACAACTGTAAATTTTATATATATATACATATATATACATTTTACTATGGCATAAAAACTTGGCAAAACTTTTCAGGGTAAATAGTTACTGGCATATAATTTGAAGTAAGCTTCAAATCCCAGAGAATGGTTATATTGGAACTTAATCAACTGAACACATGGAAGCCTTGTTTTCACTTACATTAGTGACAACTCCAGTTTACTTGGGCTGGGAGGGAGGGAAGGAGTTCAGGGCTAACACTAAAATGTCCTCTACCTGTTACCTGAGCACATTCCCCATAAAAGAAGGAGTGATTATAAGACTGAGTTCTCACTAAAGTGCAGCACCAACAGTGGAGCACGGCATGATCTGGCACTGCATTTTGCTGTAAGCAGAAACCTCACAGTCCCGATGTCAGTTCTCAAGTCCCGTGTGTTTCACAGGAACAGCTGAGTGCAGCTTTCATTCAGCATTCCTCTCCTCCATTTATGGAAATAGCTTTTCTTCAGAAACTGGTGACTGGCAGCTCAGTGGGTTCCTCGTGGTGCCAAAGGTTTGTCAGTGTGCCCTGAAACACAGGCAGGGCCCAGCAGCAGAGGTTTGAGCCTGTGGCCAGGACACGAAGTACAGATGTGGTCTGGTGTTTGCCAGTTGGCTAAAACTCACTCCTGTCTGCTCAAACACTCACAGCAAACACTAAGGTTTAATGACTCGTTTAATCTGCTTTTTATACAGGAACGTCCTTCTTATGTTTGAGATGTTGTAGTTTGATTAGCACTGAGTTGCTGCTGAAGGAGAGAGATGGCAGGGCTTGTGTGATTTTAGGCCTTGCATGTGAAAACCCCCCAGATAATTTCACATTCATTCATTGTTTTTAAAAGGAAAAGCCAGGAAGGTGAACTGTTTCTGTAAGATGCAGCCCTATAGAGAGTTAAACAAGCAGGATTCGTTCCTTTGCTTGATAACACTTTGGACATACAGAGTTCATGCAAGTTCTCCCAAATTCAGTATTTTTATTGCATTTTTAAAGGCGATTTTCAGATTTGTGCTTCAGCAGTTGGAATTGAAAAAAATAAATAGATATTTTTACTAAAAAATGAAGTATTACACACTGATTGCCTGGTGCAGCTAGGCTTCCCCACAGGCACGTGTCTCTGGTTTTGAAACTTGTGGGTCTTTCAGGAACACATCAACTGCTGCAGCAGATTTTACCCCAGTGCTTTTCTGTTGATAGCACACCTTACGTTCTTAAGGTAAAGCCCCAAATTCCACAGTGGGCACAAAAAGTGGGAGGTTTTGACTCCACTGCTTCTGTTACCACTCAGTTTTTCCCAAACTTGTTGAACCTGAGCCGTGCCTACTGTGCCAGTGGATGCTTTGGAGACCCAAAATGTTGAAGCAGCTTTGTTTGTTGGTTACAGGAGCATCTCTGGGTGTGTTGTAGGGAGATGTGCTGCACTGGCAAACCCACAGACTTACCAAGTTGATCTGTTTGAAATTTCCTTTGAACTGTGAGGGAGAGTCTGTTTCACTGTTCTGTCTTACTGATTTGCCTTGTTTTGCATGGGGTGTCAGCCTTGTGAGTGCTTTGCTTTATTGCATGTTTGCAAAAGAGGCTGAGAGGAAAAGAACAAAGTAAACTTTCCTACATTTTAGATTTTCCCCAGGGTGTGTGGAATTGCTTGGGTGAATGTTTAAATCCGAGTGCTTCCAAAGGAATAAAACTCAGCCAGAGGAGATAGAATCCTTGAGTAGGTGTCAGTGTGGGGATATCTTTGCTTAATGGAACACATTTAAACTCTTTATAGAAATGACTTAAGTTGTGTGTCCTGTGTTTGCAAAGCAGCACAATGATGGAGCTGCTGCCAGCACTTGTTTTGAGTCTTCTGTTCTGCAGTGACATTTTGTTTTCAAGCACTGCCTACATCAGTCTTAGCTTTGGACAAGTAGATTTGTAATGCAAATAGTGACAAGCCAAATCAGTGGTACTAGTGAGCATAAAGGTGAAAGGCAGCAAGTGCAGTATTTCTGGAGAAATGTGAGATTACAAAAGCATTACTAAGCCATGAAGCACTTTTATATCATTTCTTACCTTCTGAAATACCACCTTTGAGGAAATCTATTTATTTAACCAACTGAGGATGTCTGCCTATAAGCATGAAGGAAATGCCTTGAGAGTTCATTTTCTGTATTTAGTTTGAAGTTCTTATATCCGGCAGAAATAATTATTTAGAGTAACATGTAACTGAGGATATTATAGCAGGAAATACATTATTTCTTAGCATTGCAATGCAACATCTTAAACAGCTACTTGTGGTGCTCAATGTATCTATTTAATTTACCAAAGTTAATGGAATAGCGTTTTTGTGTGTGTTAATATTTGATTTCAGATGTTCTTTGTAACAGTATTAACAGGGAGTGAAACTGGCCCAAAATTTCCACTGGCCACGAGGCCAGTAAAACAAAGTGGCCTGTGAAAATTTTGGCCATATCAGGTACTATCCATGAGGGTGAAGAAAAATCTCTCAACCTTTCCCTTTTTTTATTGGGCTTCAAGTCCAGGGGTGGCCACTGAAAGTGGCTGCTCGGTGGCCTAAAGCAGGATCTGTTACAGTTTGGCCATGCTGAGGAAAAGTCCTCTGGGGACAAGATTCTCCCTTCCTGCAGCACTGAAATTTGAGTAATTCTTGAGCTCTTTTTGCTTTTGACTCTGCCCTGGACAGCTGCAGGGGCAGTGAGAGCCACGGTGCCAGTGCAGCTGGGAGGGAGCTGTACACAAAACTTAAGCTCAGCTGGACTGACTTAAATTTTACAATATTCTGACAAAATAAGCTCTGCATCATTTAACATTTTGAACCGTTTTAAACTGGTACAAAACTGAACCTTTATAAACTGAGCAGCATTTATAATGCTTCATATATAAAAAACCTGCATATTTTTAAGATTTATTACATATCTATGTAGATATGCTTGCTGGAAAAGCTCGGTCTGTTGTAGACCAGATGCTACAAATTAAGACTTGTGGCTTACCAGTTTCATTTCTATATTTTCTTGGAAAATGTTTCTAGCTAGAGTTTAAATATAAAATGTAAATACTGTACAGGTATGTATTGATATGAGTATTACTTGGTGTACACAAGTGATTTGCATGACAAAATATTCTGTATCAATCATTGTTAAAACGGTGATGTTCTTATGTAAAGCCACAGCAATATTAATGTTCTCATTTATCATTATAAGACCTGTTGCTTAAATCTGTCAGTTTTCTCAAAAATAAAGTGTGAAACTGTACTGTCATTTATCTCCTCATTTACCAGGAATAGGTGGGAGGCAGTTGCTGACTCGTAAGATGTTAAGGTTTAATTTTACAACTGCTCTTGTAAGTAAAAGGCCTCTTTCCCCTACCCCTTAGGCTCAGTAATTTGAATTACCAGGTTTAATTTTTCAGAGAAAAAAATCCTTCAACTGCAAAATGTTTCAGTAAAATGTGTTACCAGGAGTGTGACTCCAGTGAGAGCTGGTTTCCCTTGAGATCCACCCTAAATTGAGGCATTTTATTTTGTCAGCTCCCTGCCAGGAGTTTCAGTCAGAAGTGAGGGGGGGAAACGGATCTCTGCTCCTGGAGTAGATTAATTAGTTTCCTCAAGTAGCACTCAGGAACAGGTGCTGCTGCTGCTCCACAGCTCTGGGGCAGTGGCACCGAGTGCCCTCCCTGCTCCAGAGCCAGGGGGTGGATGTTGCCCCTGGGGCTCTGAAGGGAGGCACAGCAGCAACACCAGCTCCTTGTAGCCATTTGTGCTGGAGTTACTCTTCAGACAAAGGACAAGACACCAAATCCTGGAGCCAGAGGACAAAAGAGGAAAAAAAAGCCAGATAGAGGACAGGAATGTTGGTTACTTTGCCATGTTACTTTATGTAACTCACATCACTGTTGCCATAGGAACATTATGCAGGTACATCATGGTTTGGCTTTAAGGTGTTCTCCATGTACCAAAATCTTACTTTTAAGTATTCAGTGACACATTAACCTTGCTTTTTTGCTGCTTTTTTTTTTTTTTATTTTGTCACACACAGTAAGGATCTCCTGCTGGGCTGCCAGCCTGGTGCCTGGCTCTGGAAGCTTTAAGTTCACAGGAGAAGCTTTCTGCATCCTTGTCCAGGCAGCTGCAGTCCCGGGTTACTGATCTTCTCTGGCTCACACCAACAGCATCTTCTCCCCTACACTGAGAGGAAAATGTGGCTTCTGGAGTGGCAAACACGCTCTGACAGCTGTCAGCTCCCATGACACAGTGCATGTTAAATAACTCAAGTAAAACTCAAGTAAAAATCCATTTTAACTTTGCTGTATTTATATACTATATAAATTTTACATGCTATATATTTACAGTGGGGCAAGTGCTTTTTATCTTTAAAAAAACAAAGATCAAACTTTAGACATCTCTGAACAACACAGCTTGTATAAACCAGACAGATTATTCAGATGAACTGTATTTAATACAGGTTCCCCACTCATCTCCTGATGCAGGACCAGTGAATAATAAGTGCATCACAGTTTGATAGCATTTAATAATAAAAATAAAAATCACAGTATGAATTTGTCTGTAACTAGACACTTTAGAGAGACAAAACAGACAACTGAGACTTAAGACAAATGACAGTATATTAAGAAAATGTAATAAAAACATATGGAACAATATACAAATAGTCTTGAGAGATACATTCAGAACTGCATATTCGTTGTTTCACAATGTTGAAAACCAGAAGATTTTCTTCAGATCTTGAATATAACTCAAATGTGAAGTAAATTAGTTTCTAGTGTCACAGAAAAAAAAAATGAAGCTCTTGCAAAACTTGTGAAGTTTTAAATAAGTCTTTAAATTAAATATACAGACTGTCAGTTGCAACTTTTATAATTCCTGGTCGCTCTTGCACCAGATGTCTTAACTTGGAGTAACATTACATGAATAACATAAAGTCAACCTGAGTCTGTAATTAAGCAGCATTTGAGATGGTCTATTCCAGGGCATTATCTCAGCTCAGTGAGATATTTATGTGGTAATTTACAATGTTCAGCAGTTGTAAAAAGTTTTCACCCTTTTGGATTAGAAGTATATTTTAAAAAAGGAAGTCTCAAGTTAAAAACTAAAAAAAAGTTCTTATATGGTAAAATTCTGTACAGAAATGTTAAGCACCACTTATGACTGGATTTTGTCTTGATGGTAATTGATAATAAATTTTAAGTTTTGATGGTCAATATCGGTAATGTCAGGTTTGAAGGTAAGAAGTCGATGAAGGTAAGAAGTCGTTGGTTTTGATGACGCAGAGTCGTTGGTTTTGAAGGTGAAGGGTTGTTGGGGGTGTTGGTCAGAAGTCCTTGGGGTTGGTGGTGGGTTCAGTCTGAGTATTGAAGGCTTTCATCAGTCAGCTCCACGTCTGAAAGGCAAAAGGAAGCGAGGTCAGGCCCTGCTGGGACACGAACCATAAAACTCTGGGGCTTGGTTTCTAAAAGCCAAGGCTCCATCTGCTTCCTCAGTACAGATCCAACCTCCCACACCAACTGCATCCCAGCTCTAGGCTAAGGCTGGAGAACTGCACAGAGCCTCAGGACAGAGCCACCTGCTTCAACAGCAAGTGCTGGACCTTGGCTGAATCATGAATCAAATTTAATTGAAGGTTTGCCCAAACAGCAGCATTATTTTAGTAACAATCTTGTGGTCAGGCTGACCAAGTCTTGGCCACAAAGGCAGAGCCTTCAGAAATCTGCTGAAGAGAATGTAGGAATGTGGGAAAGAACTGCTTCAAAGCTGCTCCTTCCCCCCTCTTGTATGAATTTTTCTTAAACCACAACTTAGCACTAGCTGTTTTCATCCTTATTAATTCATTCAAAGTAACAGGAGTTGTGGTGAAAAGGCACAACCTTACAATTCCTCAGTGGTTCCTCGCCTGTCCCTTCCTTGTTTGAGAGGTTCAATACCCTCTAAAAACACAGCCAAAGTGGCCTCTTTTGAAAGCAGCTTTCATTGTTAAGAGACCCATTAAAAAAAAAAAAAACTTTCCAGAAGATGGAGCTAATTAACATCCGCAGACTTGAGGAAATACTGAAATTCTCAATACTTGAAAAAATTGCTTTTGCCAGCCCTCGTCTCCCCTCGAGCTGAGGGGTGAGTTCAGCAATGAAGAACCAGCCCAGCACCCTCAGTGCCTGACCCGAGCAGGAAGGTGCAGGACATTTAATTCCTCAAAAACCTGACTGCTTTGGAAAAACCCGAGTTTGCCATCTGCTGGCCAGAGAATCGCTAAGGCCAAACCACTACTGAGCACAAGCATTTTATTCTGTTCAGTTCCTGATTTATCAGCTAGAACAGACCCTTTTAGTGCAATAAGGGTTATTTTGGACATGAGTATTATAAAAGAAATCTCTTTTTACAGCATTAGGATTTGAAAGACCTCAACTCAGTTCTTCTTAAATTTTCCTCATTAAAGAATAATGGGTGAACAATCAGCTTTCCCTCCTGACCATTAAGCCAATTCTTACACCATAGGTAGGTATAAAATGTAGAAGATTTGACAATAAAACTTGCTTTTGGATAGTAAGCTGTCTTCTTCAGGCATTACTTCACTTATCTTTGAGTAAAATAGATGGGGGATTGTTTTGGTTTCTTATTAAAATGGATGAGTAACTGGAACTGGTTTATGTCAGATAATAGGCATTTAATAAGGTTTTATTTCTATAATAAACACTTCTGTTCAGCAAAAATTTCATGGGAAATGTTGTCAAGTTTGATTTTAGACATTGAATTTGTTGCAGTATGCAATCATCTTCATTGCATAATTTTAGAGCTAATTAATTTAAACTAATTAATTTATCTACTGCGAGCCCAAGTTGAGATTATGACAAGCAACAGCTGAGAGCTCAGTGTAAATTTAGTCAGGCACACCAAGTCATAATCATGCTTTTTCCAAGAAGCACCAAATAGACTTTTTTCAATATTAAAAACCGGGGAAAAGCTGTTTCCTCAGCCCCTTTCTATGTATTGTTAAGCCTATGCCAACAGAAAAACCCCACAACTGAACAAAACAATAGCAGGAATTTAACACTCTCCAGGTGTTTAATTGTCAAGTGTCCTCTGGAGGTTTGACAGCTGTGCTTAGGAGAAGGCAGAGCTACAGCTACTACACAATATTTCAGTATCATCACCAACTCCTGTTACTCTGAGTGAGCAACCAGCACTGGTTCTATGCTATGAACAGCTGAATGCAGTATTTTATTTAAATTACAGAACGGTTTGGGGTGGAAGGGATCTTACAGATCATTTATTTCCAACCCCCTGCCCCGATAGTGTTTGGAAGCCATGACAAAACCCAGGGATTTAATCACACAAGCATTTACAGATTGTTATGGATAACCTGGAGTCTGCCAACATCCCAGGGCCCTTACCTCTGACGTACTCAGTGGATGCCATGGAGCTGTATTTCTTGCTATCACCTGCACCAGAAGGCTTCTCTTCCTTGTAGGGTTGTTTACTGCCCTGGTTTCTGTATTGCTCACATAAATGGTCATCTGGAGGACGGGATTCTTCCTTCTTCTCCCATGTTTTCTTCTGGAAACGAGGATCTAAATATTCCAATAAGTCTTTCAGTTTCCTGTCGTGCTTCTTCTTTTTCTTCTTTTTCTTATGTTTGCGATTGTCATTGTCAAAGTGGAGCACAGAGCAATCCAAATCATAAAGTCTGAAGGAAACATGCAAGTTAAAAATAGAAAAACAGATGTGGCACTTGATGTATATATGAAATGTTATTTATTTACCACAGGTGACGACTTGCAGAGTGTCTGCTACTTTGTGGTAATTTCTGCACGTCTAACCTAATTTAGATGCAGCAACCTTAAGCCCTCAGGACGAAGGACAAGAGGTCCTGGTTTGTACACAAATCATTAACAGGCATATGGGGGATTTAAAAAAAAAAATTAAAATTGTAACCTAAGCAAGAACGGTGTGCAGATGTTACTCTGACTACATTGTCCAGCTCTAGTGTTCTAACACAATTCAGCAACATCTTTCCTATCTTCACTTGGCCAACCTAATGACATGATCCCGTCACATTATGACAGATAAGTTATTTAGAAACAATGGAAAAAAGGCAGACATGAGAAATACCCAGAAAATAATTAGGAAAAAATGGCTGATTATGCTGGAATCCTTGCTTACTTGTAATCCTTCTCTCGATGTTTATCTTTGGACTTCTTTTTCTTCTTGACCTTCTTATACTTTTTGATTCTTTGGTCATCTATCTTTCGGCATTTCTTTTCTATGTCACTTCCACTTTCTTCTTGGTGGGAGTATCTTCTTTTGCTATTTCTTAGTTTTTCGTTTTCCCGGGAAGAGTCCTCAAAATTTGAGTGAGCTGACACGGGTGGAAGTGGGTGCCTTTCACGGGAGTATTTTTCCGAGTGCTGCTGAGGTACTGAACAGTGGTGGAAGTTTGCTCTGTGGCTGCTGAAGTGATGCACATCCTCCTCTCGGGAGAGTGTGCTGTGAGACCATCTGCTTTTGCAATGATAATCCTTGTGTGACCTGCTGTAAGCTTGGCTCAATTTGTCATAGTCTTTATCACAATGAGAGGACTTCCTCTCCCTACCATCCCTTGTTCCATGGGAGGAATAATAATCGTTGTAGTATCTGCATTTTTCCCATCTCCGTGGTTCATCTTGATAGTATCTTTCTCTAATCCAAGGTCTGTCTCCTTTGGAGTAATAATACCTATTCCTGTCTGGGTCTGTCCTTTCTCTGCTTCGGGATCTGTAACGAGAATATTTTCCTGAGCTCCTGCCACTTCTGGGACTGTTTCTTTCATTGTGGGAGGATCTGTACTTGCTCTCACTGCAATACTCCTGCTTGTGACGGCTTTGCTTGTTTGTTTCCATGCTGTGAGAGCTCCTCCTCCTGTGGGAATGATCATCAGCTTTGTTTCTGGTTTGCCTCTCCTTCTCCTCAGTGTCCGAGGTTTCTCTCTTCCTCCGGTAGTGCTCTTTGTCAGTTCTTTTAGAGTCATGGATTTTTTTCTTATTTTTTTTCATATGTTTATCATCTTCTTCACATATTTTGTTACTCAGTCCCTCATCTGCTCTAGAAAATTGACTTTCCAATACTTTATCCAGCTTTGTAATAGAAGAGTCATTAACGGGTGGTACCTCTACGTAGTTATTAGAACTGTCCTTTGTATCTTGGCATTTATCTGTAATATCTAGAGATGCAAGTTTTTTAGAACTACATTCAATGTCAGGCTTTATAGAGGAAGTTTGCCCTAATTTCTCTTTGCTCTCAGGAGACCCTTTGATGTACAAAGGATTTTCTTTTGAAATGAGTTCAGGTTCTTTTGATCTCCTCAGTTTGTCTTTATCTCTGATGTCTTCAGACTCGCACTGCCCAAGGAATTCACCTTCAGTATCCAAGGATTTTTTCCTAACCTTGTGCTGACCATTGATATTGAGATGTGCATTATCAGCTTTTGTTATAATACTTTCAGCAACTTCTTCTTTGGTAAAAATGGTTTCAGAATCTGATTGAGTAAAAAGTTTCTCAACCTCACAGCTAAAGTTGGAAGGAACCTTCCTGGATTCTTCATAGGCAAACAGTGCTTCCATCACTACAGTTTCCATAAGACCATCGTTGTCAGAAGATTTCTGAGATCCAGAGACACTGCACAAAAATAAAAACATATTTTTAACTTGAAGTCCGTGTAAAAGATGTTAGGAGTAAAATNCACCTCCCTCAGCTCCCATGGAGAGTTTCTTCTCTTAGTTATGCAAGTCTTGCCTTAAAAAACCCACTCCCAACACATCCATCTCCTTCCACTTGCAGCTCTGAATCACATCAATAGCCAGAACAACTGTATTTGCTCTCCACCCAGTTAGAAAACAGGTAAACACACAGATTTTCCACTCTCTCCCAAACAGGAGAGCGGATCGTGGGAATTTACATTCACTCATCCTGGGATGCAAAAAAGGGAAAGAGGAATAGAAAAAGTATTCCAGACAATGGAAGAAAAACGTAAAAACATCCTGTGAAAGTTTTACAGGAGGTGTCTGCCCGTATTTAGTATCAGAATAATGTGTGCCCAGTGCTGATGTCTGCAATACCACATGTACAGTGTGGAATTCTCTGTACTGATGTCAAACTCTTAAGAAGCATTAGTAGATGGGTAAAATAGTAATAAACTTGTATGAAATCTTGTTTTAATCAGAGTGTACTCATTTTACCTTTTTTCCTCTGACAAGCTGTTCAACTGGCTGTATGTAAGAGATTCTAAGATACCTTGAGGATCTGGTGACAAAGCTTTAGGCATCTACAATTAAAACACAGAAGTTAACAAACAGAAACAAAAAGCTATTTTTAGTAGAAAACTACTGTTGCTGACAAACTTCCGACATTAGATGTTAAACAAGATCACACTGAGTTACCTGCATTACTCCCACTTCACACATCATCCCCCCCTTCTCCCAAAAATGTATTTTATGAAATTTATGAAGTCTTATCTCCCTGAACCTCTCTTATGTTGACATATGTCATATGTCAGCTCAGCTCTGCTGAGATTATTAACAGGATAACAGCACAAAGGGTTAGAATGAAATCTGTGCTGTGTCTTCTTGGTATTCCACATTGTAGGGCTCATGAATATTGAATATATCGTAGGTGAGGAAGTCCAGACGAACAAATGTAACTCACCGTTTCAAGCACTCCATTTGCTTTAGAGAAGAAAATCTCAGAAGGTTTAACGGGTTGGACTTGGCAAGTGGAATCATCAAGTTTCAGTCCATTTTCTTTATATTCATTATCTAAACTAATAGCACCATTTAAGGAATCAATTTTTGGCAGCTCATGCTGGGATCTTTCTTCAGCATTCTGACAGGATGAATGGGAATTATGCAATGTACGGACCACCTTCCCAATCAGAATTCCATTGGAAGATATGACGTTGCAATTCCTTTTGAACAAGCCCTTGGACTCCTCGGATTTTCCCGAAGGTTCTGCACCGTAAGGGACCGTGTTATCAGAACAGAGCTTGGGGTTTCCATTCACTGCTGGCTCAGCAAAGATTTCATCAGGAACCTCCTGCTTGGAGACGTTAGCAACCGACACTGTGGCGAGGTTTGAGGTAGGCTCTGCTGAGGAAGAGTTTGTAATGGTGGCTGAAGGAACGGGCTTCAGCTCCTCCTCCTCCCCAGCGCTGCTCGGGCACTCCGCCTGCGGCGCCGCCGGCCGCGGGGGCAGCTTGTTGTGAATACTGATGGTGATCTTCTGCGTTTTCGAAGGGTCTGTCATTGAAGGCCTGGAAATCGCCCAGTTTTGAACACAAGCTGTTGGTGGAGCTGAAGAAGGCCTTTTGACAGCAACACCAACGGTGCTGGGATCCTCTTTTAAGGGTCCATTTCCATTTAAACGACTGGAGCTCTGCATTTAAAGAGATCGTAAGATGGATGTGTTCAAACACACAGCATTGGAAGTTTTACGACTTTAAGTTCTCATACTAAATAGTTCTACAGATTGCCTCAACACCTAAGAGGAAACCTCACCTCCCTTCCAATATAAATGCAAGTCCAACAAGTGTGTGTAAATCCTGCCTTTGGTATCAAATAAACATCAGTTTTGACATCCACCCAAACAACTTAACATTGACTAAAGCTATTCCAAAAAATATTTCTTTTCCTTTTTAAACATTCCCTGGAATAATTCTGCTGGTACTCAGGAACAAGATAATTTGTTTTGTATCACTGTCTCAACTAAAGCGACAGTGATAGGGACGGGGCAGATATTTACTTTTTAAATTTAAATTATTTAGGCATTAATATACTACTTAAACTGCCTCAAGAGCACAGCTATCAGTGCTTCAGAAAGCTGAGCTGGAAGGGTAAAGCAACAAAGCGGCACGGCTGCACTGCTTGAATAACTCTGGCTGTAGTACGAGGGCTGCGAGGAAACTGCAGTGTGGAAAGCAAAACAAAACTCAAAAAAACCCCCACCCCACATCAAAACCCACTATAATTTGGTGCTCCAGTTACCCCTCCAGTTACCTTGATCATGTGAGGAGGCAGCCGTGGTCCCATGAAGGCAGCCTGCTTGCTGTTGGCCCCGCGCTGGCCGAGGAAGGAGCGGGGGTAGGACGGCGCGGGCAGGTAAAAGGCTCGCTCGCCCAGCGTCAGATCGTAGCGCCTGGAGAGAACAGCACCTCAGCTCAGAGCTCCTCTTTCAGCCTATTCCTGCATTAAACCCCATCCTACAGTCTCATAGGAATGAGATTATATAAGTGTGTATATGACATGAAAGACACATGAGGAAGATTTAGCCGAGACTACAAACTGAAGATTAGATAATGGTCTTCCTACAGTGACTTTCCAGAGCAATGATTCAGCCTCACGCCATCTATGGCCATGATTTCTCCTTTTTTCTAAAGTGGCCAGCTACAGAGAGCAGATATAAAGCAGTGTACCCAAGTGCAGAAGTTTAATGTCAAGCAATGAAAGATAATAAATGACACGGGGAATTTCCACTTTGACAGAAATATACAAACAGTAATGTTTTCCTAAGGTGAAAAGAAAAATACTTGAAAACAAGAAAAGTATCTGCAACTTGATAGTAAAAATATCCTGAGCACATCTGGTGTTTGTTATTACCTGATATAAAAAAGTACATAAGCTTGCTGATTGAGAACTGTTTTGATATCAGAAAGCTCTACTGAGGCATCATTCATTCGGTACCAAAGTCCATTCCCAGCCTGCAAACAAAGACAGAATATCTTCAGATGAATTGCTTGTGTTCCAAAGGACATCACAGATAGAGCACCACAGAACAAAGCATACCAAAACAAAGCAAACAGAGCACATGATGCAATGTTTTCCCCTAAAACCAGCGGCTACCAGTAACATTTTGATTTCTTTGCCAGCACAGATTTTACCCTGTTAGAAGTTGAGCTACCTTTATGAAGCAGAGATAGTGTCCAGCATTACAGTTGAAGCCACTATGTACAAGGACTGCATATAAAGCATAGATGAGGGGTTCTCCAATGGATTGGGACATATATGCTCGAAGGTCCAAATATTCAGGGTATTTTACATCCTAAACACAGACAAAGAAGATTCAAAAGTTATCCTGAAATACTTCATGGAACAGCCTGAAAAAAACACAGACTAGGACTATATAAATACATTTTTCGATTCACTTAAAAATGCTTATTCTCAGAAACAACATTTAATAACTCAAGCTGCAGGGAGCTATTTTCTACAGAATTAGCTCTTTAAGGGGAAGGTATGTTCTTATGGTCACACAGGAACTTTATCACTATTAAAAAAGCAACAGCCACTGCTGCTAAGTTGTTACATCGATTTCTCTTACACTATAGGTGCTGCCTGAAAATGTGAACAACTTTAAAATGAGTATTCATCTTTGGGAAATGTCCCATTCTGGGAAGATAAAGAGTAGCATTCCAGCTGCAAACATACCTTGTTGATCTTTCCACCTGTAAAATTTGCAAATCTTTTCAGTGATATTGTGAGAACATTTGAAGAGCGATGTATCGTGTATCTCTTCGATGCTGGAACCATCTTTTTACACCTTAAAAACAAGCAGACATATTTTTAACAGTATATTCTTTTCTCACCCTGAAGTCAAACAAGTTTTCATCTCTCACACTTGCTTATGCTATTTGAATGATATTTGTTTGTGTAGTATGTTAGATCTTTTCTTAAATCCACAAACTGCATTACAGCTTTGTTAACAGAAGACAGGAGGACATTAGGGACAGCTCTACAGAACAAAGAACAAAGCATTTAGGACATTATCTCTTGAAATAAATGTCTGAACACGTATCTTTCTTATGTCAAAAAGGTAAGGCTGTAAAAAATGTAAAAAAATCACTGGAAGGAAACAGCCATTTTGCAAGAGGCAGACATTGGGCAATATTGAGTTTTCTTGTACTGAGGTTGGCTGGAAAGACACTGAAACCCTCTGCAGTCCTTCAAAACAAAATTGTTAATTTTGTTTGTGGCACTGCACACTCAAAGGAGGTACAGACTAAGCCCTGAAATGCAACCATCAGCATAAAGACTGAAACATGTCACTTTACATTGTCAAGAAAAATACTGCTGAGAGCTAACAAGCAGAAAGAATTTAACAGCCTCTTTTCAAACTGATGTCAAAATACAAGGCACAGAACTCCAAAGTGATGGTGAAAGCCAATGAAAAAAAAAGAGACCCACCCAGAATACAAAAAAAAAGAAAAAAAAATAAGAGGTTTATAAAATTCTGAAACTTGTATTTAGAGACAAGGTTTTCAGTCTTTATTAGAAAAAATAATGGTAGAAAACAAAAAGGAAACTGAAAAGTGATATAATAGCTTGCCTGAAATGGAAATGACACTGTACATACACCAAACCTTTCTTTTCAAACTCACAAAAAGATTAAAACCTCTGGGTTTACGTGTGACTAAGCTGGTGTTGCCCCCAGCCCAAATCCTTGTCCACATCCCTGTGCTCCAGCTCACCACTTCTTATCAGACATGCCTTTTAACTTCTGGCCATGAGTATTTTAGTGTGCAGCTTCACACTTAGGAAGGCTGACAAGCCCCAGCACAGAATATTAGGAATAAAAGTCTAATGTGAGCAACACAATGCTTATAATGTATTTCCAAACATTCAAACAGAAACAGAAAAGTTACTCACTTAGAAACAAGTGCATTATTTTCCAAGCTCTGAATGATTTCAGTGTATTAGTTATGTAAACAAAACTAAATGAAACAGCAAGCCACGTCTGTCTTATTGCTAAACAAAGTCAAGAGATAACTTCCCCTCCAAGTCATGCACTGCATTAAACATGTATCTTGTGCTAAGGTGTAATTAATAATAATCTTACTTGCTACACTTATAGCTGTTTTCACCATCCAGTTGTTCTGGTTTCACAAATTGTTCTAGAGCTCTGGTGACAGATGTAACTGCCTGCATGAGTAAGAAAGGAGAGCACTAAGTCACAAGAAAAGCAAAGTTTCAAGCATTTACAAGCACTGTACAAGAGAACCTTGCTAGTTCATACTTAAGTGACCTACTGTGAACAGCACACGCCGGGAAGGAGGAGAGAAACAAAGTTCATTGAGCATTTACCTCATTTGAAAATGATTCTACTTCAAAATAAATAAATTTTGCAGTGTCAGGCAGTATCTGTGGCATGCTTTGGCATCAATAATGAGAACAATCAAGCCCATCAGTCTGACAATAGATGTATATTGAAGTAGAATAATTGAGAAGTACGATTGTATCATTGTTTGTGTAGACATAATTATTATTTTTCCAGCTTAAATCCAATCCAAACATGGAGAGCATTTCCATGGCTTCCACAGAACAACAAAGTCCAATCCACCCCCATCCACCACCAAGTTCTTTTGTTTCAACAAGACATGTTTTTAAGCAAAATGAGTTTATTTTACGAAGCTCTACAGGCCTTTACACATCCCAGCCCATGCTCACAGAACATCTCACCTTTATATCCAAAGTAACGTCGAGGAATGGCTCGTACGTATCCGACACGGCTTTGCAGTTCAAGCACTTTACTGGAATCAAAACACAAATGCTTAACATCACGTGAGTGAGACTAACTGCATGCATTTAAATTATTAATACACATTACTTTAGTCAAACTACAAACTCCTTTATTACAGACAAACAAAAAGACACAGATCAGTTCGGAAGACAGTAATTTTTTAAAAAAAAGTACCTCGAGATCTTAGATATCCTCCGAATATTTGATAAATAAGCGTGGTGGCTTGAGAAGATCTGTCTAACCTGGAAATAAATTAGAGTCAGACCTCAGAAGACTGAAAGCACAGAGTTAACTCCTCAAATTTTTGGTTTTATGAAAACCAAGGACATAGATTTTAATTCATGATAGTAAATAAAGTAGTAAGAGGGGCTAGGAAATTTAAATTAGTTTTATGCTTACTTGGTGCTTCCATTCAAGCAAGCTTTCTGTAAAGCATCAACAGTGAAGCATAAGAATTCATGTGCATCCTCTTGACTGCCAAAGTGGAAATGTTTTCCTATTCCTAATAAATAAGAAGGTTATTATACATTTATTTCTTACAGAATGAAAGAAAACACACATTTCTAAAATATCACTTCTTTAAAGTATCAGAATTATTTATATGTATCAAATAACTCTTTGAAAAACTAAAAAAATAAAAAATAAACCTATATCAAACTACTTACTTTTAAGGCCATTGATAACAGACGTAGGTTTGATGGCATTATTAGAGCAACACAGGACCTGGTTGATGTGACTTTCCATTGTGCACATCATACAGAATCCTTCTACATGACCTAGTGAAAGAAGAAAGCATCCCATTCCAGTCAAATATACATTGATTAAAAAAAAAAAAACACCCCCAAATAATAATAATCTAAGTTGTGGGTGCAATGTCCACTCTCTGTGTTACATTCCCTTCTCCTAAGGTGTCAATATCCCAACAGTTTTGTGGATTTTATTACGCAGAACTGTACAGAATAAAACTCTTAGAATCACAGAGCAGATTGCTCAAAGCCCCATCCAACCTGGCCTGGAACACTCCCAGTGGAAGGTGTCCCTGCCCATGGCAGGGGATTGGAACTAAGTAATTTTGAAGGCTCCTTCCAGCCCAAACCATTCTATGATCGAATTGAAATAAATTTTATATGGGAACAAAACACAGTCAAACTTCTAGGAATACACATTAAGATGCCAGACTAGAAAGCATACAAGCTGCCTTAGGAAAAAACCACATTTATGGATATAAAAAGAAGCTCCCCTAGGCTTAAATAAATTCAAGTAGAAAAACAAAATTCAAAGAACACAAATTCCAGGGTTTAAAAAATACAAACTTAATTATTTAGATTAAAATCAGTCTAAATTTTAATACAGTTCCCCCCCCAATTTCTATTTGGGTTCATAAGAGATTAGTTTGTAGCACTTTCTGCAATGTTTGGGTTTTTTAATGGGTCAACACTGAATATGTGATTTATCACAGTATTAGTGCACTGCAGTATGTCGGCTGTGAAGACTGAGAATCTTCAATGCCAACATCCTAAATTTTATCACCTTTCTACCAGCAGGAAACCCAAATGCCAAATGTTCATCAAACGCCTTACTTTACAATGCACTTTATTATTCACATGAAGCAAGAAGTGATCTTTTCTTTAAGTTTTACCGTGGCACATTAAATTAACAAATTCACTTTATATGCCTCCTATAATTCTGAGCCTCCTGTTAGCAGAATCATAGAACCATTTAGGCTGGAAAAGCCCTTTAAGGTCACGTTCAAAACATCCTTCTACAGGCAAAATAGGACAACTAGGAGTTTTCTTCACAGAACCACTGTTTTTCTTTCACCTCCGGAGCTGTCCAACAGATTTATAGTGTCAGAAAGTACTCACATGACTTGGTGTGCTCGAGTGAAAGCATGTAATTGGCAAGAGGAGGCGTGTAGGTCAAACACTGGAGAGTAGAATTAAGGAAACATGTGTTGCCAAGGTTCTGCAGCCCAACTCCAACACTTTGTGTTTGTTGCCAATCCATACAGATTTTCTCAGGCGGAAAAAGAATTCTTTGTGGCGGAGCAATCCCATCATTAACAACTGCAAGAAAGTTGTCTTTTAGAAAGAGTTGGGTTGTTTTTGTTTTAAAGCAGGTATTTAAAAAGTAGGATTCTGCAGGAGCAGCCTGAAGAACCAGCTCTGCTCCAAAATACAGCAACACACAATGCACAGCTTTAACACTGCCACGTGAGTTTGCTGGTCCACACACTGTTTGGGACAACAATTTATTAATCTGGTTTAATTCTTCTAACACAAGACAAACTAACATGCTAATTTTAGTACCCGGTTTCTTTATATCTATATCCTTTAATCTCTTTAATAATTAAATTACTGGGTTTTTCCTTATTGTAACTTAAACCACAAACTTACACTTGTGGTTATGTAGTAAGAAGAACTCAGACAGACAAACAAGTAAGCAGCTAGGGAAGTAGCCCTACAGAAATCAGATCTCTTCCTGGGCAGTGTTATTATTCAAACACTTGTGAATAATGGAAGCCATGAATAGACATGGTAAAATGTACTTTTCTCTCCAGAACAGAAGATACCTAGGTACATCTATGCATTATGAAAAGCTCCCCTTATTTGATTATACATAAATAAAAAATACTTTACAGATCAATTGTAAATAGACAAAACCAAGTTCTGCAACACCTATCCCTGCAGCTGCCTTAGGGGATGCACAAAATTTAAGTCTATGGCTGAACCCTTGATTTGTTGTAGTCCCATTTTACAGCAACGCAACAACTAAAATCTGCTTCTACTTTGGTTTTGTTTTTAAGAAAAAGGAGGGAGGACAAAAGACACTTACCTAGATCTCTTTGGGCAAAAGGCTTTGATTTTTGAGATGATCTACAATAAATATGCCCCCCAGGACCTTTGTCCACAGAGACTTTGTTTGGATCTTCTGTAGGGGGTACCCGGCCCAAACTTGCAGTGCGTGACGTCATTTTTTTAGTACGGGGTTTCATAGATTTGTCAGAGCGTCTTGAGGAAGATTTTTTAGACTTTGAAGATTTTGGCTTGTTAACTATGGTCATTGTTCATATCTGTAACAAGGCAAAAGTTCTGTTTGGCATAAGAACATCCAAAATATTCCAGAAAGGAAAGACTAAGAGAGATCCTGTCACTTAGCCTCAAAGAACCTGAACAACTGAACAGCTAAGAGTGATTACAAACAAAGGAACAAACCCCCAAAACTCAAAAAAAAAAATTCCACACAACAAACAAAGTAGAATTTTCCATCAAAACTGTATCAATATTGCTTTTAACTTTTGCCAAGCTAATGACTGATGGCATTTCTTACTTTTTCATGGGATTTTAAACCACTATAGCTACCTCCTTCCTAAAAGAAGCTGTGAGCAGGGGCACAATCAAGTGCTGGCCTGTTGAGATCCAGGAGGAACTTTCTGGCCAACACCTTCTCGCTCCTGGGAACCACACACCCCTGATGACACAGAGGATGGGATATAGCTCTGAGAAATCTTGGGAAAGGAGAGCAAGAAAACACTTGCAAATTTATTTCCACCTGAGTTTCTTCTGCCCTTCCAAGAAGTATTTGTTTGGATACAATTTTGGCAGCACTCCCTGTGGTATTTTGCACCCATCAAATTTACAATGCTTATTTATCAACCAAGAAGTTGAATTAAAAAGCATCTTTTTCAGTTCTACTTATGTAAAGTTGTTTTGCCAGGGAAAAACCAAAGAGGAATGTAAACTATAAAAAGAAAATGATGAATGCGAAAGAAAGCAAAACAAATCCTCAGCCCTCAAGAATAAAGGCAACAACTGATATTAAGTCCTTTATAAAATGCTGATTATGTTTCAAGATGGTACCTCTTTGAACACGTGTACTTGTGTGTGCATAGTAAACTGCTGAATAATTACATGATCAATTATCAACTCCTATATCTAAGTTTTTACTACTATTGTACTGTATCATGTAGGGCCTTTGTAAGTTTAGGGAAACTATAAACTTAACTGAGGGTTTAAAGTATAACCTGCTTTGTAATCCTGAAATAACTGAGAGAACAAAGCATGAAGCAGTTTCAGATTCATGGCACAACTTGATTGCTAATGATAAAACTTTGGGTAGAATAAACAAAGCACAGTAAATCTGAGAACTTCTAGTCCCACAAAAGACAAATTATGTGCGGAGCCTTTAATTAAATTTTTTCCCCTCTAAGTTTTCAATTTAAAATCTACTCTGTACACACTTTCCATTTTAAAGATGATACTACACAAAAAATTGAAAATTCACTTATTTTACTGAAAAAATAGGACATCCTTGTCCATTTTAAAAACTAAGATGACAGTTCTTAGGCTTAGTGATTTTCAAGTAAGATCCAGACCTCAAATTGCAGATACTGGTGACATCTTTTCCTGATGGAAAGGGAAGGGATTTCAACATCATATATGAAACTTATTTGCAGGACAAAAACCAGAATCAAGACTGCAGGTAAAAGCAAACAGAAGAATATTACCACAAAAAAGCTTTGGCCTTACACTGATCAATGAGGGATGCCTCACGTGTTTTTAAATTTATTTTTGACAACTGAGCAGCACATTACCAGATATCAAACAGTAAGACACCTGCAAATATCAATGGGTGTCAAGAATCACCCAGATCCACTTCTAAAAAATGCCAATATAATTAATTTGGATATAACATCTTTTTGACCAAGTAGCACAAAAATTACAAGCACGGGTATTTTTCCTCTCCCACTGTTCAATGTACGCACAGGTTCTGTTCCTGTGCCACAGCTGAACATAAATGCACACTGCCATGTGTATTGAGTGCTTTTTCCCTGTGCTATTCCCATAACAGACTTCTCCCAGTATGATACTGACGAGTAAAACAGAACAAACAGTTGCTTTCCTCACATTTGGAGTGTTGCATCAGGGTTGTTTAGATTCTTTTTTCGCAGTCTCATCACAACACGCATCAGTTACGACTTGGATCTAAATATTTATGTTTGGTCTCCGCTTTGCATACAATAAATCACAGCTCAGGAGGGTTTTATACAAGATCCCGTTCACAGAACCGCGTTCAGCCAGGGAGTATGATTGCTCCTTTATCTCAGTACAAACCAAACATTTCCAGCAGCGAGTGTAAAAAAACAAGAGCGGCACACGGCAACACCGAGGCACAAACAAGAAGCAGGAGGCAACTACTCCAGCAGAATCCCGGGCAGAGTCACCTCGCTGCATCACCGACCGCACCGCACCCGCCGCCGGCAGCAAAAACAACCCGGGGCAGCGCGGAACACGAACACACGCCCCGCGCTGCTTTTACTTTCGCTACAAAATGAGAGGCAGCAGAGGCGAAAGTATTTATAATGCGTGTACCCCTGCTGAGCAGGCGGCGGGGAGCGCCGGCAGCGGGACAGCTCCGAGCTCCGCGTCCCGGGGCCGTTGGTTGTGGCGGGACCGAGCCCGGCGCCGCGAGCGCCCGCGAGCGCCTCGCTCCGGGCGGCCCCGAGCACCCGGACCCCGCTCACAACCGAACCCCCGCCCCGGTACCGCCAGCGCCAAGCCCGCAGCACCGAGCCGGCTTCCCCCGCTCTGCCTTTCTGAGGGGTCCCGGTTCCCGAAAACGTTCTGACACCGACAGTAAAAGGCCGCTGGCAGGGGCAGGGACGGGCACCGCAAGCAACATGTCCGCGCTCAGCGCGGCAAGAGCCCAAACACACACAAAACAAAACCCACCCCGACACGCAGGCGAGGGGCGCCGGGAACCGGCCCTGCGGGAGCCCCCGCCTCGCCCTTCTTCGTCTAACCCG